>OU896722.1:12765372-12786567 GCA_918026855.4 Phaedon cochleariae | reverse complement strand
TCTAGGATAAAATTCTGAAAATATT
This sequence comes from Phaedon cochleariae, assembly GCA_918026855.4. NCBI lineage: Eukaryota > Metazoa > Arthropoda > Insecta > Coleoptera > Chrysomelidae > Phaedon > Phaedon cochleariae. The sequence continues at coordinate 12,786,542 of OU896722.1, read as the reverse complement.
CAAAATGACTGATTTCAATCTGAAAAATAAAAATATGACATCGAATATTCGGATATTTTCACAATAACTTGTTGGTATTTCATATAATTGAAGAAAGTGAAATGCTGTTTTTTAGCGTACTTTGACCTGAAATATCTCAAAAACTATGTGATCTAGCGACCAGGTTGAGGTCGCAATCGCGTCAGCTCGGCCTGTTTCATTATAAAATGAGATATTTGCGAGATTTTCGGCATTTTTCTATGAATTACTGGCATCTGAAAATGGTTGAAAAATGGAAATTTTCAATTCTTGGATAAAATTCTGAAAAAATTCAAGATGACTGATTTCAATCTGAAGAACAAAAATATGAGATCAAATATTCGAATGTTTTCACAATAACTTGTTCGTATTTCATATAATTAAAGGAAGTGAATTGCTGTTTTTTAGCTTAATATGACCAGAAATATCTCAAAAACTATGTGATCTAGCGACCTGGTCGAGGTCGCATTCGAATCAGCTCGGCCGATTGTACTATAAAATGAGATATTCGCGAGATTTAAGGCTTTTTTCTATGAATTATTGGCATCTGAAAATGGTTGAAAATGAAAATTTTCAATTTTTGTATAAAAATTCCGAAAAATTCCAGGATGACTGATTTCAATCTGAAGAACAAAATATGGTATCGAATATTCGAATATTTCCACAATAACTTGTTCGTATTTCATATAATTGAAGAAAGTGAATTGCTGTTTTTTAGCGTACTTTGATCAGAAATATCTCGGAAACTATGTGTTTCTAGCGGCCTGGTCGCGGTGGCAATCGATTCAGCTCGGCCTGTTTCACTAGAAAATGGGATATTCGCGAGATTTTTTGCTTTTTTTTACGAATTATTGGCATAATTATGAAAATGGTTATATCGTCTCTCGAAGCTTTCTGGATTTTTTTCGCAAGTTGAAAAATGAAAATTTGCAATTCTAGGATATAAATTCTGGAAAAATTCAAATGACTGATTCCAATCTGAAAAACAAAAATATGACATCGAATATTCGAATGTTTTCACAATAACTTGTTGGTATTTCATGTAATTAAAGAAAGTGAATTGCTGTTTTGTAGCGTACTTTGACAAGAAATATCTCGAAAACTATGTGTTCTAGCGACCTGGTCGAGGTCGCAATCGATTCAGCTCGGCCTGTTTTACTAGAAAATGAGATACTCGCGAGATTTTTTGCTTTTGTCTATAAACTATTGGCATATGAAAATGGTAATATCGTCTCTCGAAGCTTTCTGAATTTTTTTCACAAGTTGAAAAATGAAAATTTTCAATTCTGGGATAAAAATTCTGAAAAAATTCAAAATGACTGATTTCAATCTGAATAACAAGAATATGACATGGAATATTGGAATATTTTCACAATAACTTGTTGGTATTTCATATAATTAAAGAAAGTGAATTGCTGTTTTTCAGCGTACTTTGACCAGAAATATCTCAAAAACTATGTGATCTAGCGACCAGGTTGAGGTCGCAATCGATTCAGCTAAGCCTGTTTTATTATAAAATGAGATATTCGCGAGATTTAAGGCTTTTTTCTATGAATTATTGGCATCTGAAAATGGTTGAAAAATGGAAATTTCCAATTTTTGTATAGAAATTCTGAAAATTTTCAGGATGACTGATTTCAATCTAAAGAACAAGAATATGGTATCGAATATTCGAATATTTTCACAATAACTTGTTCGTATTTCATATAATTGAAGAAAGTGAATTGCTGTTTTTAGCGTACTTTGATCAGAAATATCTCGGAAACTATATCTTCTAGCGACCAGGTCGAGGTTGCAATCGATTCAACTCGGCCTGTTCCACTATAAAATGAGATATTCGCGAGATTTTCGGCATTTTTCTATGAATTATTGGCATCTGAAAATTGTGGAAAAATGAAAATTTTCAATTCTCAGATAAAAATTCTGAAAAAATTCAAATGACTGATTTCAATCTAAAAAACAGAAATATGTAATCGAATATTCGAATATTTCCACAGTAACTTGTTGGTTTTTCATATAATTAGAGAAAGTGAATTGCTGTTTTTTTAGCGTACTTTGACAAGTAATATCTCGAAAACTATGTGTTCTAGCGACCTGGTCGAGGTCGCAATCGATTCAGCTCGGCCTGTTTTACTAGAAAATGAGATACTCGCGAGATTTTTTGCTTTTTTCCATAAACTATTGGCATATGAAAATGGTAATATCGTCTCTCGAAGCTTTCTGAATTTTTTCACAAGTTGAAAAATGAAAATTTTCAATTCTAGGTTAAAAATTCTGGAAGAATTCAAAATGACTGATTTCAATCTGAATAACAGAAATATGACATGGAATATTGGGATATTTTCACAATAACTTGTTGGTATTTCATATAATTAAAGAAAGTGAATTGCTGTTTTTCAGCGTACTTTGACCAGAAATATCTCAAAAACTATGTGATCTAGCGACCAGGTTGAGGTCGCAATCGATTCAGCTCGGCCTGTTTCATTATAAAATGAGAAATTCGCGAGAGTTAAGGCTTTTTTTTATGAATTATTGGCATCTGAAAATGGTTGAAAAATGAAAATTTCCAATTTTTGTATAGAAATTCTGAAAATTTTCAGGATGACTGATTTCGATCTGAAGAACAAGAATATGGTATCGAATATTTGAATATTTTCACAATAACTTGTTCGTATTTCATAAAATTGAAGAAAGTGAATTGCTGTTTTTTAGCGTACTTTGATCAGAAATATCTCGGAAACTATGTGTTCTAGCGACCTGGTCGTGGTGGCAATCGATTCAGCTCGGCCTGTTTCACTAGAAAATGGAATATTCGCGAGAGTTTCTGCTTTTTTCTATGAATTATTGGCATATGAAAATGGTTATATCGTCTCTCGAAGCTTTCTGAATTTTTTTCGCAAGTTGAAAAATGAGATATTCGCGAGATTTAAGGCTTTTTTCTATGAATTATTGGCATCTGAAAATGGTTGAACAATGAAAATTTCCAATTTTTGTATAGAAATTCTGAAAATTTTCAGGATGACTGATTTCAATCTGAAGAACGAGAATATAAAAGGATATAAATTCTGAAAAAATTCAAAATGACTGATTCCAATCTAAAAAACAAAAATATGACATCGAATATTCGAATGTTTTCATAATAACTTGTTGGTATTTCATATAATTATAGAAAGTGAATTGCTGTTTTTTAGCGTACTTTGACAAGAAATATCTCGAAAACTATGTGTTCTAGCGACCAGGTCGAGGTTGCAATCGATTCAACTCGGCCTGTTTCACTATAAAATGAGATATTCGCGAGATTTTCGGCATTTTTCTATGAATTATTGGCATCTGAAAATTGTGGAAAAATGAAAATTTTCAATTCTCAGATAAAAATTCTGAAAAAATTCAAAATGACTGATTTCAATCTAAAAAACAGAAATATGTAATCGAATATTCGAATATTTCCACAGTAACTTGTTGGTATTTCATATAATTAGAGAAAGTGAATTGCTGTTTTATTAGCGTACTTTGACAAGTAATATCTCGAAAACTATGTGTTCTAGCGACCTGGTCGAGGTCGCAATCGATTCAGCTCGGCCTGTTTTACTAGAAAATTAAATACTCGCGAGATTTTTTGCTTTTTTCCATAAACTATTGGCATATGAAAATGGTAATATCGTCTCTCGAAGCTTTCTGAATTTTTTTCACAAGTTGAAAAATGAAAATTTTCAATTCTAGGATAAAAATTCTGGAAGAATTCAAAATGACTGATTTCAATCTGAATAACAGAAATATGACATGGAATATTGGGATATTTTCACAATAACTTGTTGGTATTTCATATAATTAAAGAAAGTGAATTGCTGTTTTTCAGCGTACTTTGACCAGAAATATCTCAAAAACTATGTGATCTAGCGACCAGGTTTAGGTCGCAATCGATTCAGCTCGGCCTGTTTCATTATAAAATGAGAGATTCGCGAGAGTTAAGGCTTTTTTCTATGAATTATTGGCATCTGAAAATGGTTGAAAAATGAAAATTTCCAATTTTTGTATAGAAATTCTGAAAATTTTCAGGATGACTGATTTCAATCTGAAGAACAAGAATATGGTATCGAATATTCGAATATTTTCACAATAACTTGTTCGTATTTCATAAAATTGAAGAAAGTGAATTGCTGTTTTTTAGCGTACTTTGATCAGAAATATCTCGGAAACTATGTGTTCTAGCGACCTGGTCGTGGTGGCAATCGATTCAGCTCGGCCTGTTTCACTAGAAAATGGAATATTCGCGAGAGTTTTTGCTTTTTTCTACGAATTATTGGCATATGAAAATGGTTATATCGTCTCTCGAAGCTTTCTGAATTTTTTTCGCAAGTTGAAAAATGAGATATTCGCGAGATTTATGGCTTTTTTCTATGAATTATTGGCATCTGAAAATGGTTGAACAATGAAAATTTCCAATTTTTGTATAGAAATTCTGAAAATTTTCAGGATGACTGATTTCAATCTGAAGAACGAGAATATGGTATCGAATATTCGAATATTTTCACAATAACTTGTTCGTATTTCATAAAATTGAAGAAAGTGAATTGCTGTTTTTTAGCGTACTTTGATCAGAAATATCTCGGAAACTATGTGTTCTAGCGACCTGGTCGTGGTGGCAATCGATTCAGCTCGGCCTGTTTCACTAGAAAATGGAATATTCGCGAGAGTTTTTGGCATATGAAAATGGTTATATCGTCTCTCGAAGCTTTCTGAATTTTTTTCGCAAGTTGAAAAATGAGATATTCGCGAGATTTAAGGCTTTTTTCTATGAATTATTGGCATCTGAAAATGGTTGAACAATGAAAATTTCCAATTTTTGTATAGAAATTCTGAAAATTTTCAGGATGACTGATTTCATATAATTGAAGAAAGTGAATTGCTGTTTTTTAGCGTACTTTGATCAGAAATATCTCGGAAACTATATGTTCTAGCGACCAGGTCGAGGTTGCAATCGATTCAGCTCGGCCTGTTTCACTATAAAATGAGATATTCGCGAGATTTTCGGCTTTTTTTTATGAATTATTGGCATCTGAAGATTGTTGAAAAATGAAAATTTTCAATTCTCAGATAAAAATTCTGAAAAAATTCAAAATGACTGATTCCAAACTAAAAAACAGAAATATGTAATCGAATATTCGAATATTTTCACAGTAACTTGTTGGTATTTCATATAATTAAAGAAAGTGAATTGCTGTTTTTTTAGCGTACTTTGATCAGAAATATCTCGGAAACTATGTGTTCTAGCGACCTGGTCGCGGTGGCAATCGATTCAGCTAGGCCTGTTTCACTAGAAAATGGGATATTCGCGAGATTTTCAGCTTTTTTCTACGAATTATTGGCATATGAAAATGGTTATATCGTCTCTCGAAGCTTTCTGAATTTTTTTCGGAAGTTGAAAAATGAAAATTTTCAATTCTAGGATAAAAATTCTGAAAAAATTCGAAATGACTGATTTTAATCTGAAAAATAAAAATATGACATCGAATATTCGGATATTTTCACAATAACTTGTTGGTATTTCATATAATTGAAGAAAGTGAAATGCTGTTTCTTAGCGTACTTTGACCTGAAATATCTCAAAAACTATGTGATCTAGCGACCAGGTTGAGGTCGCAATCGCGTCAGCTTGGCCTGTTTCATTATAAAATGAGATATTCGCGAGATTTTCGGCATTTTTCTATGAATTACTGGCATCTGAAAATGGTTGAAAAATGGAAATTTTCAATTCTTGGATAAAAATTCTGAAAAAATTCAAGATGACTGATTTCAATCTGAAGAACAAAAATATGAGATCAAATATTCGAATGTTTCCACAATAACTTGTTCGTATTTCATATAATTAAAGGAAGTGAATTGCTGTTTTTTAGCTTAATATGACCAGAAATATCTCAAAACCTATGTGATCTAGCGACCTGGTCGAGGTCGCATTCGAATCAGCTCGGCCTGTTTCACTATAAAATGAGATATTCGCGAGATTTAAGGCTTTTTTCTATGAATTATTGGCATCTGAAAATGGTTGAAAAATGAAAATTTTCAATTTTTGTATAAAAATTCCGAAAAATTTCAGGATGACTGATTTCAATCTGAAGAACAAAAATATGGTATCGAATATTCGAATATTTCCACAATAACTTGTTCGTATTTCATATAATTGAAGAAAGTGAATTGCTGTTTTTTAGCGTAGGTACTTTGATCAGAAATATCTCGGAAACTATGTGTTCTAGCGGCCTGGTCGCGGTGGCAATCGATTCAGCTAGGCCTGTTTCACTAGAAAATGGGATATTCGCGAGATTTTTTGTTTTTTTTCTACGAATTATTGGCATATGAAAATGGTTATATCGTCTCTCGAAGCTTTCTGAATTTTTTTCGCAAGTTGAAAAATTAAAAATTTTCAATTCTAGGATAAAAATTCTGAAAAAATTCAAAATGACTGATTTCAATCTGAAAAACAAAAATATGACATCGAATATTCGGATATTTTCACAATAACTTGTTGGTATTTCATATAATCAAAGAAAGTGAATTGCTGTTTTCTAGCGTACTTTGACCAGAAATATCTCAAAAACTATGTGATCTAGCGACCAGGTTGAGGTCGCAATCGATTCAGCTCGGCCTGTTTCATCATAAAATGAGATATTCGCGAGATTTAAGGCTTCTTTTTATGAATTATTGGCATCTGAAAATGGTTGAAAAATGAAAATTTCCAATTTTTGTATAAAAATTTTGAAAAATTTCAGGATGACTGATTTCAATCTCAAGAACAAGAATATGGTTTCAAATATTCGAATATTTTCACAAAAACTTGTTCGTATTTCATATAATTGGAGAAAGTGAATTGCTGTTTTTTTAGCATACTTTGATCAGAAATATCTCGGAAACTATGTGTTCTAGCGACCTGGTCGCGGTGGCAATCGATTCAGCTCGGCCTGTTTCACTAGAAAATGGGATATTCGCGAGATTCTTTGCTTTTTTCTACGAATTATTGGCATATGAAAATGGTTATTCGTCTCTCGAAGCTCGAAGCTTTCTGAATTTTTTTCGCAAGTTGAAAAATGAAAATTTGCAATTCTAGGATATAAATTCTGAAACAAATCAAAATGAATGTATCCAATCTAAAAAACAAAAATATGACATCGAATATTCGAATGTTTTCACAATAACTTGTTGGTATTTCATATAATTAAAGGAAGTGAATTGCTGTTTTTTAGCGTATTTTGACAAGAAATATCCCAAAAACTATGTGATCTAGCGACCAGGTTGAGGTCGCAATCGATTCAGCTCGGCCTGTTTCATTATAAAATGAGAAATTCGCGAGAGTTAAGGCTTTTTTTAATGAATTATTGGCATCTGAAAATGGTTGAAAAATGAAAATTTCTAATTTTTGTATAGAAATTCTGAAAATTTCCAGGATGACTGATTTCAATCTGAAGAACAAGAATATGGTATCGAATATTCGAATATGTTCACAATAACTTGTTCGTATTTCATAAAATTGAAGAAAGTGAATTGCTGTTTTTTAGCGTACTTTGATCAAAAATATCTCGGAAACTATGTGTTCTAGCGACCTGGTCGTGGTGGCAATCGATTCAGCTCGGCCTGTTTCACTAGAAAATGGGATATTCGCGGGATTTTTTGCTTTTTTCTACGAATTATTGGCATATGAAAATGGTTATATCGTCTCTCGAAGCTTTCTGAATTTTTTTCGCAAGTTGAAAAATGAGATATTCGCGAGATTTAAGGCTTTTTTCTATGAATTATTAGCATCTGAAAATGGTTGAAAAATGAAAATTTCCAATTTTTGTATAGAAATTCTGAAAATTTTCAGGATGACAGATTTCAATCTGAAGAACAAGAATATGGTATCGAATATTCGAATATTTTCACAATAACTTGTTCGTATTTCATATAATTGAAGAAAGTGAATTGCTGTTTTTTAGCGTACTTTGATCAGAAATATCTCGGAAACTATATGTTCTAGCGACCAGGTCGAGGTTGCAATCGATTCAGCTCGGCCTGTTTCACTATAAAATGAGATATTCGCGAGATTTTCGGCTTTTTTCTATGAATTATTGGCATCTGAAAATTGTTGAAAAATGAAAATTTTCAATTCTCAGATAAAAATTCTGAAAAAATTCAAAATGACTGATTCCAATCTAAAAAACAGAAATGTGTAATCGAATATTCGAATATTTTCACAGTAACTTGTTGGTATTTCATATAATTAAAGAAAGTGAATTGCTGTTTTTTTAGCGTACTTTGATCAGAAATATCTCGGAAACTATGTGTTCTAGCGACCTGTTCGTGGTGGCAATCGATTCAGCTCGGCCTGTTCCACTAGAAAATGGGATATTCGCGAGATTTTTTGCTTTTTTCTACGAATTATTGGCATATGAAAATGGTTATATCGTCTCTCGAAGCTTTCTGAATTTTTTTCGCAAGTTGAAAAAAGAGATATTCGCGAGATTTAAGGCTTTTTCTATGAATTATTGGCATCTGAAAATGGTTGAAAAATAAAAATTTCCAATTTTTGTACAGAAATTCTGAAAATTCTCAGGATGACTGATTTCAATCTGAAGAACAAGAATATGGTATCGAATATTCGAATATTTTCACAATAACTTGTTCGTATTTCATATAATTGAAGAAAGTGAATTGCTGTTTTTTAGCGTAATTTGATCAGAAATATCTCGGAAACTATATGTTTTAGCGACCAGGTCGAGGTTGCAATCGATTCAGCTCGGCCTGTTTCACTATAAAATGAGTTATTCGCGAGATTTTCGGCTTTTTTCTATGAATTTTTGGCATCTGAAAATTGTTGAAAAATGAAAATTTTCAATTCTCAGATAAAAATTCTGAAAAAATTCAAAATGTCTGATTTCAATCTAAAAAACAGAAATATGTAATCGAATATTCGAATATTTTCACAGTAACTTGTTGGTATTTCATATAATTAAAGAAAGTGAATTGCTGTTTTTTTAGCGTACTTTGATCAGAAATATCTCGGAAACTATGTGTTCTAGCGACACGGTGGCAATCGATTCAGCTAGGCCTGTTTCACTAGAAAATGGGATATTCGCGAGATTTTCTGCTTTTTTCTACGAATTATTGGCATATGAAAATGGTTATATCGTCTCTCGAAGCTCTCTGAATTTTTTTCGGAAGTTGAAAAATGAAAATTTTCAATTCTAGGATAAAAATTCTGAAAATATTCAAAATGACTGATTTCAATCTGAAAAATAAAAATATGACATCGAATATTCGGATATTTTCACAATAACTTGTTGGTATTTCATATAATTGAAGAAAGTGAAATGCTGTTTTTTAGCGTACTTTGACCTGAAATATCTCAAAAACTATGTGATCTAGCGACCAGGTTGAGGTCGCAATCGCGTCAGCTCGGCCTGTTTCATTATAAAATGAGATATTTGCGAGATTTGCGGCATTTTTCTATGAATTACTGGCATCTGAAAAAGGTTGAAAAATGGAAATTTTCAATTCTTGGATAAAAATTCTGAAAAAATTCAAGATGACTGATTTCAATCTGGAGAACAAAAATATGAGATCAAATATTCGAATGTTTTCACAATAACTTGTTCGTATTTCATATAATTAGAGGAAGTGAATTGCTGTTTTTTAGCTTAATATGACCAGAAATATCTCAAAAACTATGTGATCTAGCGACCTGGTCGAGGTCGCATTCGAATCAGCTCGGCCTGTTTCACTATAAAATGAGATATTCGCGAGATTTAAGGCTACTTTCTATGAATTATTGGCATCTGAAAATGGTTGAAAAATGAAAATTTTCAATTTTTGTATAAAAATTTCGAAAAATTTCAGGATGACTGATTCCAATCTGAAGAACAAAAATATGGTATCGAATATTCGAATATTTTCACAATAACTTGTTCGTATTTCATATAATTGAAGAAAGTGAATTGCTGTTTTTCAGCGTAGGTACTTTGATCAGAAATATCACGGAAACTATGTGTTCTAGCGGCCTGGTCGCGGTGGCAATCGATTCAGCTAGGCCTGTTTCACTAGAAAATGGGATATTCGCGAGATTTTTTGTTTTTTTTTCTACGAATTATTGGCATATGAAAATGGTTATATCGTCTCTCGAAGCTTTCTGAATTTTTTTCGCAAGTTGAAAAATTAAAAATTTTCAATTCTAGGATAAAAATTCTGAAAAAATTCAAAATGACTGATTTCAATCTGAAAAACAAAAATATGACATCGAATATTCGGATATTTTCACAATAACTTGTTGGTATTTCATATAATCAAAGAAAATGAATTGCTGTTTTCTAGCGTACTTTGACCAGAAATATCTCAAAAACTATGTGATCTAGCGACCAGGTTGAGGTCGCAAACGATTCAGCTCGGCCTGTTTCATTATAAAATGAGATATTCGCGAGATTTAAGGCTTCTTTTTATGAATTATTGGCATCTGAAAATGGTTGAAAAATGAAAATTTCCAATTTTTGTATAAAAATTCTGAAAAATTTCATGATGACTGATTTCAATCTCAAGAACAAGAATATAGTATCGAATATTCGAATATTTTCACAAAAACTTGTTCGTATTTCATATAATTGAAGAAAGTGAATTGCTGTTTTTTTAGCGTACTTTGATCAGAAATATCTCGGAAACTATGTGTTCTAGCGACCTGGTCGCGGTGGCAATCGATTCAGCTCGGCCTGTTTCACTAGGAAATGGGATATTTGCGAGATTTTTTGCTTTTTTCTACAAATTATTGGCATATGAAAATGGTTATATCGTCTCTCGAAGCTTTCTGGATTTTTTACGCAAGTTGAAAAATGAAAATTTGCAATTCTAGGATATAAATTCTGAAAAAATTCAAAATGACTGATTCCAATCTAAAAAACAAAAATATGACATCGAATATTCGAATGTTTTCATAATAACTTGTTGGTATTTCATATAATTAAAGAAAGTGAATTGCTGTTTTTTAGCGTACTTTGACAAGAAATATCTCGAAAACTATGTGTTCTAGCGACCTGGTCGAGGTCGCAATTGATTCAGCTCGGCCTGTTTTACTAGAAAATGAGATACTCGCGAGATTTTTTGCTTTTTTCTATAAACTATTGGCATATGAAAATGGTAATATCGTCTCTCGAAGCTTTCTGAATTTTTTTCACAAGTTGAAAAATGAAAATGTTCAATTCTAGGATAAGAATTCTGAAAAAATTCAAAATGACTGATTTCAATCTGAATAACAAAAATATGACATGGAATATCGGGATATTTTCACGATAACTTGTTGGTATTTCATATAATTAAAGAAAGTGAATTGCTGTTTTTCAGCGTACTTTGACCAGAAATATCTCAAAAACTATGTGATCTAGCGACCAGGTTGAGGTCGCAATCGATTCAGCTCGGCCTGTTTTATTATAAAATGAGATATTCGCGGAGTTAAGGCTTTTTTCTATGAATTATTGGCATCTGAAAATGGTTGAAAAATGAAAATTTCCAATTTTTGTATAGAAATTCTGAAAATTTTCAGGATGACTGATTTCAATCTGAAGAACAAGAATATGGTATCGAATATTCGAATATTTTCACAATAACTTGTTCGTATTTCATATAATTGAAGAAAGTGAATTGCTGTTTTTTAGCGTACTTTGATCAGAAATATCTCGGAAACTATATGTTCTAGCGTCCAGGTCGAGGTTGCAATCGATTCAGCTCGGCCTGTTTCACTATAAAATGAGATATTCGCGAGATTTTCGGCTTTTTTCTATGAATTATTGGCATCTGAAAATTGTGGAAAAATGAAAATTTTCAATTCTCAGATAAAAATTCTGAAAGAATTCAAAATGACTGATTTCAATCTAAAAAACAGAAATATGTGATCGAATATTCGAATATTTCCACAGTAACTTGTTGGTATTTCATATAATTAGAGAAAGTGAATTGCTGTTTTTTTAGCGTACTTTGACAAGTAATATCTCGAAAACTATGTGTTCTTGCGACCTGGTCGAGGTCGCAATCGATTCAGCTCGGCCTGTTTTACTAGAAAATGAGATACTCGCGAGATTTTTTGCTTTTTTCTATAAACTATTGGCATATGAAAATGGTAATATCGTCTCTCGAAGTTTTCTGAATTTTTTACACAAGTTGAAAAATGAAAATTTTCAATTCTAGGATAAAAATTCTTTTGAAATTCAAAATGACTGATTTCAATCTGAATAACAAAAATATGACATGGAATATCGGGATATTTTCACAATAACTTGTTGGTATTTCATATAATTAAAGAAAGTGAATTGCTGTTTTTCAGCGTACTTTGACCAGAAATATCTCAAAATCTATGTAATCTAGCGACCAGGTTGGGGTCGCAATCGATTCAGCTCGGCATGTTTCATTATAAAATGAGAAATTCGCGAGAGTTAAGGCTTTTTTCTATGAATTATTGGCATCTGAAAATGGTTGAAAAATGAAAATTTCCAATTTTTGTATAGAAATTCTGAAAATTTTCAGGATGACTGATTTCAATCTGAAGAACAAGAATATGGTATCAAATATTCGAATATTTTCACAATAACTTGTTCGTATTTCATATAATTGAAGAAAGTGAATTGCTGTTTTTAGCGTACTTTGATCAGAAATATCTCGGAAACTATATGTTCTAGCGACCAGGTCGAGGTTGCAATCGATTCAGCTCGGCCTGTTTCACTATAAAATGAGATATTTGCGAGATTTTCGGCTTTTTTCTATGAATTATTGGCATCTGAAAATTATGGAAAAATGAAAATTTTCAATTCTCAGATAAAAATTCTGAAAAAATTCAAAATGACTGATTTCAATCTAAAAAACAGAAATATGTAATCGAATATTCGAATATTTCCACAGTAACTTGTTGGTATATCATATAATTAGAGAAAGTGAATTGCTGTTTTTTTAGCGTACTTTGATCAGAAATATCTCTGAAACTATGTGTTCTAGCGACCTGGTCGCGGTGGCAATCGATTCAGCTAGGCCTGTTTCACTAGAAAATGGGATATTCGCGAGATTTTTTGCTTTTTTCTACGAATTATTGGCATATGAAAATGGTTATATCGTCTCTCGAAGCTTTCTGAATTTTTTTCGCAAGTTGAATAATGAAAATTTTCAATTCTAGGATAAAAATTCTGAAAAAATTCAAAATGACTGATTTCAATCTGAAAAATGAAAATATGACATCGAATATTCGGATATTTTCACAATAACTTGTTGGTATTTCATATAATTGAAGAAAGTGAAATGCTGTTTTTTAGCGTACTTTGACCTGAAATATCTCGAAAACTATGTGATCTAGCGACCAGGTTGAGGTCGCAATCGCGTCAGCTCGGCCTGTTCCATTACAAAATGAGATATTCGCGAGATTATCGGCATTTTTCTATGAATTACTGGCATCTGAAAATGGTTGAAAAATGGAAATTTTCAATTCTTGGATAAAAATTCTGAAAAAATTCAAGATGACTGATTTCAATCTGAAGAACAGAAATATGAGATCAAATATTCGAATGTTTTAACAATAACTTGTTCGTATTTCATATAATTGAAGGAAGTGAATTGCTGTTTTTTAGCTTAATATGACCAGAAATATCTCAAAAGCTATGTAATCTAGCGACCTGGTCGAGGTCGCATTCGAATCAGCTCGGCCTGTTTCACTATAAAATGAGATATTCGCGAGATTTAAGGCTTTTTTCTATGAATTATTGGCATCTGAAAATGGTTGAAGAATGAAATTTTCCAATTTTTGTATAAAAATTCTGAAAAATTTCAGGATGACTGATTTCAATCTGAAGAACAAAAATATGGTATCAAATATTCGAATATTTTCACAATAACTTGTTCGTATTTCATATAATTGAAGAAAGTGAATTGCTCTTATTTAGCGTACTTTGACCAGAATTATCTCGAAAACAATATGTTCTAGCGACCTGGTTGATGTCGCAATCGATTCATCTCGGCCTGTTTCACTAGGAAATGGGACATTCGCGAAATTTATCGCTTTTTTCTACGAATTATTGGCATATGAAAATGGTTATATCGCCTCTCGAAGCTTTCTGAATTTTTTTCGCAAGTTGAATAAAGAAAATTTGCAATTCTAGGATATAAATCCTGAAAAAATTCAAAATGACTGATTTCAATCTGAAAAACAAAAATATGACATCGAATATTCGAATGTTTTCACAATAACTTGTTGGTATTTCATATAATTAAAGAAAGTGAATTGCTGTTTTTTAGCGTACTTTGACAAGAAATATCTCGAAAACTATGTGTTTTAGCGACCTGGTCGAGGTCGCAATCGATTCAGCTCGGCCTGTTTCACTAGAAAATGAGATACTCGCGAGATTTTTTGCTTTTTTCTATAAACTATTGGCATATGGAAATGGTAATATCGTCTCTCGAAGCTTTCTGAATTTTTTTCACAAGTTGAAAAATGAAAATTTTCAATTCTAGTATGAAAATTCTGAAAAAATTCGAAATGACATGGAATATTAGGATATTTTCACATAGTAAAGACGTTTTACAGACACCCTGTATATTATTTGAATGAAGAAAAATACAAAGGAAGTCATATATCTGTATCAACCTCTGTCCTAATTTGGATTTCAAGTTAGATATTTTTCAAATGATTGAAAAAGTAATGATTCATGGGTGTAATTCAATAATTATTTTATTCACTTTTGTAAAATTCAACTTTTTGCAGTTACTATAGTTTGATTCTGAGGTATACATACATTTATAATATGGATAATATAACAAAAAAAAAACAATTATTATTATATGTACAGTGTGACCCACTTCTGATGGAACCACCCCTGTATCTTATGTAATCGTTGGGTAAGGATCCTGAAATTTGCTGGAGCAAGCACTCCATGACCAAGTGGGGTCATCTTCAGTGATATACGTCAATTATCTTCATTATTATTTCCAAGAAACATATATGTTTATAGAAGGGAAAATTATGAAAGAGCAACTAAAAAACAAAAATTAGAAAATCATTTTTAAATCATATACATAATACATATAATGTTGTTTCTTCTAGAGACTGTTGAATATACACTGCTCGCCAACAGCCATGAAACTACCCCAATTTCCGGAAAATGATATTAGGAGTCAAAATAGGTCGAAAATCACCTCAGATTTGGAATCAGGACGCCCAATTTACTAACTATTCAAATTTTTCCTGGAAAATTTTCAGTTCGGAAAAATGATCGCATCTTTTATGGAAGCACCCCCGTATCTCACGTTATTGACTTTATCTTTGGACTTTCTCTTCCTCCGGCAAATTTCAGAACCCTACCTCAATAATTACGTGAGATACGGGGGTGCTTCCATAAAAAAATCTGACAAAATTTCATTTTTCCGAACTGAAAATTCTTCAGAAAAAAATTGAAAAGCAAGTAAATTGGGCGTCCGATTCCAAATCTGAAGTGATTTTCGACCTATTTTGACTCCTAATATCATTTTCCGGAAATAGGGTTGGTTTCATGGCTATTGGCCAGCAGTGTATATCACTGAAGATGACCCCACTTGGTCATAAAGTGCATTTTTGGTATATCTCTCGCTCCAGCAAATGTCAGGATCCTTACCCAACGATTGCATAAGATACAGGGGTGATTATTAGAAGTGGGTCACACTGTATAACAATCCATTCAGTATAAGTACTATGAAACAGCTTTTTTCTTATCTATACTAGAACTTTGAATTTTATCTAATTGGCAAGATCATCTCAATACATACATTATAAATGCCATGAAATTCAATATGAATCTACTTGAGGAACTGGAGTTGTACTTTAAAATATAATTGTATAATATGCATTACTTATTATTGCCACTATGTGGGTAATTTATCCACAACATATGTTTACTTTGGCTTCTTTATAAACAGCAGCCTGAAACAAAACAATTTCAATAAATGATATTTTTTAATGAATTGGTGAATTTAGGTGAATTGTTATAACTGATATTCCTGGTGGACAAACAAGTTTTGACATTAATATGTGAGATTTGCAGGTAAGTAAATTACAAGAAGGTGAATAAAACGGATGGATCCTTTCATTTATTTATTTTCCAAATATTTTGCCATCACCAATCAAGGAAAAATAAGAATAAACAAGGACTGTGTACTGTGTTCTATTTGAAGAAGTAAACTAGTGGTTTGTCAAACTTCTTATGGATCACTATGTAAAATCCCTGATATATACTTCAGGAAGACCACATTAGTGCTTTCTACTTTGAGCACATAATTTTCACTTTTGAAAAAAAAGCAGCTAGGAGGTGGGCATCCTTGTCATATAACAGCATACACTGTGAATGTGGATGGTTTGTTATAAAATGAAAAATAACTTGTATCCAGAACATATATTAGATAGATTGCAAACAGTAGGTGATATACATAATTACAATACCAGATCAGCCTCAAATTTTCATGTATCTAGGGACAATTCATCCTTTGCTCAAAATAGTTTATTTTATAAAGGTCTAATTGATTTCAATTATAATTCCAACAGAAATAAAAAAAAAACTTTGACAGCTTTAAAAAAATGTTAAGAAAGTATATAGTAGAGGACCATAGTAAGTATTAATTTGTACCTGTCATAATGTTTTTTGTTAGCTTTTGCTATCAAAATAAATAAAGATTATTATTATTATTATAGAAGTTATGACTATATTCTTTTTTGGTCAATTTCAGTGGGTAGATAAAAAACAAATTTTCTTTACTTACATTTTAAAAAGTCCTCTTGTATGTTGATGGGATTGTACAAAATCCACAGTAGGTTCCAAAACATTTATTGAGAATCGGTTCATGTATCTGAATGAATTGTAGGATATATAATCACCAGTTTAATCTCGACTCCCGTCGTTAATCTATGCTATGAATAATGAACTAAAACATTGATTTCAATAATTTACTTTTCCTGCCGATATATATTAGCGGCAGGAAAAGATGCGTTGCCTAGCAACGGTACTTTCCCTGCCGCTAACAAGAATGTCAAACTTTACTATCGAGAAATGACGCATCAAATGTCAAATTCGCTGACGTTTGAAGAAAACCAACTCATTTGACAGCCAGCGTTGCCGATATGAAATGTGAAATTTACTCACTGCTGTAATTTTCATATTTATCGCTCCCGAAAATCCTCACAAAATCCTCACATCGAGAAAACATGAGCAAGTCAATGTACATAATTTATGAAAACAATATCCAAGGAAGTAGGTAAATGAAAATTTGTTTATGTTGTTTTTTTATTTGATATATCCTATGATTCATGAAGTTAGTACTTTTGATTATCACATTTTTATTTTACATTCTACAATTACATTCTACTAGAACTGTCGATGGTGTCAACAAAGATGAGTGTCAATTTTCAATTTGTTTTAATCTTCATTTCAACTTTCAACCATATATACGTATTGAATAAACTATACGGATAATCTCTATTCTTCACTGTGACAATAAAGATACCGTTTTTGAAGAACAAATGACTGTCCACAAGGGACCTAATACACATACGCCTTGGGATGAAATGAAAGACGAGAAGAAGCTATCGAAATGTGATAGTCAGGTCTTTGATAACTCGCTGATAGCTAAGATTAGGACGTCTGCTCCTTGTGGATAGTCATATGTCTTCTATTTTTGGCTTCAATTCAGCACTCATCATTATCCAAATAGTAATTTAATACGTATATGCTTTCAACAAGACGTCACATCTCACATCAGTCATATACATATTTCGTTGCTTGTCAGTTGTCACTTGTCGCTTGTCGCAGATTTTCAGTCAGAATCACAGAACTCATATATTATATCATAATATATGAATTCTGTGGTCAAAATACGTCACACCACACGACTAATGACATGACCACAGGCCACAGATCACACGAGACGTCATGAAAAGTGAAAAACATAACGGTATATCATGGGTGCTCTTGGGCTGTTACCGTCTTATCTAAGTAGCCTGCCTGACCACAGGCCACAGATCACACGAGACGTCATGAAAAGTGAAAATGAAACACATAACGGTATATCATGGGTGCTCTTGGGCCGTTACCGTCTTATCTAAGTAGCCTGCCTGAGAACGACATCAATCGCATCATAACTATGGTGAATTCACTTTCCAATTGTTTTTCGTCAGAATGTGTCGATGGAATATTGGTCATAGTTCAGAAATTGCCTGAAGGGGGGCGCTGCGTCAATGTCGATGATTGCCAAATTCGTCTATGCAAATTCAAAATTCGTATCGATTCAATTCTTATTAGTTATTGTGTTGTTCAATCTGCAGTCTGCAGTCTTTTTGCTTCACTTTATTTGACTGAATTTAACAATTTGGACGTTTCGCCATCTCGCGGTGTTTTTGGTAAGTATGACCAATCCATATTGATCAAAGGAATATCAAGTTGGCGTCTGTCAGATTTCATCGACAACTTTTGATGAAGCTTTTACAATAACTCGCTACACCATAGTATAAGCATCTCAATCGCATCATATTGAAATCCTGGATGACACTGGGTGAGTTTTCCTGTTCCATCAAAAAATCCTATTCCGCAGTTTCTGGAACACTACGATCAGTTTAGTGCTACGAACAATATTATTAATATTTCACTTTCAATTGCATCTATTTGTTTTAATAACGTTCTAATGATAATCTTGCCATCTATTCCGAAAAGTGAGAACCACTCGCATACTCGCATAGTTGCCAAATGCTAGTGCCTCTGATTTTTACCTAGAGATATCTGTAAATCACCGTCATCAGCGCCATCTCATGTTAAATTCAAATAGGTCTAAGTAATGAATATATTAGTTGCACATGGAGAACACCAATATATTTATTAGTCGAAAATACATATATGGAAACGGAAAGTCATAAATATTGCTGCAACTTATAAATATATTGACTAGAAGTAATATACATTTCAGAACGACTTTCGGCCAAAACGGCGCCTCATAGGAGCCTATACTCTCATGAAATACAGTCCATAAATGGATGGTTGAATTTTTAGGAGGAGAGATAAATTATTAGGGATATGGAAGAATGAAAATAATAGAACAGCAGTGTATTGTTCTACTTTAATCAATTGTTACATATTGCGCCATATAATTAGTTTGTTCCTCAAATTCGTTTGATCTTTGAAATTTCTATTAATATTTTTCAGAGTATAATTTGTATATCCTAACCCTTAAATACAGGCATAAAACGAAACTTTTTGGAAAACTTTCACATGGCCGCAAACACAAAATAGCCGGCGATTCATTGGCCCATTGATTCAATTGATGACAAACTGCTGGCAGTATATGCCAATAATGTAAAAAACTTGATTTACACTGTCTCTGACTTATATATAAATTTTGTACCTACTGCAATTGCACTGGTGGAACAGTATATTCGTAACAGTTGTCTCTCCAGATAGCATTATTTTTTTTGCAATGAAGAATCGTTACATTTTTAATTTTGTTCCTGAATCGCTTAAACTGCATTGGTTAAACGATAGGCTAACTCTCAATTCGAACAAAGCCCTAAAGACATTAATCGAATTGCACGAAAACACCAGTGGTTCAGATGCAATGAATTTTGACATCACTTATTTCCCTAATAGCACACGTTATCAAGAGGACATCCCATTTATGTCCAATAGGGGTCCATCCATGGATGCCAAACGGAACTACCATATTGTGTACATCCTTGGATATCCATCGGATGTACAGTGATGTATACCATCCGGCCATCGATGTATGTCCATGGAGGTAAATTGGATGTCCATAAGCTGTCCATCAATGGACGTGATCCATGAAGGACATCCAATGAACATCCATATGCTTATTGTATGGATATCCACTGACGTAAACTTTAAAGAGAAGGGGCGGGAACTGTCAAAAGTCATTATCTTGTCTTTTAGGTTATATGATATGTGAATGTGATGAGTTAATTCTGGCTCTGGCACGACAAAGTGTGAACTAATTTATTGTTTAATGCCTTCTCATCACTTTCCACATCTTTCTTACTAGTAAGTACATATCCTTGTTTATCTCTATATGGTTAATTCCAGTTGCAGCTTACAATGTTCAATATTGATTATAACATTCCACAGGGGCAATTATTCTTCATGGGATGTTGAACAAACCGAAGACGTCATTGAATATTCAAGAAAAGCCAGAGATATGATTGACTATGAATAAGTCCCATACTGTATGAAAGTTTTCATATATCATGATGTGGTTTTTTTATATTTCATTGATTTTTAAAGAACATATATATTTCTATTTTTCATTCACTTTGTGCTTTTGAATTCAATAAATGTTTCAGAGCAAACAATTTCTATTTTCCATTATCTAAGATGATGATGTACAATATGGATACCTTATAGATGTCCATGACGGACACCGAATGGATGTCCATGATGGACACCGAATGAATGTTTATGATGGATGGCGTATGGATGTCCTAAAATGTGGAAAGCTGACATCCTATGGATATTCATACGTTGTCCAGTGTACACAAAGTGGTTGTCCTATGGATGACCGGGATGTCCTATTGGGGATATTCAATGGATGTCCAATGGACTGATTTGTGTTTTTATTATATAATAAAATGGGGAAATTATGAAAGTAATAGACAATCTTTATTGGAAAAGTACTGACACTAATTGATAAAAGTACATCACTCAATATTCAATGGCAAAGCACTAAGAGTGCGTTAATGAAATGCATCATGACCATCATTGGCCCACTATTAAAAAATCAGTTAATACAAGTACTGTCTTGCCAATGATGGTGTTAATTCGGCCAGCGGGTCACTTTTGTGATTAACCATTGAAAAATGCTATCACTGTGCCAATAATAACTTATTGGGGAAACAATGCAAAAAAACTAATGGGCCATTTGTTTCTGTTTGCTGGGGGATGTGATAAAGGAATTGAATAACAACTCTGAGAAAGTTTACAGCATATTTTTGGTTCTGGAATAAGACTTTAAAATTTATTTTGGAAAATGCACTCAAGATTTGAAAGCCACTGAACAAAATCATCATTTGGATTAATTAAGCTTCCAAATATTTGTTTAGCATTTGAAAGCCACTGAACAAATCAACAAAATCATCATTTGAATTAATT
>OU896722.1:12736066-12764872 GCA_918026855.4 Phaedon cochleariae | reverse complement strand
CAATTCAGTTGGCCTGACTGCGCTGCTTATGGCTATCAGTAAATCAGCTGGCTGACCATAATGAGAGACATCAAAATCATTTTTTTTCCTGATTCTTGTTCATTTATATAATATAGTCATTTTTGTGAATGACACTGTTCATGTTTTGCATCTTTTCGGCTATGTACCGGATAGGACATTTTTTATTCTATTCTTTTTTATATATATGATGTAGTCACTTCTGACAATGAAAGATTAAAAATATTGTTTATCAATTTTCTCATCGATTTTTTCAAATTTTATGTCTGATACATTGCACTTGGTTTTAGTACAATTCAATAGTGATTTCAGTACAATTGGTTTTTTTCTTCTGGCAACACTGGACAGCTATGCTTTATATATAATATAATATGTTGTCATGACTTATGAGGCGGTGAGCAGTGTTGTTCTTGTCATTACTTTTGTAATAGATCTATTACTATTTCACGGAGTTTGTTACGATATTACGATTTGTCATGAATCTATTACTATTTGCTGTTAGCACCAAAATATGTTCAGCGGATAATTATGTTCTGTCTGATGGGTCTATGTTCTATATCTATGTCATAAGTTCTGTGTGACTTCTGCATCATTCTTGTCAAAACTGTCTCATTTGTGAGATAGGGTTTGACGAGAATGACCTTTAAAATGTCGAATGTCCGATTTTTCGAGTCTATTACCTTTTAATACGAATCTGTTACCTTTTTCCAAGGAAATCTATTACGAAAAGCAGAACTGGTCTGGATCCGCCATAACCTACCAATATTTCCGGCTATGATTGAACTGATTCTGTGAATGTAAACATGGAACCTGATGGAACCTTTCCAAAACATGGGACAAGGCTCACATTGAGAAAACAAAAAATTTAAGATACCTGTTATATTGATTATTTGTCCACGACTGTTGTACTTCCTCAAGCAATAGGAATTCACAACAGTGAATAATAGAAGTGAATGACCATTATTCACTGGTCTTAAGTTCCTCAATTATATGTTATATCGCGTACACTATAGGAACTCTAGAATAGTGAATTATGGTTATTCACTGCTATATTATTGACTGGTGTGGAAAATGACTACCATTTTGCTTGAGGAAGTACATGTATTATGAATATTTTATTCAACAGTAGTGGATAAATCATATAATTCCATGAATCTGTTATCACTTTTTCACATTCATGACATGTGTTTGTAGGTACTCCTATTTTTTATTCCTACTTTTTATAGTTTTGCTGGGTGTCTCCTATTGACTACAGTTTCACAAACTTCAGAAATCTGGATAGGAAAATCATCAAAATTGAATGTTAAATACCTGAACTTTATGGAATCTATTTGTTTTTCTGTTATGATTACTCAACTATGTAAATGTTCAGTGCAAGGAAGGTTATATCAGGAGACACCCTGTAAGAATATCATAAGAGTATCATATGGTGATATAGATCAATGATGAAATATAAAATGGAACAATATGTATAAGTACAAGGGCGTACCCAGGATCTGAAGTAGGGGGGGGGCAGCTCAGGCAAGGGAACTAGAAACTACCGAGAATCAGTATCAATCACTAGACATGCCATGCTTCAACTGAGACGTTTTTTTTAACATGAGTATTTCAATTAACTGTTCTTTGGGAAATTTTGCACTTATCATGCGATGGGTTTTTCTCGAAATTTTTTTTTTGTACTTACGTATTTTTGTCTGAAAAACACGAATTTGATAATGAAAATGTGAACAAACCATTATTTATTAAGATATTCCACTATAAAGTTACAAATTTCACCTTTTTTCCGCCTGTCTTCTGGATCGCATTTAGAACAATTTGCCCTTCTTTTTCCATCATTAGACAATTTATATATATCACACAATGTTGGACACATTTTTTTTATTATGAGTCAACTTGAAATATGATTTTTTTTGTGATTCATCCATATTTAATGAAAAGAAGGAAGAATATCATTTGAAATAATGGCGTGTGTAATGTCATTCCAAAGCAATCTATTGACATTTGACATATCGTATTTGGATTGCCTATGAATTAAATGGCCTTCATCTGGTATGCTTGCTCACTGAATAGGATAAACTCGCCATAAATAGTTATTTGTTCAACTAGGCAGCAAAGTAGTAGATTGACTGCCGAGGCTAAATTCATAGCCCTTGGTTTACGATGAGGCCCAATGCTGGCAAAGCACACGGTGCATTTACGGCACCACTCCCTGACGTCGTCACTGTAGTTCACCCAGTAGGACCGCTCTCGTACCCGCTGCAGTGTCTTCCTCACTCCTAGATGTCCCCCTGAAGTTCCATCATGTACATATCCAAGTACTTCCGACACTCGGCTCCTAGGAATGACCAACTGCATCCGATTATCCGACCCAACATCGCTCTCGAGATTCCTCTTGAGCAGGTCATCTTCTAATACCAAGGAGTTCCACTGACTCCAGTACGCCTTCAAAGTCTGTGAAGATGGTGCTATTTCTTGCCAAGAAGGACGACGATTCGCTTTCTTCCATTCTCGAAGCTTGCGAAGTTCTGGGTCCTTTTCTTGCTCTTGCTTGATTGCTGCAGGTGACCAATCTTCATTGACAACGGTGGTTCTGTAGAGGGCTGCTTCCTTATCCTCCAAACGACTACAATGTGAGCACTCAGGTGGACATGGCCTCCTGGACAATGCATCTGCATTCTTATGGCTCGTCCATACTCGGTGTGTTATCTCGAAGTCATATTCCTGGAGCCTCTCGATCCAACGAGCTACTTGGCCTTCGGGGTGCTTGAAATTCAGGAGCCACTTCAGTGCATCGTGGTTCGTCCTGAGTAGGAATTTTCGTCCATAAAGGTCCACCGATTTTACCATGGCAAATAGTTTCCTCCTGGTAACGCAGTAGTTTTGTTCTGCCTTCGATAGCACCTTGCTGAAGTAACCGATGACTCGCTCTCGCCCATCTTGATACTGCGAAAGGACTCCACCAATGCCGATATTACTGGCATCTGTGTCAAGAATGAATTGTCCTTGTGGAAGTGGATACCCAAGAATCGGTGTCGTGGTTAAGCGTTCCTTCAGAGCATCAAAGGCGGCCTGGCATTCTGGATCCCAGTGGAAGGGACGTGCTTCCTCGGTGAGACGAGTCAGGGGCTTCGCGATATCCGAAAACATTCGAACGTAACGTCGATAATAAGTGCAGAGCCCAAGAAAGCTCCTGAGTTGATGCTTATCTCTTGTTACTGGCCATTGCTTTACTGCTCGTACCTTCTCAGGGTCGACTTCCACTCCCTGCCTTCCTACGACGTGTCCCAAGTAGTTAACCCGTTTCTGCAGCAGATGGCATTTCTTCAGATTGAGTGTGAGGTTTGCAACCTGAAGTCTTTTGAAAACTTTCTCTAGGTTAGCCAGATGTTCTTCAAAAGTTTTACCGATCACGATGATGTCATCCAGATAAACCAGGCATGTCTTCCAGGAGAGTCCCCTTAACACATTCTCCATGATTCGTTCGAAGGTGGGCGGAGCATTGCAGAGTCCGAAAGGCATCACCTTGAATTGCCATAAACCAGTGCCGATGGTGAAAGCTGTCTTTTCCTTATCTGCCGGATCCATTTCCACCTGCCAATATCCACTTTTCAGGTCCAGGGTGGAGAGAAGGTTCGATTCCGCCAACGTGTCGAGTGTGTCGTCAATTCGAGGCAAAGGATAACTGTCCTTCTTCGTCACGTTGTTCAATCGGCGATAGTTCACGCAGAAACGAGTGTTTCCATCTTTCTTCTTCACTAGTACCACTGGTGAAGCCCAAGGAATATTGGATGGCCCGATTACCCCGTCTTGTTCCATATCCTGGATGATCTTTTCTGCAATTTCTCTCTTGGCCTGTGGTAATCTCCGGGCTGGTTGACGAATCGGTCTGGTATCTCCCGTATCGAATTTGTGACTGACGATGTTGGTTCTACCTGTTTTTCCATTGGCAGGTATGAAAATGGATCTATACCTCTGCAGTAACTCGGTTAACTTCTTCTTTTGTCGGTTGTTGAGTGAGTCGCTTGCAGCAGAGACGAGTTCTTCATACTCGCCGGCCCCATCAGTGGTTGCTGTCACCTGGTGGATAATGGAGGATGCTGGGACACAGGTTCCAATCTTCGTTCCTTTGCCAATTGTCACAGGGTAATTATTTATGTTGATAAATCGAACAGGTACATGGTCGTCTGCTGACAGTAAAGCCTTGCCGACTAAGATTCCACGTCCGACTTCCTCGTCATGGTTCCAGGGTTCCATGATGATGGGACTTCCTTGCTCCAATGTACCCTCAATCCGCGCTGCTACAATGGTCTCGCTCCGTTTCGGTAACAGGACGTCCTCTTTTAACGTTACCCCTGCCGCTACCTCCACCCGTGGATGTAAGAAGATCTCTTCGGCACCCACCTTAAGTGTTCGGCTTCTAAAGTCCAGTTGAATTCCTTGCGCACCCATGATGTCCATTCCCAGAATAACATCTTCTTCAATATCTGCCATGATAGCTCGATTTGGAAATTTGACGGTCCCGATCGATATATCCACATCGATTTCCCCATAAACGGTGGCAGCTTCACCCGTAGCAGTTCTCAGACGCCATCTTGATTTCACAAGTTGTTTTCTGGAAGACGGCAGAAGTCCACGTCGCAGGATCGTCTGCACCAGTATCCACCAATAATGCGCATTTCTTTCCGTCGATCTGTCCATCTACGTAGACGCTGCTGTTATCACGCCGTAGGGATGCCACAAAGATGAGAGGGTCTTGAGAATGACGGGTCGAAGCTGGTTTCTCGTGATCGGCCCGCTTCAGTTTCCCTGCAGTCGTTTGAACTGGTCTCTTTTTCTCATTTGAGAGGCCCTTGATGGCGTTCATCAAGGCTTCATTAGGATCTTGCCTGGTATTTTCCGCTATGTTTCCGCTGTCGTTCATTGCTCGGACTCTCGCTGATCCTCGGGAAGCTTCTGCTGCGGCCTTGATATCAAGCGCAGCTGCCAGAGCACTGGTGAGGTCTTTTGGTCGAGTCAGGCGTACTGCTTTCTGCATTTCGATATCCCGCAATCCATCCACGAACGTTTAAACAGCTAGACATTCCATAAGGGACTCTGGGGCTGACGGGTAGGCACAGTGGACCAATCGGGCCACATCCACTTCGAATTCTTGAAGACTCTCGTTGGCTCTCTGTCGACGGCTCTTCATTTGTGATTGAAACACTTGCTGCAGATGTTCTTGGCCATATCGCATGAAACGTTTGACGAGATGATCGTAGCTATCGACTTCACCTTCCGGAATGGCTTGCAAGATGTTCAATGCATCACCCCGTAGAGCTACTGTCAGAGCCACAACCTTGTCCTTGGATGTCCACCCATTGGCTTTGGAAGCTGCTTCGAACTGCTTCAGATAGTTCGGCCACGATGTTTTTCCATCGAATGTAGGTGGTTTCACTCGATTGGAAGTAGTCACTGCATCTGGCCCAACTGTGGTTTCAATCATGAGTCCTCGACCATTTCCAGACTTCTCCAGCACAGCTATTCTTCCTGTTTCGAGCTGCAGCTCCTTCTTCATTTCTTCTATCTGGGTGGTGAATTAGGTTGATACCTGAGCTATAATTTCATCCTGCTGAGATGCGATCTGTTCTTTCTGAGCAGCGATCTGAGTCAGAACCTCTTCCCGAGGTGTTGATATCTGGGTCGATACTTCTTCTCGTTGGTCAGATATCTGAGAGGCAATCTGATCTTGCTGAGCAGAAAACTGAGCTAGTACCTCTTTCTGAGCTAATATCTCTTCTCGTTGAGCCGATATCTGTTCCAATACCACTTGCCGTTGAGCTGAGATCTGCGATGCGATCTGATTTTGTTGAGCAGTAATTTGTGACAGAACTTCTTCTCGCTGAGTTGCCATCTGCTCAGCTTTATCCTGTCGCTGAGCCGCAATCTGGTCCGTGATCTTATCCTGCTGAGCCACCATCTGGTCCGCGATCTTCTCCTGCTGAGCTACCATCTGGTCCGTGATCTTCTCCTGCTGAGCCACCATCTGGTCCGCAATGTCCTGTCGCTGAGCCGCTATCTGGTCCGTGATCTTCTCCTGCTGGGCCACTATCTGTTCCGAGATCCCAGCCAACATCGATTCCGCTGAAGCTGGTTCCTCGAAGGTGAACGTCTCTGAATCTTGACCTACGCTCACCATATACCCTTTGAGACGATGCTGAAGTGAAGCCTTGATCTCTGTTGTGTCGAGATCTCTCTCCTCCAACTTGCGTTCCAAGTCCACCACTTTCAACTCGTGTAGTTTCTTCATTGCAACGGTCTGTTCACTTTACACTGGAATATTCCACTTCTGACACCAATTGTTACGTTATTCGGGTGCAGAAGCGAACACGACACTATTTATTTTCGAACTGATTTATTTGAACTAAAGAAACACTAATTTATATCGAACTTATAACTACTATTTATGTAAAACGATTTATATCACGCGGTATATAACTGTCTCTCTGACACTCGCTGCTTAACTGCCTGACAGCAGTTGTTCGGCCGTTTATATATGAGATCACTTGGCAGGCTTTGGTTCGAGAAGGTTCTCGAATGATCTTCCGTCTTATTCTTTTTGTTCTAGAAGCTTCTTAGAACAAAACTTCTCTCTCTAATTGTTCCATCGATTGTTTCCAGAACATTCCAGAATCTTCTGTGACTTTATTTGTCACTGCGGCATATATTGAGTGTTCGGAAATATGCTGGTGT
Organism: Phaedon cochleariae; assembly: GCA_918026855.4. Classification (NCBI taxonomy): domain Eukaryota; kingdom Metazoa; phylum Arthropoda; class Insecta; order Coleoptera; family Chrysomelidae; genus Phaedon; species Phaedon cochleariae. Next base: position 12,758,125 of record OU896722.1, on the reverse strand, counting down.
ATGTAGGAATCATTGAGAGGTTGGAGAGCAATCTGGAATGCGTGATACAGGATGATCGTTGTACTCCTGCCTTCCTGCTGATGTTTCTAAAGCCCCTCCAAGGGGAATATCATTACAATATTCTTGGTCAAAGTACGCTAAAAAACAGCAATTCACATTCTTCAATTATTCGAAACACCAACAAGTTATTGTGAAAATATTCGAATATTCGATCACATATTTTCGTACTCGGGATTGAAATCAGTCGTCTTGAATATTTTCAGAATTTTCATCCAAGAATTGGAAATTTTCATTCTTCAACATGCGAACTAAATTCAGAAAGCTCCGAGTGACGATACAACCATTTTCAGATGTCAATAATTCATAGAAAAAAGCAAAAAAAACTCGCGAATATCTCATTTTCTAGTAAAACAGGCCGTTCTGAATCGATTGTGACCTCGACCGGGTCGGTAGGACCCATAGTTTTCGAGATATTCTTGGTCGAAGTACGCTAAAAAACAGCAATTCACTTCCTTTAATTATCTGAAACACCAACAAGTTATTGTGAGAATATTCGAATATTCGATCACATAATAATATATTCGTACCCGGGATTGAAATTTATCGCCTTGATTTTTTTCAGAATATTCATCCAAGAATTGTAAATTTTCATTTTTCAATTTGCGAAAAAAATTCAGAAAGCTCCGAGTGACGATACAACGTTTTCAGAAGCCAATAATTCATGGAAAAAAGCGGAAAATCTTGCGGGTATCTCATTTTCTAGTAAAACAGGCCATGCCGAATCGATTGCCACCTCGAACAGGTCGCTAGGACCCAAAGTTTTTGAGATATTCTTGGTCAAACTACGCTAAAAAACATCAATGCACTTTCTCTAATGTTCTGGAATACCAACGAGTTATTGTGAGGAAATTCGAATATTCAATCACATATTTTCGTACCCGGGATTGAAATCAGTCATCTTGAATTTTTTCAGAATTTTTATCCATGAATTGAAAATTTTCATTTTTCAACCATTTTCAGATGCCAATAATTCATAGAAAAAAGCCGAAAATCTCGCGAATATCGAATTTTATAATGGAACAGGCCGAGCTGAATCGATTGCGACCTCGACCAGGTCGCTAGATCACATAGTTTTTGAGATATTTCTGGTCAAAGTACGCTAGATAACAGCAATTCACTTTCTTTGATTATATGAAATACCAACAAGTTATTGTGAAAATATCCGAATATTCGATACCATATTCTTGTTTTTCAGATTGAAATCAGTCATCCTGAAATTTTTCAGAATTTTTATACGAAAATTGGAAATTTTCATTTTTCAACCATTTTCAGATGCCAATTATTCATAAAAAGAAGCCTTTAATCTTGCGAATATCTCATTTTATAATAGAACAGGCCGAGCTGAATCGATTGCGATCTCAACCTGGTTGCTAGATCACATAGTTTTTGAGATATTTCTGGTCAGAGTATGCTAGAAAACAGCAATTCACTTTCTTTGATTATATGAAATACCAACAAGCAACAAGTTATTGTGAAAATATCCGAATATTCGATGTCATATTTTTGTTTTTCAGATTAAAATCAGTCATTTTGAATTTTTTTAGAATTTTTATCCTAGAATTGAAAATTTTCATTTTTCAACTCGCGAAAAAAATTCAGAGAGCTCCGGGAGACGATATAACCATTAACATAAATGCCAATAATTCATGGAAAAAAGCAAACAATCTCGCGAATATATCATTTTTTAGTGAAACAGGCCGAGCTGAATCGATTGCGACCTCGACCAGGTCGCTAGAATACATAGTTTTCGAGATATTTCTGATCAAAGGACGCTAAAAAACAGCAATTCACTTTCTTCAATTATATGAAATACCAACAAGTCATTGTGAAAACATTCGAATATTCGATGTCATTTTTTTGTTTTTCAGATTGAAATCAGTCATTTTGAATTTTTTCAGAATTTATATCATAGAATTGCAAACTTGCTTTATTCAACTTGCGAAAAAAATTCAGAAAGCTTCGAGAGGCGATATAACCATATTCATATGCCAATAATTTGTAGAAAATAGCGATAACTTTCGCGAATATCCCAGTTCCTAGTGAAACAGGCCGAGATGAATCGATTGCGACATCGACCAGGTCGCTAGAACACATAGTTTTCGAGATATTTCTGGTCAAAGTACGCTAAAAAAGAGCATTTCACTTTCTTCAATTATATGAAATACGAACAAGTTATTGTGAAAATATTCGAATATTCGAAACCATATTAATGTTCTTCACATTGAAATCAGTCATCCTGAAATTTTTCAGAATTTTTATACAAAAATTGAAAATTATCAATTTTCAACCATTTTCAGATGCCAATAATTCATAGAAAAAAGCGGAATATCTCGCGAATGTCTCACGCTATAAGGATACAGGCCGAGCTGAATCGATTGCGACGTCGACCAGGTCGCTAGAACACATCGTTTTTGTGATATTCCTGGTCAAAGTACGCTAAAGTACAGCAATTCACTTTCTTTAATTATATGAAATACGAACAAGTTATTGTGAAAATATTCGAATATTTGATACCATATTTTTGTTCTTCAGATTGAAATCAGTCATCCTGAAATTTTTCAGAATTTTTATACAAAAATTGGAAACTTTCATTCTTTAACCATTTTCAGATGCCAATAATCCATAGAAACAAGCCTTAAATCTCGCGAATATCTCATTTTATAGTGAAATAGGCCGAGCTGATTCGAATACGACCTCGACCAGGTCGCTAGATCACATAGTTTTTGAGATATTTCTGGTAATATTAAGCTAAAAAACAGCAATTCACTTCCTTTAATTATATGAAATACGAACAAGTTATTGTGAAAACATTCGAATATTTGATCTCATATTTTTGTTCTTCAGATTGAAATCAGTCATCTTGAATTCTTTCAGAATTTTTATCCAAGAATTAAAAATTCCCATTTTTCAACCATTTTCAAATGCCAGTAATTCATAGAAAAATGCCGGAAATCTCGCGAATATCTCATTTTATAATGGAAGAGGCCAAGCTGACGCGATTGCGACCTCAACCTGGTCGCTAGATCACATAGTTTTTGAGATATTTCAGGTCAAAGTACGCTAAAAAACAGCAATTCACTTTCTTCAATTATATGAAATACCAACAAGTTATTGTGAAAATATCCGAATATTCGATGTCATATTTTCGTTTTTCAGATTGAAATCAGTCATTTTGAATTCTTTCAGAATTTTCCTCCTAGAATTGAAAATTTTCATTTTTCAACTTGCGAAAAGAATTCAGAAAGCTTCGAGAGACGATATAACCATTTTCATATGCCAATAATTCGTAGAAAGAAGCAAAAAATCTCGCGAATATCCCATTTTCTAGTGAAACATGGCCGAGCTGAATCGATTGCCACCGCGACCAGGTCGCTAGAACACATAGTTTTCGAGATATTTCTGATCAAAGTACGCTAAAAAACAGCAATTCACTTTCTTCAATTATATGAAATACGAACAAGTTTTTGTGGAAATATTCGAATATTCGATACCATATTCTTGTTCTTCAGATTGAAATCAGTCATCCTGAAATTTTTCAGAATTTTTATACAAAAATTGGAAATTTTTATTTTTCAACCATTTTCAGATGCCAATAATTCATTAAAAGAAGCCTTAAATCTCGCGAATATCTCATTTTATAATGGAACAGGCCGAGCTGAATCGATTGCGACCTCAACCTGATCGCTAGATCACATAGTTTTTGAGATATTTCTGGTCAAAGTACGCTAGAAAACAGCAATTCACTTTCTTTGATTATATGAAATACCAACAAGTTATTGTGAAAATATCCGAATATTCGATACCATATTCTTGTTCTTCAGATTGAAATCGGTCATCCTGGAATTTTTCAGAATTTTTATACAAAAATTGGAAATTTTCATTTTTCAACCATTTTCAGATGCCAATAATTCATAAAAAGAAGCCTTTAATCTCGCGAATATCTCATTTTATAATAAAACAGGCCGAGCTGAATCGATTGCGACCTCAAGCTGGTCGCTAGATCACATAGTTTTTGAGATATTTCTGGTCAAAGTATGCTAGAAAACAGCAATTCGTTTTCTTTGATTGTTGTGGCTTTTTATACAGGCTGATTTTAAAATAAGTGCATATATTTTAAACACTAAGAAAGCTCGAGGTATACTACCGAATAGCACTATTAAAAATATTATTAGGATCAAAATAGATTTGGGGCAAAATACCCTTTTTCCGCCCAGATTTCTACTTTTGTCACAACTATCGTTTGCGATCCGCAGTCGACCGTGATGAACGAAGCGACGTTGCCACTCTACATGAAAATTAGGAGATATTATATAAAATGTATAATCGAGAAAATGTACATGGGGAAGAAGTTAACCCTGGTCTTGAATTTCAGAAAGATAATACAAAAACTTCAAAATGGACTCACCCAAGATTTCTACACATAAGCAAGAATAGCGTATAACTTAACACCTCACGGTTGGAAGTTCTTTTACTGAAAAATCCTTTAGACCCTTCCTTCCACCTCCTTGCATCGCTACAATTTCGTGGTCTTCGAGGAGTCTCATGGGCCCCGCACAATAACGACCCGACATAAGAACCATATCATTCAGCTCAATGTTTGAGAAATGCATCGTCACATTCCAAGCAAATTGTCAGAAACAAAACTTTACATTCAGTGTTGTTCCTGGGTCTGATTTTTTCGTAATAGATTTTCTTGGAAAATGGTAACAGATTTGTATCAAAAGGTAATAGATCCTAAAAATCTTACATTTGACATTCTGAATGTCATTCTCGTAAAACCATATCGCACAAATTAGACAGTTTTGGCAGGAATGAGGCAGGTCACACAGAACTTATGACATAAATATAGAACATAGACCCATAGAGCAGAACATAATTATCCGCTGAACATTGGCTGAACACAGAAATAGATATTTTAATAACAAAACATCATATTTTGGTGCTAACAGTAACAAAACATCATATTTTGGTGCTAACACTCAATAATAATAGATTCATGACAAATCGTAATATTGTAACAATCTCCGTGGAATAGTAATAGATCTATTACAAAAGGAGGAAGGATCATATCTTTAAATGAAACTACCATTTTCTCATTTTCATAAAAAACTAATTTGGAAAAAACATCTATTAGTTTAATTCAATGAAATGATACTTCCTCACTATACACTAATCTCACAAATCCAATCAGCTGTGTCCAATCAGGATGAATCGCAACCACGCAGGCGCTACTTTGCTGTTTCTGATTGGTCCGTAGAAATCGCCTATTAGTAATTCATGATCATCTGAATTCTTGCGTCCGAAACGGTCAGAAGCATGCGCAGTTTCACAGAACTGTATGATTTTTTTGGGTTCTGTGGACTTGTGCATTCTTCTGACGGTTTCGGATTGTTTATTTTCTGAACGCGAACAATCCTAGTTAGTACACTAGCGTCTGCGGACAGGCGCAAGTAATAACTCCGCGGTAGGGGAACGTTAGTTAACTTGTGTCGAGTCTAATATAAGGAAGGATTTTTTTTTTTAAAATCAATCGACCTAGATGAACCTTTTTTCTTGAAGAAGGAGAATTTTTCTTGAAGGAGGAAAATATTGTTTCTGCATAAAAAATGAGAAAACCTAACCTATCTATTTTATGAGTATATCTGTACTTGTTTCGTTGACCTGTGTAAAACTTGATGTTTATTAACACCAAATAAAATATTCTAGAAGGAGAATTTTTCTTGAGGAAGGAAAATATTCTTCCTGCATAAAAAATGAGAAAACCTAACCTATCTATTTTATGAGTATATCTGTACTTGTTTCGTTGACCTGTGTAAAACTTAATGTTTATTAACACCAAATAAAATATTCTATTCTATTCTAACCTAACCTAATCGAACCTCACCTCTGGCCTAAACATAGAAAACCCCTAAATGAACTTATTTCCCATAGAGAATATTTTTTAGAAATCACTTGAGAACAAGAAAAAAATAAAAAAAAAGATGATCCTCGCACGGATTCGAACCCCGGCCCGCCGGCTTGGCATGCCGATGCTCTGCTTACTGAGCCAACCAGTTGCTTACGAAACGAAGTATGATGAAGTCATTCAGTCGGCGCCGCATAACGCCAGTCGCATCTACTGCCCACTATAACGTTCTCCCACCACGGAGTTATTACTTGCGGCCGTCCCGCAGACGCTAATTAGTTAGACTGTCAAAGGTCACAGCAAAGAGGAAATCTATGGTCACAGATACTACTGTTCTGAGAAATGATGTTGACAGATCAATCTTAGATACTAGTTTTGTATGTGTGGTTGCTGGTTTGAAAAATAATTGTAAACGTAAAATAAAAAATAAAATAATTGGATGTTGTGTCTTGTGTCATGATAATCGTGATATGGTAGTGGTCGTGATTTTTAATGTGAGATTGCCAGGAAGGATATGTCGTCGTCGAGTCGTTTTCGATGGTTTAAGTGCGAATATGAACCAACAAGAACACAGGACGATATTAGTCTGGAATGAACTCGATATTAGTATTTGTTTGCTCTCGGGAGTTTTGCTGTTCGAGCAGGTATGAGAAAATCTACTAGGTGAGCCGATTTTCAACTTTGTGTATGTTGTGTACCTATTTATTGTCTGCTAATTTTGTATCTACCCGCTGGGGCCTTATTTTCGAATTGAAGGAAGGGGGACGTTCTATCATTCCCCTCATGTTTCTCTCCGTCTCTCGTGATCCATGGAGATAATCACCCCACAGTTCTCTCAGTAAACTTTAAAAAATAAGGCTCCTGTACATATTACATTCACCTCTATTAGTTTCCATAACCTATTTCAATTCATGTTCATTCTGTGACAAATTTTTATCAGGATATTCGTCTCTGAAACAATCTGGCATCACTGTCTTGTTTTGACTTTAGTGAATGACGAATTGTGGATTCCCTAGGATTCCGCAGATTTCACTTGCTTCCCAGTGGCGTACTCGAATTTCGAAGCATTTTATGTTCAATTTTCAAAATGAAATTTCTCGTTAATGTGAAGACTTAGGAAAAATCAAATATTTTAGTAATTTTTGTTAGACTCTCTCATATATATGTCTTGAATATATGCACTCATTTTAAAATCAGCCTGTATATTTGCCCGCAATTAAACCACACATTTTACTCATTGTCATCTATATTGTAACTTCATTCTATTATATAGTCATGGAAACAGTCTTACCTGTTCAAGCAATATTGGTAGGTATCTATGGAAATACTAAAATCACTATAATTCTCTCTCACTATTAAAAAGTAAATTGAAGATGATAACATAACAAATCATTTGAGTTTCATTTGAATGTATAGTCCTAAATTGTACTCAAATATCTATGTTCAAAACATAATTATTGAGATATTCAGGATGATGGCGAATCCGTTCTGAACGTCTCAATGTCTGACGCTGCACTGGAGGTGGTTCAGCAGGTAAATTTTGATGATGTTCAACTGGTGGCTCAGGATCTGGAAGTGACGAATCTTGATCATATTCAGCAGGTTGCTCAGGATCTAGTAGTGATGGATTTTGATGATGTTCAGCAGGTGGCTCATGATCTTGAAGTGACGGAACCACAGGTGAAGGTGACAAAATATTCTGTAGCTCCGGAAGAACCACTTGCTGACTTCTCTCGTTTTTTTCATGAGTATCTTCTTCAGATGGTGGCTTTGTGTCAGGTGCAAATGATACTGATTTCTGAACAACTTTGGTGCTCCTTAGTTGATCTATATGACGTTTATAAATATAACCATTATCAAGCTTTATAAGATAATGCAAATATCCAAATTTCTTTAATACCACACCAAAACGCCAAGTCTGCCTGTTGTTTGTATAATATCGGGATTGTACACGATCTCCAACTTTGAATGAACGTATACCTACAACTGGTTGAGAAGTTTTCTTCTGTTCATGGAATGGCTTGATCGCGTCCAACCTGATGCGAATATTTCTTTTCAGATACAACTCTGCTGGGGTTTTTCCCTCCGCAAGCGGCGTTGCTCTGTAGATATGCATGATTTCTTGAAGTTTCTGCTGAAGTGTACGTGATTCATTCTCCATAGCCTTCAAACGAGTTTTGAGTGTACGTACATTTCGTTCCGCTAGTCCATTGGTTTGCGGGTGTCCTGGTGCCGAAAACTTTTGGAAAATTCCATTTGATGAACACCAATCCTTGAAAATTCCACTGGAGAATATAGCGGCGTTGTCCGATACCAAGACTCTAGGGAATCCATGTGTCGAGAAGATATTTTCCAGTAGTTCTATGGTTTTTGGACTTGTAGGTGCTACATTCGAAACACGAACCTCAACCCATTTCGATTTTGCATCTACTGAGATTAGCAAATGTTTTCCTTCGTACGGACCTGCATAGTCCATGTGAACACGATTCCAGTTCTCCTCAGGTTCCTCCCACGGATGTGTTGGTGCTTTGGGCGGACTTGATTTGATGACAGCACAAGTTTCACATGATTTTGAAAGATCCTCAATTGCACGGTCGATACCTGACCAAGTGCAATATTTTCGGGCTAATTGTTTCATTTTTGTACTACCCATATGTGTACTATGTAGTTCTCTCAATACAATTTGTTGAAGAGAGCGAGGAATCACTACTCTTTGTCCTTTGAATAGAACACCACCGTCAAGCGTATAATCTTGATTTTCACAATTTCTATTGAGGAATAAATCATTCTTGATTTTGGAGAGTTCAGGATCTTTTTCTGTTTCTTGAATAATAATTTCTGCGGTAACGGTCGCGGAAGATATTTGAAAAACTGAATATGAGCAGATATCGAAAACTTCTTGATTTATAGAAATATCGATGGTTTGAATGTTCAAATCAACTGTTGCTCTTGACAAACAATCAACATTGGTATTTTCAGAACCTTTCTTGAATTTTGTTTCATAATCGAATCCTGATAGGAATGAGGCATATCGAAGAAGACGTGCTGAAGCCATGGCTGGAAGTTTATTGGAGTGGTGAAAGATTCTTATAAGAGGCTGGTTGTCAGTGACAAGTTGAAAATTATGCCCATATAAGTACATATAGAAATGGCTTACTGAGAAGACTATCGCAAGGGCTTCTCTGTCAAGCTGGCTATAGTTCCTCTCAGCGGGGGTAAGCGAACGAGATGCGAAAGCTATTAGACGTTCCTGTTCGTCTACTATATGCGAGAGAACCCCGGCGATACCTGTAGGGCTAGCGTCACATGTGAGAACAATCGGTAGCTCCAGATCGAAAGGCACGAGAACCCTATCGCTGGTAATTTCTTCTTTCAGCCTTATGAAAGCAGCTTCATACGACTTACTCCAATAGAATTTTGAATTTTTCTGCAGTGTTTTTCTCAGTGGATACGTTTTTGTTGAACAATCTGGTATAAATCTTGAATAGTACGTTACCATACCAAGAAATCTTCTGACTTCGTCTGCGTTTGTCGGTTTCGGCATATCAACTATTGCTTTGACTTTGATTGGGGATTTCAAAATTTGATTATATCGAATTGTATGTCCAAGATACTGAATGTCTGTTCTGAAAAATTTGCATTTTTCTTTATTAAGATGGGGGTCATATTTCTGAAGTCGTGAAAGGCATCTGTTTAGTCGGATCTCGCATTCTTCCTTCGATTTCCCGAACACAATGATATCATCGAAGTAGGATAAAGTTCCTTCTAATCCATTGAGAATTTGATCTAGAATACGGTTGAATTCGCTCGGCGCAGTTTTGATTCCGAAGGATAGACGATTCATTGTATATGTTCCACGGTGTGTCGATATAGTTTGTATTTTTGCGCTATCTGTATCCATTTTAACATGGAGATAGGCTTTGAACAGATCCAAAGAGCAAAAATATGAAGCATTTCGAAGACTATTGGGAATTTCATCTATTCTACGAATTGGATAATGTGCGGATTGTAACTGTGGATTGACTCCAATTTTATAATCAACGCATAGTCTAACTTTATTTCCAGTCTTGGGTACACACACCAGTGGAGAACCCCAATCACTATGATATGCTTTTTCGATTATACCATCTTCTTCTAGCGAATCCAGTTCTTCATCTACTGCTGCTCTCAAAGCGTATGGTACATCACGTTCACGGATAAAAATCGGTTTGGCTCCTTCTCTCAAGTGAAGAGAACACGTGATTCCAGGAATACAACCAATCTTCTGTTCGAATATTGATGCATACTTCTCGAAAATATCTTCTGTTGAATGAATCTGCGAAGTTTCTGATACTGTAATATCTTGATCCAATTCTCTCAATTCAATGCCCAGATGCCGTATCCATACACGACCTAATAACGGTGAATAGTCGTCTGGAACAACATAAAGATCTTCAGTGGACATCTTATCTTTATATTGAACATCGACTTCTAGCATTCCATCAGGTGAAAAGAGGTTTTTTGTATAAGATCGAAATATCAGGTTAGATTTCTTTAGAGGAATTTTTAGATTCAATTTTTGATAACATGAACGGGGTATAAGGGTAAACCCTGCTCCTGAATCAACCTCAAATGTTTGTGGAAGACCTTGAATACTGACGGTGACGAAATATTTTGAAGAATCTGCTGGTGCCTTGTCATTTCCATAAACATCCACAATGTTATTGATTCCAAAAATCTGGTCAAAGTTCGAATATTCTTCTACCGAGTGCGTACTACTCCTTGTTTTACTCTTCGAAGCCATGAGTGTTTTGGATACATACTCGTTGTACATGACCTGTTGAGGAACATGAGGTACAGCGAAGTTCATCAGGTTTGGCATTACAATCCTTGACTCTATGTGAATTTGATGCGCACCTAATGCATAAATTATCAATTCCTAGGTGCTTATAGTCAAGGCGTGACTTGGAACGCGGTCGCCAATGTCTTGAGTCATCTCTTTTGCTTTTGGAACGATTTCTTCGCTGAGAAGATTGAAAACTACTCCTTAAAGGGCGAGAAATTTTGTTTATATCTGAAGCAGTTGACGAATCTAATACTGACGGTTGTTTGGATCCGAGCAACCGACTGTCTATTTTGGCAGCTTCAATAGCTAAAGACTTCTCTACTATTTCCTCAAAAGATGTTTCATTTGACTGTAGAATCTGTTCTCTTATTGAATTATCTTTGAGCCCCCTGATAAACTGTGCTCTTAGAAACATATCGGAAATACTAATTTCACACTTGCAAGGTGATATAAAATCGCAATCACTAACATTTCGACGCAATTGGACTACAAAATCTGCTATTGATTGATTATCTAGTTGATAAAGGTACAAGAATTGATGCTGTGCTACTAACACGTTCTTCTTCGGGCATAAATGATTTTCCAATTTTTGTAACAGTTCATCGTACGGAAAGTCTAGGATTTTTAGGAGATAATAGAGAAACAATAAGCTGATAGTGATTAGGACCTATTGAATTCAGAAGCATCTGGCTGCTGAGTATCTTATCATTGAATACACCTTTCATGGTCAGATAATTTTCGAACCTCTGTCGATACATTTTGAAATTTTCTTTGGAGGCATTGAAATTTTCGAAATTTGAGATTAACACACTTGATACTGGTGCTTGGGATTGTCCTGGCCTGCTGGTAGAGGATATTTGTGAAGTTTGGGCGATCTGCTGAAGTAAGATTTCCTGACTTTTGTTGAATGTCTCCAATAATTTTGCGAACTGCTGTGCATCCATCTCGATTAGCTGGACCAAGTTTCTCTTCAAAAATTGAATGTATTCACACTATAACGGCATATAATTACGTTTTTAAACCTCGTCGCCAAGTTTGTTGTGGCTTTTTATATATTTGCCCGCAATTAAACCACACATTTTACTTAATGTCATCTATATTGCAACTTCATTCTATTATATAGTCATGGAAACAGTCTTACCTGTTCAAGCAATATTGGTAGGTATCTATGGAAATACTAAAATCACTATATTGATTATATGAAATACCAACAAGTTATTGTGAAAATATCCGAACATTCGATGTCATATTTTTGTTTTTCAGATTGAAATCAGTCATTTTGAATTTTTTTAGAATTTTTATCCTAGAATTGAAAATTTTCATTTTTCAACTTGCGAGAAAAATTCAGAAAGCTTCGAGAGACGATATAACCATTTTCATATGCCAATAATTCGTAGAAAAAAGCAAAATATCTCGCGGATTTCCCATTTTCTAGTAAAACAGGCCGAGCTGAATCGATTGCGACCTCGAACAGGTCCTAGAACACATAGTTCTCGAGATATTTCTGATCAAAATACGCTAAAAAACAGCAATTCACTTTCTTCAATTATATGAAATACAAACAAGTTATTGTGAAATTATTCGAATATTCGATACCATATTCTTGTTCTTCAGATTGAAATCAGTCATCCTGAAATTTTTCAGAATTTTTATACAAAAATTGAAAATTTTCATTTTTCAACCATTTTCAGATGCCAATAATTCATAGGAAGAAGCAAAATATTCCGCGAATATCTCATTTTATAGTGAAACAGGCCGAGCTGAATCGATTGCGACCTCGACCAGGTCGCTAGATCACATTGTTTTAGGAATATTTCTGGTCAAATTACGCTAAAGAACAGCGGTCCACTTTCTTTGATTATATGAAATACCAACAGTTATTGTGAAAATATTCGAATATTTGATGTAATATTTTTGTTTTTGAGATTGAAATCAGTCATTCTGAATTTTTTCAGAATTTTCAAATCCTAGAATTGAAAATTCCCATTCTTCCACTCGCGAAAAAAATTCAGAAAGCTCCGGGAGACGATATAACCATTAACATAAAATTGATGAAAGTGAATTGCTCTTTTTTAGCGTACTTTGACCAGAAATATCTCGAAAACTATGTGTTCTAGCGACCTGGTTGATGTCGCAATCGATTCATCTCGGCCTGTTTCACTAGGAAATGGGATATTCGCAGAATTTATCGCTTTTTTCTACGAATTATTGGCATATGAAAATGGTTATATCGCCTCTCGAAGCTTTCTGAATTTTTTTCGCAAGTTGAATAAAGAAAATTTGCAATTCTAGAATATAAATTCTGAAAAAATTCGAAATGACTGATTTCAATCTAAAAAACAAAAATATGACATCGAATATTCGAATGTTTTCACAATAACTCATATAATTAAGGAAAGTGAATTGCTGTTTTTAAGCGTACTTTGACAAGAGATATCTCGAAAACTATGTGTTCTAGCGACCTGGTCGAGGTCGCAATCGATTCAGCTCGGCCTGTTTCACTAGAAAATGGGAAATTCGCGAGATTTCTTGCTTCTTTTTACGAATTATTGGCATATGAAAATGGTTATATCGTCTCTCGAAGCTTTGTGAATTTTTTTCACAAGTTGAAAAATGAAAATTTTCAATTCTAGGATGAAAATTCTGAAAAAATTCAAAATGACTGATTTTAATTTAAAAAACAAAAATATGACATCGAATATTTGGATATTTTCACAATAACTTGTTGGTATTTCATATAATTAAAGAAAGTGAATTGCTGTTTTTCAGCGTACTTTGACCAGAAATATCTCAAAAACTATGTGATCTAGCGACCAGGTTGAGGTCGCAATCGATTCAGCTCGGCCTGTTTTATTATGAAATGGGATATTCGCGAGATTTAAGGCTTCTTTTTATGAATTATTGGCATGTGAAAATGGTTGAAAAATGAAAATTTCCAATTTTTGTATAAAAATTCTGAAAAATTCCAGGATGGCTGATTGCAATCTGAAGAACATGAATATGGTATCGAATATTCGAATGTTTTCACAATAACTTGTTCGTATTTCATATAATTGAAGAAAGTGAATTGCTGTTTTTTAGCGTACTTTGATCAGAAATATCTCGGAAACTATCTGTTCTAGCGACCTGGTCGAGGTCGCAATCGATTCAGCTCGACCTGTTTCACTATGAAATGATATATTCGCGAGATTGTTTGCTTTTTTCCATTTCTTTAATTATATGAAATACCAACAAGTTATTGTGAAAATATTCGAATATTTGATATCATATTTTTGTTCTTCAGATTGAAATCAGTCAGTCTGAAATTTTTCAGAATTTTTATACAAAAATTGAAAATTTTCATTTTTCAACCATTTTCAGATGCCAATAATTCATAGAAAAAAGCGGAATATCTCGCGATTGTCTCACGCTATAGTGAAACAGGCCGAGCTGAATCGATTGCGACGTCGACCAGGTCGCTAGATCACATAGTTTTTGAAATATTTCTGGTCATATTGAGCTAAAAAACAGCACATCACTTCCTTTAATTATATGAAATACGAACAAGTTATTGTGAAAACATTCGAATATTTGATCTCATATTTTTGTTCTTCAGATTGAAATCAGTCATCTTGAATTTTTTCAGAATTTTTATTCAAGAATTGAAAATTTCCATATTTCAACCATTTTCAGATGCCAGTAATTCATAGAAAAATGCCGAAAGTCTCGCGAATATCTCATTTTATAATGAAACAGGCCAAGCTGACGCGATTGCGACCTCAACCTGGTCGCTAGATCACATAGTTTTTGAGATATTTCAGGTCAAAGTACGCTAAAAAGCAGCAATTCACTTTCTTCAATTATATGAAATACCAACAAGTTATTGTGAAAATATCCGAATATTCGATGTCATATTTTTGTTTTTCAGATTGAAATCAGTCATTTTGAATTCTTTCAGAATTTTCATCCTAGACCTAGAATTGAAAATTTTCATTCTTCAACTTGCGAAAAAAATTCAGAAAGCTTTGAGAGACGATATAACCATTTTCATATGCCAATAATAATTCGTAGAAAAAAGCAAAAAATCTCGCGAATATCTCATTTTCTAGTGAAACAGGCCGAGCTGAATCGATTGCCACCGCGACCAGGTCGCTAGAACACATAGTTTCCGAGATATTTCTGATCAAAGTACGCTAAAAAACAGCAATTTACTTTCTCCACTTATATGGAATACGAACAAGTTATTGTGAAAATATTCGAATATTCGATACCACATTCATGTTCTTCAGATTGCAATCAGTCATCCTGAAATTTTTCAGAATTTTTATACAAAAATTGGAAATTTTCATTTTTCAACCATTTTCAGATGCCAATAATTCATAAAAAGAAGCCTTAAATCTCGCGAATATCTCATTTCATGATAAAACAGGCCGAGCTGAATCGATTGCGACCTCAACCTGGTCGCTAGATCAAATAGTTCTTGAGATATTTCTGGTCAAAGTACGCTAGAAAACAGCAATTCACTTTCTTTGATTATATGAAATACCAACAAGTTATTGTGAAAATATCCGAATATTCGATGTCATATTTTCGGTTTTCAGATTGAAATCAGTCATTTTGAATTTTTTCAGAATTTTTATTCTAGAATTGGAAATTTTCAATTTTCAACTTGCGAAAAAAATTCAGAAAGCTTCGAAAGACGATATAACCATTTTCATATGCCAATAATTCGTAGAAAAAAGCAAAAAATCCCACGAATATCCCATTTTCTAGTGAAACAGGCCGAGCTGAATCGATTGCCACCTCGACCAGGTCGCTAGAACACATAGATTCCGAGATATTTCTGATCAAAGTACGCTAAAAAACAGCAATTCACTTTCTTCAATTATATGAAATACGAACAAGTTATTGTGGAAATATTCGAATATCCGATACCATATTCTTGTTCTTCAGATTGAAATCAGTCACCCTGAAATTTTTCAGAATTTTTATACAAAAATTGGAAATTTTCATAATTCAACCATTTTCAGATGTCAATAATTCATGAAAATAAGCCTTAAATCTCGCGAATATCTCATTTTATAATAAAACAGGCCGAGCTGAATCGATTGCGACCTCAACCTGGTCGCTAGATCACATAGTTTTTGAGATATTTCTGGTTGAAGTATGCTAGAAAACAGCAATTCACTTTCTTTGATTATATGAAATACCAAGAAGTTATTGTGGAAATATCCGAATATTCGATGTCATATTTTTGTTTTTCAGATCGAAATCAGTCATTTTGAATTTTTTCAGAATTTTTATCCTAGAAATGAAAATTTTCATTTTTCAACTCGCGAAAAAAATTCAGAAAGCTTCGAGAGACGATATAACCATTTTCATATGCCAATAATTCGTAGAAAAAAGCAAAATATCTCGCGAATTTCACATTTTCTAGTAAAACAGGCCGAGCTGAATCGATTGCGACCTCGAACAGGTCGCTAGAACACAAAGTTTTCGAGATATTACTGATCAAAGTACGCTAAAAAACAGCAATTCACTTTCTTCAATTATATGAAATACGAACAAGTTATTGTGAAAATATTCGAATATTCGATACCATATTCTTGTTCTTCAGATTGAAATCAGTCATCCTGGAATTTTTCAGAATTTTTATACAAAAATTGAAAATTTTAATTTTTCAACCATTTTCAGATGCCAATAATTCATAAAAAAAGCCTTAAATCTCGCGAATATCTCATTTTATAATGGAACAGGCCGAGCTGAATCGATTGCGACCTCAACCTGGTCGCTAGATTACATAGTTTTTGAGATATTTCTGGTCAAAGTAAGCTGAAAAACAGCAATTCACTTTCTTTAATTATATTATGAAATACCAACAAGTTATTGTGAAAATATCCGAATATTCGATGTCATATTTTTGTTTTTCAGATTGAAATCAGTCATTTCGGATTTTTTCAGAATTTTTATCCTAGAATTGAAAATTTTCATTTTTCAACTTGTGAAAAAAATTCAGAAAGCTTCGAGAGACGATATAACCATTTTCATATGCCAATAATTCGTAGAAAGGAGCAAGAAATCTCGCGAATTTCCCATTTTCTAGTAAAACAGGCCGAGCTGAATCGATTGCGACCTCGACCAGGTCGCTAGAACACATAGTTTCCGAGATATTTCTTGTCAAAGTACGCTAAAAATCAGCAATTCACTTTCTGTAATTATATGAAATACCAACAAGTTATTGTGAAAACATTCGAATATTCGATGTCATATTTTTGTTTTTTAGATTGAAATCAGTCATTCTGAATTTTTTCAGAATTTATATCCTAGAATTGCAAATTTCCTTTATTCAACTTGCGAAAAAAATTCAGAAAGCTTCGAGAGGCGATATAACCATTTTCATATGCCAATAATTCGTAGAAAAAAGCGATAAATTTCGCGAGTATCCCATTTCCTTGTGGAACAGGCCGAGATGAATCGATTGCGACATCGACCAGGTCGCTAGAACACATAGTTTTCGAGATATTTATGGTCAAAGTACGCTTAAAAAGAGCAATTCAGTTTCTTCAATTATATGAAATACGAACAAGTTATTGTGAAAATATTCGAATATTCGATACCATATTTTTGTTCTTCAGATTGAAATCAGTCATCCTGAAATTTTTCAGAATTTTTATACAAAAATTGAAAATTTTCATTTTTCAACCATTTTCAGATGCCAATAATTCATAGAAAAAAGCGGAATATCTCGCGATTGTCTCACGCTATAGTGAAACAGGCCGAGCTGAATCGATTGCGACGTCGACTAGGTCGCTAGATCACATAGTTTTTGAAATATTTCTGGTCATATTAAGCTAAAAAACAGCACATCACTTCCTTTAATTATATGAAATACGAACAAGTTATTGTGAAAACATTCGAATATTTGATCTCATATTTTTGTTCTTCAGATTAAAATCAGTCATCTTGAATTTTTTCAGAATTTTTATTCAAGAATTGAAAATTTCCATATTTCAACCATTTTCAGATGCCAGTAATTCATAGAAAAATGCCGAAAATCTCGCGAATATCTCATTTTATAATGAAACAGGCCGAGCTGACGCGATTGCGACCTCAACCTGGTCGCTAGATCACATGGTTTTTGAGATATTTCAGGTCAAAGTACGCTAAAAAGCAGCAATTCACTTTCTTCAATTATATGAAATACCAACAAGTTATTGTGAAAATATCCGAATATTCGATGTCATATTTTTGTTTTTCAGATTGGAATCAGTCATTTTGAATTTTTTCAGAGTTTTCATCCTAGAATTGAAAATGTTCATTCTTCAACTTGCGAAAAAAATTCAGAAAGCTTTGAGAGACGATATAACCATTTTCATATGCCAATAATTCGTAGATAAAAGCGATAAATTCTGCGAATATCCCATTTCCTAGTGAAACAGGCCGAGATGAATCGATTGTGACATCGACCATGTCGCTAGAACACATAGTTTTCGAGATATTTCTGGTCAAAGTACGCTAAAAAAGAGCAATTCACTTTCATCAATTTTATGTTAATGGTTATATCGTCTCCCGGAGCTTTCTGAATTTTTTTCGCGAGTGGAAGAATGGGAATTTTCAATTCTAAGATGAAAATTCTGAAAAAATTCAAAATGACTGATTTCAATCTCAAAAACAAAAATATGACATCAAATATTCGAATATTTTCACAATAACTTGTTGGTATTTCATATAATTAAAGAAAGATGCCAATAATTCGTAGAAAAAAGCAAAAAATCTCGCGAATATCTCATTTTCTAGTGAAACAGGCCGAGCTGAATCGATTGCCACCGCGACCAGGTCTCTAGAACACATAGTTTCCGAGATATTTCTGATCAAAGTACGCTAAAAAACAGCAATTTACTTTCTCCACTTATATGGAATACGAACAAGTTATTGTGAAAATATTCGAATATTCGATACCATATTCATGTTCTTCAGATTGCAATCAGTCATCCTGGAATTTTTCAGAATTTTTATACAAAAATTGGAAATTTTCATTTTTCAACCATTTTCAGATGCCAATAATTCATAAAAAGAAGCCTTAAATCTCGCGAATATCTCATTTCATAATAAAACAGGCCGAGCTGAATCGATTGCGACCTCAACCTGGTCGCTAGATCACATAGTTTTTGAGATATTTCTGGTCAAAGTACGCTAGAAAACAGCAATTCACTTTCTTTGATTATATGAAATACCAACAAGTTATTGTGAAAATATCCGAATATTCGATGTCATATTTTCGTTTTTCAGATTGAAATCAGTCATTTTGAATTTTTTCAGAATTTTCATCCTAGAATTGAAAATGTTCATTCTTCAACTTGCGAAAAAAATTCAGAAAGCTTCGAAAGACGATATAACCATTTTCATATGCCAATAATTCGTAGAAAAAAGTGAAAAATCTCACGAATATCCCATTTTCTAGTGAAACAGGCCGAGCTGAATCGATTGCCACCTCGACCAGGTCGCTAGAACACATAGATTCCGAGATATTTCTGATCAAAGTACGCTAAAAAACAGCAATTCACTTTCTTCAATTATATGAAATACGAACAAGTTATTGTGAGAATATTCGAATATTCGATATCATATTCTTGTTCTTCAGATTGAAATCAGTCATCCTGAAATTTTTCAGAATTTTTATACAAAAATTGGAAATTTTCATAATTCAACCATTTTCAGATGTCAATAATTCATGAAAAGAAGCCTTAAATCTTGCGAATATCTCATTTTATAATAAAACAGGCCGAGCTGAATCGATTGCGACCTCAACCTGGTCGCTAGATCACATAGTTTTTGAGATATTTCTGGTTGAAGTATGCTAGAAAACAGCAATTCACTTTCTTTGATTATATGAAATACCAAGAAGTTATTGTGAAAATATCCGAATATTCGATGTCATATTTTTGTTTTTCAGATCGAAATCAGTCATTTTGAATTTTTTCAGAATTTTTATCCTAGAATTGAAAATTTTCATTTTTCAACTTATGAAAAAAATTCAGAAAGCTTCGAGAGACGATATAACCATTTTCATATGCCAATAATTGGTAGAAGGAAGCAAGAAATCTCGCGAATTTCCCATTTTCTAGTAAAACAGGCCGAGCTGAATCGATTGCGACCTCGACCAGGTCGCTAGAACACATAGTTTTCGAGATATTTCTTGTCGAAGTATGCTAAAAATCAGCAATTCACTTTCTGTAATAATATGAAATACCAACAAGTTATTGTGAAAACATTCGAATATTCGATGTCATATTTTTGTTTTTTAGATTGAAATCAGTCATTCTGAATTTTTTCAGAATTTATATCCCAGAATTGCAAATTTCCTTTATTCAACTTGCGAAAAAAATTCAGAAAGCTTCGAGAGGCGATATAACCATTTTCATATGCCAATAATTCGTAGAAAAAAGCGATAAATTTCGCGAGTATCCCATTTCCTAGTGGAACAGGCCGAGATGAATCGATTGCGACATCGACCAGGTCGCTAGAACACATAGTTTTCGAGATATTCATGGTCAAAGTACGCTTAAAAAGAGCAATTCAGTTTCTTCAATTATATGAAATACGAACAAGTTATTGTGAAAATATTCGAATATTCGATACCATATTTTTGTTCTTCAGATTAAAATCAGTCATCCTGAAATTTTTCAGAAATTTTATACAAAAATTGAAAATTTTCATTTTTCAACCATTTTCAGATGCCAATAATTCATAGAAAAAAGCCTTAAATCTCGCGAATATCTCATTTTATAATGAAATATACGAACAAGTTATTGTGCAAATATTCGAATATTCGATACCATATTCTTGTTCTTCAGATTGAAATCAGTCATCCTGAAATTTTTCAGAATTTTTATACAAAAATTGGAAATTTTCATTATTCAACCATTTTCAGATGCCAATAATTCATGAAAAGAAGCCTTAGATCTCGCGAATATCTCATTTTATAATAAAACAGGCCGAGCTGAATCGATTGCGACCTCAACCTGGTCGCTAGATCACATAGTTTTTGAGATATTTCTGGTTAAAGTATGCTAGAAAACAGCAATTCACTTCCTTTGATTATATGAAATACCAAGAAGTTATTGTGAAAATATCCGAATATTCGATGTCATATTTTTGTTTTTCAGATTGAAATCAGTCATTTTGAATTTTTTCAGAATTTTTATCCTAGAATTGAAAATTTTCATTTTTCAACTCGCGAAAAAAATTCAGAAAGCTTCGAGAGACGATATAACCATTTTCATATGCCAATAATTCGTAGAAAAAAGCAAAATATCTCGCGAATTTCACATTTTCTAGTGAAACAGGCCGAGCTGAATCGATTGCGACCTCGAACAGGTCGCTAGAACACATAGTTTTCGAGATATTTCTGATCAAAGTACGCTAAGAAACAGCAATTCACTTTCTCCAATTATATGAAATACGAACAAGTTATTGTGAAAATATTTGAATATTCGATACCATATTCTTGTTCTTCAGATTGAAATCAGTCATCCTGAAATTTTTCAGAATTTTTATACAAAAATTGAAAATTTTAATTTTTCAACCATTTTCAGATGCCAATAATTCATAAAAAAAGCCTTAAATCTCGCGAATATCTCTTTTTATAATGGAACAGGCCGAGCTGAATCGATTGCGACGTCAACCTGGTCGCTAGATTACATAGTTTTTGAGATATTTCTGGTCAAAGTAAGCTGAAAAACAGCAATTCACTTTCTTTAATTATAATATGAAATACCAACAAGTTATTGTGAAAATATCCGAATATTCGATGTCATATTTTTGTTTTTCAGATTGAAATCAGTCATTTTGAATTTTTTCAGAATTTTTATCCTAGAATTGAAAATTTTCATTTTTCAACTTGTGAAAAAAATTCAGAAAGCTTCCAGAGACGATATAACCATTTTCATATGCCAATAATTCGTAGAAAGAAGCAAGAAATCTCGCGAATTTCCCATTTTCTAGTAAAACAGGCCGAGCTGAATCGATTGCGACCTCGACCAGGTCGCTAGAACACATAGTTTCCGAGATATTTCTTGTCAAAGTACGCTAAAAATCAGCAATTCACTTTCTGTAATTATATGAAATACCAACAAGTTATTGTGAAGACATTCGAATATTCGATGTCATATTCTTGTTTTTCAGATTGAAATCAGTCATTCTGAATTTTTTCAGAATTTATATCCTAGAATTGCAAATTTCCTTTATTCAACTTGCGAAAAAAATTCAGAAAGCTTCGAGATGCGATATA
>OU896722.1:12662995-12735566 GCA_918026855.4 Phaedon cochleariae | reverse complement strand
TAAAACAGGCCGAGCTGAATCGATTGCGACCTCAACCTGGTCGCTAGATCACATAGTTTTTGAGATATTTCTGGTCAAAGTACGCTAGAAAACAGCAATTCACTTTCTTTGATTATATGAAATACCAACAAGTTATTGTGAAAATATCCGAATATTCGATGTCATATTTTTGTTTTTCAGATTGAAATCAGTCATTTTGAATTTTTTCAGAATTTTTATCCTAGAATTGAAAGTTTTCATCTTTCAACTTGCGAAAAAAATTCAGAAAGCTTCGAGAGACGATATAACCATTTCCATATGCCAATAATTCGTAGAGAAAAGCAAAAAATCTCGCGAATATCCCTTTTTCTAGTGAAACATGCCGAGCTGAATCGATTGTCACCGCGACCAGGTCGCTAGAACACATTGTTTCCGAGATATTTCTGATCAAAGTACGCTAAAAAACAGCATTTCACTTTCTTCAATTATATGAAATACGAACAAGTAATTGTGAAAATATTCGAATATTCGATACCATATTCTTGTTCTTCAGATTGAAATCAGTCATCCTGAAATATTTCAGAATTTTTATACAAAAATTGGAAATTTTCATTTTTCAACCATTTTCAGATGCCAATAATTCATAAAAAGAAGCCTTAAATCTCGCGCAT
Source organism: Phaedon cochleariae (assembly GCA_918026855.4). Taxonomy (NCBI): domain Eukaryota; kingdom Metazoa; phylum Arthropoda; class Insecta; order Coleoptera; family Chrysomelidae; genus Phaedon; species Phaedon cochleariae. The sequence goes on along the minus strand of OU896722.1, from coordinate 12,734,916 downwards.
ATCTCATTTTATAATAAAACAGGCCGAGCTGAATCGATTGCGACCTCAACCTGGTCGCTAGATCACATAGTTTTTGAGATATTTCTGGTCAAAGTACGCTAAAAAACAGCAATTCACTTTCTTCAATTATAATTATGGAAAACCAACAAGTTATTGTGAAAATATCCGAATATTGGATGTCATATTTCTGTTTTTCAGATTAAAATCAGTCATTTTGAATTTTTTCAGAATTTTTATCCTAGAATTGAAAATTTTCATTTTTCAACTTGCGAAAAAAATTCAGAAAGCTTCGAGAGACGATATAACCATTTCCATATGCCAATAATTCGTGAAAAAAAGCAAAAAATCTCGCGAATATCCCATTTTCTAGTGAAACAGGCCTAGCTGAATCGATTGACACCGCGACCAGGTCGCTAGAACACATAGTTTCCGAGATATTTCTGATCAAAGAACGCTAAAAAACAGAAATTCACTTTCTTCAATTATATGGAATACGAACAAGTTATTGTGAAAATATTCGAATATTCGATACCATATTCTTGTTCTTCAGATTGAAATCAGTCATCCTGAAATTTTTCAGAATTTGTATACGAAAATTGGAAATTTTCATTTTTCAACCATTTTCAGATGCCATTAATTCATAAAGAGAAGCCTTAAATCTCGCGAATATCTCATTTCATAATAAAACAGGCCGAGCTGAATCGATTGCGACCTCAACCTGGTCGCTAGATCACATAGTTTTTGAGATATGTCTGGTCAAAGTACGCTAGAAACAGCAATTCACTTTCTTTGATTATATGAAATACCAACAAGTTATTGTGAAAATATCCGAATATTCGATGTCATATTTTTGTTTTTCAGATTGAAATCAGTCATTTTGAATTTTTTCAGAATTTTTATCCTAGAATTGAAAATTTTCATTTTTCAACTTGCGAAAAAAATTCAGAAAGCTTCGAGAGACGATAAAACCATTTTCATATGCCAATAATTCGTAAACAAAAGCAAAAAATCTCGCAAATATCCCATTTTCTAGTGAAACAGGCCTAGCTGAATCGATTGCCACCGCGACCAGGTCGCTAGAAAACATAGTTTCCGAGATATTTCTGATCAAAGTACGCTAAAAAACAGAAATTCACTTTCTTCAATTATATGAAATACGAACAAGTTATTGTGAGAATATTCGAATATTCGATACCATATTCTTGTTCTTCAGATTGAAATCAGTCATCCTGAAATTTTTCAGAAGTTTTATACAAAAATTGGAAATTTTCATTTTTCAACCATTTTCAGATGCCAATAATTCATAAAAAGAAGCCTTAAATCTCACAAATATCTAATTTTATAATAAAACAGGCCGAGCTGAATCGATTGCGACCTCAACCTGGTCGCTAGATCACATAGTTTTTGAGATATTTCTGGTCAAAGTACGCTAGAAAACAGCAATTCACTTTCTTTGATTATATGAAATACCAACAAGTTATTGTGAAAATATCCGAATATTCGATGTCATATTTTTGTTTTTCAGATTGAAATCAGTCATTTTGAATTTTTTCAGAATTTTTATCCTAGAATTGAAAATTTTCAATTTTCAACTTGCGAAAAAAATTCAGAAAGCTTCGAGAAACGATAAAACCATTTTCATATGCCAATAATTCGTAAACAAAAGCAAAAAATCCCGCGAATATCTCATCTTCTAGTGAAACAGGCCTAGCTGAATCGATTGCCACCGCGACCAGGTCGCTAGAAAACATAGTTTCCGAGATATTTCTGATCAAAGTACGCTAAAAAACAGAAATTCACTTTCTTCAATTATATGAAATACGAACAAGTTATTGTGAAAATATTCGAATATTCGATACCATATTCTTGTTCTTCAGATTAAAATCAGTCATCCTGAAATTTTTCAGAATTTTTATACAAAAATTGGAAATTTTCATTTTTCAACCATTATCAGATGCCAAATAATTCATAAAAAGAAGCCTTAAATCTCGCGAATATCTCATTTTATGATAAAACAGGCCGAGCTGAATCGATTGCGACCTCAACCTGGTCGCTAGATCACATAGTTTTTGAGATATTTCAGGTCAAAGTACGCTAAAAAACAGCAATTCACTTCCTTCAATTATAATTATGAAATACCAACAAGTTATTGTGAAAATATCCGAATATTCGATGTCATATTTTTGTTTTTCAGATTGAAATCAGTCATTTTGAATTTGTTCAGAATTTTTATCCTAGAATTGAAAATTTTCATTTTTCAACTTGCGAAAAAAATTCAGAAAGCTTCGAGAGACGATAAAGATAAAACCATTTCCATATGCCAATAATTCGTGAAAAAAAGCAAAAAATCTCGCGAATATCCCATTTTCCAGTGAAAAAGGCCTAGCTGAATCGATTGCCACCGCGACCAGGTCGCTAGAAAACATAGTTCCCGAGATATTTCTGATCAAAGTACGATAAAAAACAGCAATTCACTTTCTCCAATTATAATAAATACGAACAAGTTATTGTGGAAATATTCGAATATTCGATATCATATTCTTGTTCTTCAGGTCGAAATCAGTCATCCTGAAATTTTTCAGAATTTTTATACAAAAATTGGAAATTTTCATTTTTCAACCATTTTCAGATGCCAATAATTTATTAAAAGAAGCCTTAAATCTCGCGAATATCTCATTTCATAATAAAACAGGCCGAGCTGCATCGATTGCGACTTCAACCTGGTCGCTAGATCACATAGTTTTTGAGATATTTCAGGTCAAAGTACGCTAAAAAACAGCAATTCACTTTCTTCAATTATAATTATGAAATACCAACAAGTTATTGTGAAAATATCCGAATATTCGATGTCATATTTTTGTTTTTCAGATTGAAATCAGTCATTTTGAATTTTTTCAGAATTTTCATCCTAGAATTGAAAATTTTCATTTTTCAACTCGCGAAAAAAATTCAGAAAGCTTCGAGAGACGATATAACCATTTTCATATGCCAATATTTCGTAGAAAAAAGCGAACAATCTCGCGAATATCCCATTTTCTAGTGAAACAGGCCGAGCTGAATCGATTGCCACCGCGACCAGGTCGCTAGAACACATAGTTTCCGAGATATTTCTGATCAAATTACGCTAACAAACAGCAATTCACTTTCTTCAATTATATGAAATACGAACAAGTTATTGTGAAAATATTCGGATATTCGATATCATATTCTTGTTCTTCAGGTCGAAATCAGTCATCCTGAAATTTTTCAGAATTTTTATACAAAAATTGGAAATTTTCATGTTTCAACCATTTTCAGATGCCAATAAAACATAAAAAGAAGCCTTAAATCTCGCGAATATCTCATTCTATAATAAAACAGGCCGAGCTGAATCGATTGCGACCTCAACCTGGTCGCTAGATCACAGAGTTCTTGAGATATTTCTGGTCAAAGTACGCTAGAAAACAGTAATTCACTTTCTTTGATTATATGAAATACCAACAAGTTATTGTGAAAATATCCGAATAATCGATGTCATATTTTTGTTTTTCAGATTGAAATCAGTCATTTTGAATTTGTTCAGAATTTTTATCCTAGAATTGAAAATTTTCATTTTTCAACTTGCGAAAAAAATTCAGAAAGCTTCGAGAGACGATATTACCATTTCCATATGCCAATAATTCGTAGAGAAAAGCAAAAAATCTCGCGAATATCTCTTTTTCTAGTGAAACAGGCCGAGCTGAATCGATTGTCACCGCAACCAGGTCGCTAGAACACATTGTTTCCGAGATATTTCTGATCAAAGTACGCTAAAAAACAGCATTTCACTTTCTTCAATTATATGAAATACGAACAAGTAATTGTGAAAATATTCGAATATTCGATACCATATTCTTGTTCTTCAGATTGAAATCAGTCATCCTGAAATTTTTCAGAATTTTTATACAAAAATTGGAAATTTTCATTTTTCAACCATTTTCAGATGCCAATAATTCATAAAAAGAAGCCTTAAATCTCGCGAATATCTCATTTTATGATAAAACAGGCCGAGCTGAATCGATTGCGACCTCAACCTGGTCGCTAGATCACATAGTTTTTGAGATATTTCAGGTCAAAGTACGCTAAAAAACAGCAATTCACTTCCTTCAATTATAATTATGAAATACCAACAAGTTATTGTGAAAATATCCGAATATTCGATGTCATATTTTTGTTTTTCAGATTGAAATCAGTCATTTTCAATTTTTTCAGAACTTTTATCCTAGAATTGAAAATTTTCAATTTTCAACTTGCGAAAAAAATTCAGAAAGCTTCGAGAGACGATAAAGATAAAACCATTTCCATATGCCAATAATTCGTGAAAAAAAGCAAGAAATCTCGCGAATATCCCATTTTCTAGTGAAACAGGCCTAGCTGAATCGATTGCCACCGCGACCAGGTCGCTAGAAAACATAGTTTCCGAGATATTTCTGATCAAAGTACGATAAAAAACAGCAATTCACTTTCTCCAATTATAATAAATACGAACAAGATATTGTGGAAATATTCGTATATTCGATATCATATTCTTGTTCTTCAGGTCGAAATCAGTCATCCTGAAATTTTTCAGAATATTCATACAAAAATTGGAAATTTTCATTTTTCAACCATTTTCAGATGCCAATAATTCATTAAAAGAAGCCTTAAATCTCGCGAATATCTCATTTCATAATAAAACAGGCCGAGCTGAATCGATTGCGACCTCAACCTGGTCGCTAGATCACATAGTTTTTGAGATATTTCAGGTCAAAGTACGCTAAAAAACAGCAATTCACTTTCTTCAATTATAATTATGAAATACCAACAAGTTATTGTGAAAATATCCGAATATTCGATGTCATATTTTTGTTTTTCAGATTGAAATCAGTCATTTTGAATTTTTTCAGAATTTTCATCCTAGAATTGAAAATTTTCATTTTTCAACTCGCGAAAAAAATTCAGAAAGCTTCGAGGGACGATATAACCATTTTCATATGCCAATAATTCGTAGGAAAAAGCAAACAATCTCGCGAATATCCCATTTTCTAGTGAAACAGGCCGAGCTGAATCGATTGCCACCGCGACCAGGTCGCTAGAACACATAGTTTCCGAGATATTTCTGATCAAATTACGCTAACAAACAGCAATTCACTTTCTTCAATTATATGAAATACGAACAAGTTATTGTGAAAATATTCGAATATTCGATATCATATTCTTGTTCTTCAGGTCGGAATCAGTCATCCTGAAATTTTTCAGAATTTTTATACAAAAATTGGAAATTTTCATGTTTCAAACCATTTTCAGATGCCAATAAAACATAAAAAGAAGCCTTAAATCTCGCGAATATCTCATTCTATAATAAAACAGGCCGAGCTGAATCGATTGCGACCTCAACCTGGTCGCTAGATCGCAGAGTTCTTGAGATATTTCTGGTCAAAGTACGCTAGAAAACAGCAATTCACTTTCTTTGATTTTATGAAATACCAACAAGTTATTGTGAAAATATCCGAATATTCGATGTCATATTTTTGTTTTTCAGATTGAAATCAGTCATTTCGAATTTTTTCAGAATTTTTATCCTAGAATTGAAAGTTTTCATTTTTCAACTTGCGAAAAAAATTCAGAAAGCTTCGAGAGACGATATTACCATTTCCATATGCCAATAATTCGTAGAGAAAAGCAAAAATTTCCGCGAATATCTCTTTTTCTAGTGAAACAGGCCGAGCTGAATCGATTGTCACCGCGACCAGGTCGCTAGAACACATTGTTTCCGAGATATTTCTGATCAAAGTACGCTAAAAAACAGCATTTCACTTTCTTCAATTATATGAAATACGAACAAGTAATTGTGAAAATATTCGAATATTCGATACCATATTCTTGTTCTTCAGATTGGAATCAGTCATCCTGAAATTTTTCAGAATTTTTATACAAAAATTGGAAATTTTCATTTTTCAACCATTTTCAGATGTCAATAATTCATAAAAAGAAGCCTTGAATCTCGCGCATATCTCATTTTATAATAAAACAGGCCGAGCTGAATCGATTGCGACCTCAACCTGGTCGCTAGATCACATAGTTTTTAAGATATTTCAGGTCAAAGTACGCTAAAAAACAGCAATTCACTTTCTTCAATAATAATAATGAAATACCAACAAGTTATTGTGAAAATATCCGAATATTGGATGTCATATTTCTGTTTTTCAGATTGAAATCAGTCATTTTGAATTTTTTCAGAATTTTTATCCTAGAATTGAAAATTTTCATTTTTCAACTTGCGAAAAAAATTCAGAAAGCTTCGAGAGACGATATAACCATTTCCATATGCCAATAATTCGTGAAAAAATGCAAAAAATCTCGCGACTATCCCATTTTCTAGTGAAACAGGCCTAGCTGAATCGATTGACACCGCGACCAGGTCGCTAGAACACATAGTTTCCGAGATATTTCTGATCAAAGAACGCTAAAAAACAGAAATTCACTTTCTTCAATTATATGAAATACGAACAAGTTATTGTGAATATATTCGAATATTCGATACCATATTCTTGTTCTTCAGATTGAAATCAGTCATCCTGAAATTTTTCAGAATTTGTATACAAAAATTGGAAATTTTCATTTTTCAACCATTTTCAGATGCCAATAATTCATAAGAAGACGCCTTGAATCCCGCGAATATCTCATTTCATAATAAAGAGGCCGAGTTGAATCGATTGCGACCTCAACCTGGTCGCTAGATCACATAGTTTTTGAGATATTTCTGGTCAAAGTACGCTAGAAAACAGCAATTCACTTTCTTTGATTATATGAAATACCAACAAGTTATTGTGAAAATATCCGAATATTCGATGTCATATTTTTGTTTTTCAGATTGAAATCAGTCATTTTGAATTTTCTCAGAATTTTTATCCTAGAATTGAAAATTTTCATTTTTCAACTTGCGAAAAAAATTTCAGAAAGCTTCGAGAGACGATAAAACCATTTTCATATGCCAATAATTCGTAAACAGAAGCAAAAAATCTCGCGAATATCCTATTTTCTAGTGAAACAGGCCTAGCTGAATCGATTGCCACCGCGACCAGGTCGCTAGAAAACATAGTTTCCGAGATATTTCTGATCAAAGTACGCTAAAAAACAGAAATTCACTTTCTTCAATTATATGAAATACGAACAAGTTATTGTGGAAATATTCGAATATTCGATACCATATTCTTGTTCTTCAGATTGAAATCAGTCATCTTGAAATTTTTCAGAATTTTTATACAAAAATTGGAAATTTTCATTTTTCAACCATTTTCAGATGCCAATAATTCATAAAAAGATGCCTTAAATCTCGCAAATATCTCATTTTATAATAAAACAGGCCGAGCTGAATCGATTGCGACCTCAACCTGGTCGCTAGATCACATAGTTTTTGAGATATTTCTGGTCAAAGTACGCTAGAAAACAGCAATTCACTTTCTTTGATTATATGAAATACCAACAAGTTATTGTGAAAATATTCGAATATTCGATGTCATATTTTTGTTTTTCAGATTGAAATCAGTTATTTTGAATTTTTTCAGAATTTTTATCCTAGAATTGAAAATTTTCATTTTTCAACTTGCGAAAAAAATTCAGAAAGCTTCGAGAGACGATAAAACCATTTTCATATGCCAATAATTCGTAAACAAAAGCAAAAAATCTCGCGAATATCCCATTTTCTAGTGAAACAGGCCTAGCTGAATCGATCGCCACCGCGACCAGGTCGCTAGAAAACATAGTTTCCGAGATATTTCTGATCAAAGTACGCTAAAAAACAGAAATTCACTTTCTTCAATTATATGAAATACGAACAAGTTATTGTGGAAATATTCGAATACTCGATACCATATTCTTGTTCTTCAGATTGAAATCAGTCATCCTGAAATTTTTCAGAATTTTTATACAAAAATTGTAAATTTTCATTTTTCAACCATTTTCAGATGCCAATAATTCATAAAAAGAAGCCTTAAATCTCGCGAATATCTCATTTTATAATAAAACAGGCCGAGCTGAATCGATTGCGACCTCAACCTGGTCGCTAGATCACATAGTTTTTGAGATATTTCTGGTCAAATTACGCTAGAAAACAGCAATTCACTTTCTTTGATTATTTGAAATACCAACAAGTTATTGTGAAAATATCCGAATATTCGATGTCATATTTCTGTTTTTCAGATTGAAATCAGTCATTTTGAATTTTTTCAGAATTGTTATCCTAGAATTGAAAATTTTCATTTTTCAACTTGCGAAAAAAATTCAGAAAGCTTCGAGAGACGATAAAACCATTTCCATATGCCAATAATTCGTGAAAAAAAGCAAAAAATCTCGCGAATATCCCATTCTCTAGTGAAACAGGCCTAGCTGAATCGATTGCCACCGCGACCAGGTCGCTAGAAAACATAGTTTCCGAGATATTTCTGATCAAAGTACGCTAAAAAACAGCTATTCACTTTCTTCAATTATAATAAATACGAACAAGTTATTGTGGAAATATTCGAATATTCGATATCATATTCTTGTTCTTCAGGTCGAAATCAGTCATCCTGAAATTTTTCAGAATTTTTATACAAAAATTGGAAATTTTCATTCTTCAACCATTTTCAGATGCCAATAATTCATAAAAAGAAGCCTTAAATCTCGCGAATATCTCATTTTATAATAAAACAGGCCGAGCTGAATCGATTGCGACCTCAACCTGGTCGCTAGATCACATAGTTTTTGAGATATTTCTGGTCAAATTACGCTAGAAAAGAGCAATTCACTTTCTTTGATTATTTGAAATACCAACAAGTTATTGTGAAAATATCCGAATATTCGATGTCATATTTCTGTTTTTCAGATTGATATCAGTCATTTTGAATTTTTTCAGAATTTTTATCCTAGAATTGAAAATTTTCATTTTTCAACTTGCGAAAAAAATTCAGAAAGCTTCGAGAGACGATAAAACCATTTTCATATGCCAATAATTCGTAAACAAAAGCAAAAAATCCCGCGAATATCCCATTTTCTAGTGAAACAGGCCTAGCCCAACTAGCATTTATAGTCGCGATTACGTAATTACGACTATTGGGTCGACAATTAAGTAATATTCACTAGTTGCGGTTACGTTATAATTACGTCATTACTACGTATTTACGACCAAAATGGGGAACAAATCACGAGTAATTATTACGGTTTGCCGACGTAGCGGGAACTCACACAATTACGTAATGCTTACGACCCGTCGACGTCGAAATTACGTAAAGATGTAGTAAATTTTCCTACCTGACTTTCTATTTCTTTCCCACTTCATAAAAATATTATTTTCTCTCTTTATTATTCTTCATTCCATCCATGAAGTTCACATTCACGAAAAATGAACAAGTCCAATATGCCTAACCATTCATTAAATAATACAAGGACAAACACGCGAAATAATTGATACTCGAACTTGAAAAATCCGAACAACATTCAGTTTTTCGATAAATGTGATGATTTTGCCTCGAAATTCAAGATGCGGCCACAAAAAACGGCTCATTTCACCAAAAATATGGTTTTATTTCATTCGGCTATTTTTCAAAAATCATCGTAAATCATGTTAATTTCCATTATTATGCAATTTGTGATCGAACGAATGCTATTATTCTTCATAAAATGATGTTTATCAACAAGAAAAACCAAAATTATTTCCTGTTCAAATGGTTATCACATCAATCAATATGGCTTCCAATCGAAAATGAATCAGAAAGTTACTTTTGGAACTCGTCAGTTATGATAACCTATGTATTGGTAACTTCAACTGAATATAATTACCGAAAAGTTGTTTCATCTATGAAGGAATTGTTTGAGTAGGAATTACCAATATGTTACTTGAAATATCACCAAGAATTGACTAAATTATTAGGTGATCGATCAAGTAACGACAACGTCGTAGAAACCTAATTGGTGACCATAGAGTAATTGCAACTGTGAAGCCTTCTTGGGGTGGTAAGCGTTACCGTAATAATATATCCAAAGTTCCGAAACCTTAAGAGTAGTTTTGAGGAGTGACAGTTTCGAAATAGTTACTTCGTAATAAGCCATGAGAATTTCTCACTTTGAAGTTATTATCTACTGTGAAAACTACGTAATTTTCACTCACTAAATAACTATCACTGACATTTATACTATGAAGTTCTGAAATAAGTGATAAATACGTTATTATCACTAAATATAGGTAATAGTTTCTTGAACCATGGTGCCTGTGACTGAAAATGCTAGTTGGGAGCTGAATCGATTGCCACCGCTACCAGGTCGCTAGAAAACATAGTTTCCGAGATATTTCTGATCAAAGTACCTTAAAAAACAGAAATTCACTTTCTTCAATTATATGAAATACGAACAAGTTATTGTGAAAATATTCGAATATTCGATAACATATTCTTGTTCTTCAGATTGAAATCAGTCATCCTGAAATTTTTCAGAATTTTTATACAAAAATTGGAAATTTTCATTTTTCAACCATTTTCAGATGCCAATAATTCATAAAAAGAAGCCTTAAATCTCGCGAATATCTCATTTTATAATAAAACAGGCCGAGCTGAATCGATTGCGACCTCAACCTGGTCGCTAGATCACATAGTTTTTGAGATATTTCTGGTCAAAGTACGCTAGAAAACAGCAATTCACTTTCTTTGATTATATGAAATACCAACAAGTTATTGTGAAAATATCCGAATATTCGATGTCATATTTTTGTTTTTCAGATTGAAATCAGTCATTTTGAATTTTTTCAGAATTTTTATCCTAGAATTGAAAATTTTCATTTTTCAACTTGCGAAAAAAATTCAGAAAGCTTCGAGAGACGATAAAACCATTTCCATATGCCAATAGTTCGTAAAAAAAAGCAAAAAATCTCGCGAATATCCCATTTTCTAGTGAAACAGGCCTAGCTGAATCGATTGCCACCGCGACCAGGTCGCTAGAAAACATAGTTTTCGAGATATTTCTGATCAAAGTACGCTAAAAAACAGCAATTCACTTTCTTCAATTATAATGAATACGAACAAGTTATTGTGGAAATATTCGAATATTCGATATCATATTCTTGTTCTTCAGGTCGAAATCAGTCATCCTGAAATTTTTCAGAATTTTTATACAAAAATTGGAAATTTTCATTTTTCAACCATTTTCAGATGCCAATAATTCATGAAAAGAAGCCTTAAATCTCGCGAATATCTCATTTTATGATAAAACAGGCCGAGCTGAATCGATTGCGACCTCAACCTGGTCGCTAGATCACATAGTTTTTGAGATATTTCAGGTCAAAGTACGCTAAAAAACAGCAATTCACTTCCTTCAATTATAATTATGAAATACCAACAAGTTATTGTGAAAATATCCGGATATTCGATGTCATATTTTTGTTTTTCAGATTGAAATCAGTCATTTTGAATTTTTTCAGAATTTTTATCCTAGAATTGAAAATTTTCATTTTTCAACTTGCGAAAAAAATTCAGAAAGCTTCGAGAGACGATAAAGATAAAACCATTTCCATATGCCAATAATTCGTAAAAAAAAGCAAAAAATCTCGCGAATATCCCATTTTCTAGTGAAACAGGCCTAGCTGAATCGATTGCCACCGCGACCAGGTCGCTAGAAAACATAGTTTCCGAGATATTTCTGATCAAAGTACGATAAAAAACAGCAATTCACTTTCTTCAATTATAATAAATACGAACAAGTTATTGTGGAAATATTCGAATTTTCGATATCATATTCTTGTTCTTCAGGTCGAAATCAGTCATCCTGGAATTTTTCAGAATTTTTATACATAAATTGGAAATTTTCATTTTTCAACCATTTTCAGATGCCAATAATTCATAAAAAGAAGCCTTAAATCTAGCGAATATCTCATTTTATAATAAAACAGGCCGAGCTGAATCGATTGCGACCTCAATCTGGTCGCTAGATCACATAGTTTTTGAGATATTTCAGGTCAAAGTACGCTAAAAAACAGCAATTCACTTTCTTCAATTATAATTATGAAATACCAACAAGTTATTGTGAAAATATCCGAATATTCGATGTCATATTTTTGTTTTTCAGATTGAAATCAGTCATTTTGAATTTTTTCAGAATTTTCATCCTAGAATTGAAAATTTTCATTTTTCAACTCGCGAAAAAAATTCAGAAAGCTTCGAGAGGCGATATAACCATTTTCATATGCCAATAATTTGTAGAAAAAAGCAAAAAATCTCGCGAATATCCCATTTTCTAGTGAAACAGGCCGAGCTGAATCGATTGCCACCGCGACCAGGTCGCTAGAACACATAGTTTCCGAGATATTTCTGATCAAAGAACGCTAAAGAACAGAAATTCACTTTCTTCAATTATATGAAATACGAACAAGTTATTGTGAAAATATTCGAATATTCGATACCATATTCTTGTTCTTCAGATTGAAATCAGTCATCCTGAAATTTTTCAGAATTTTTATACAAAAATTGGAAATTTTCATTTTTCAACCATTTTCAGATGCCAATAATTCATGAAAATAAGCCTCAAATCTCGCGAATATCTCATTTTATAATGAAACAGGCCGAGCTGAATCGATTGCGACCTCATTCTGGTCGCTAGATCACATAGTTTTTGAGATATTTCTGGTCAAAGTACGCTAGAAAACAGCAATTCACTTTCTTTGATTATATGAAATACCAACAAGTTATTGTGAAAATATCCGAGTATTCGATGTCATATTTTTGTTTTTCAGATTGGAATCAGTCATTTTGAATTTTTTCAGAATTTTCATCCTAGAATTGAAAATTTTCATTTTTCAACTTGCGAAAAAAATTCAGAAAGCTTCGAGAGACGATATAACCATTTCCATATGCCAATAGTTCGTGAAAAAAAGCGAAAAATCACGCGAATATCCCATTTTCTAGTGTAACAGGCCTAGCTGAATCGATTGCCACCGCGACCAGGTCGCTAGAAAACATAGTTTCCGAGATATTTCTGATCAAAGTACGCTAAAAAACAGCAATTCATTTTCTTCAATTATATGAAATACGAACAAGTCATTGTGAGAATATTCGAATATTCGATATCATATTCTTGTTCTTCAGATCGAAATCAGTCATCCTGAAATTTTTCAGAATTTTTATACAAAAATTGGAAATTTTCATTTTTCAACCATTTTCAGATGTCAATAATTCATAAAAAGAAGCCTTAAATCTCGCGAATATCTCATTTTATAATGAAACAGGCCGAGCTGAATCGATGGCGACCTCAACCTGGTCGCTAGATCACATAGTTTTTGAGATATTTCTGGTCAAATTACGCTAGAAAACAGCAATTCACTTTCTTTGATTATTTGAAATACCAACAAGTTATTGTGAAAATATCCGAATATTCGATGTCATATTTTTGTTTTTCAGATTGAAATCAGTCATTTTGAATTCTTTCAGAATTTTTATCCTAGAATTGAAAATTTTCATTTTTCAACTTGCGAAAAAAATTCAGAAAGCTTCGAGAGACGATATCTGTGGCTGAATGGCAAAAGGTCATAACTCGATTATCGTCACTTCTCAGTACAGGCGTTTGAAGTTTCTGAATGTGTTTTGGCCATATCGTCCACATTTCAACAACTTTTTCAGTTCTGGATATCTCAATCGATAAGTTCTTACTTCAAATATCATGAATTGTATGAAAAAAAGGAAAATTTGAGTTTTCTAGGTAAATATTTATGTTTTCATGATTCATCTGACTGAACTGGTTAATTGCATTTTGAATAAAGGGCATAAGTAGTGTATCAGGGGCGGTCCTGTGACAGTTTGGTAAGCTGTCCATCAAGTTCTCAAGCTGTCACAGCCAATAGGGGGGTCTAGTTGTGGTTTGTGCAGACATTCCGAGGTGCAGAAGTGTCGACAATGACCAGGAGGTGTTGTCACCGAAGATTTACCTTGTCACCTGTTTTTTCCTACCTGTCTTCCCTGTGTCACCTACTTAATTAATTGTTTTTTTGCTCAAATCACCTGTTTTGCCTAATTTACTGGTTTCACCTTCTCAACGTGTCCCCCTGTATTACCTCTTTCACCTGTATCACCTGTTTCTTTCATTCTACCTGTTTCACCTGTTTACCTGATCCCCCCTCGGTTATGTATGTTCCATTTCTTGGAAAGTTCACCCTACAACCTGATATTGAAAATTCTAGATTGTCAGTCTGCAACCATGAGAATCATACTGATTATGTTGTTGATATAACAGAGATAAGTGTTTGAGATAATTCATCGAGTTTCTCGCTATTGGAATTGATTGCTTCAGTTTGATTGCTTCAGTTATCATTGAACCGGCATGACGTGGACACAAGTCTTCATTGATAAAAATAGATTTAAAAAATTTGCTGTATCATCAACTTGCAGAAGAATTGACCTAACTGCTATCCCCAAACAACTATTGACCAAGAGAAGAGAACATATAAAAAGTTTTGAAGTTATAAGCAGGATTGAAAGGGTTGAAGTTTTCAATAATAAATCACCAAAGACTCTTGAAGAGAGTGAATGATGAATTTTTCCTATACGTGCATGGGTTGTTGGCGAACAAAATGCATCTTCTTTGATCATTCACTCAATTGGCAGCAGCATATTAAGAAGAGGAGAATGGAATACTGTGATAATTGTAATCGTATAACACTTTGGGTGATAAACGAAGAGTGAAGAAACAAGTAGCTAGATTTCATTATACTATAAATTGATACCTTTGTTGAATAACCTCAATAAAATAAAAAACTTGAACAGATGGTTACATATATCTTTTATTCACTACTGAACACAGTTATTTCATTTCAATATTTCATATCGGGTGTAGATTCTCTTGATGGATTAGCCTGGCTCTCTCAGTTGTTGAGTTCTTGTTTGAGTTTCTTCAATCTAGGAGAAGGAGAAAAAAAATTAAAAAAATGAAATAATATCTGTCATAAATTTTGTTTAATTGAAAATAATGTTTTCTCATATACCTGTTTAGTTCTTGAAGACAACTAGAATAATTCCATTCTAGAATGAGATATGCCGAATTTTTCAATGTGTTGTTGTTGTTGTTGTTGTTGTTGTTGTGGTTTGTAGTTGGATGATTTTCTTTAGAAAATTTCAAATCTGCATACTTTGAAGCCCATAAATCTGCCTCTATTTTGAATCCTGAACTCACTGTCATACATGCTGCCAAATCTGATCTGATTTTGAGTAATTCAGTGTTACCATGATTTATGTGAACCTTCAATTCTTGCGTACAATTATGAATCTCAGAGTTGCACTTGAATAATTCTTCCTTTGTTCTATTCCATCCATTTTCACATTGATCACAATTATTTTTTACAGCAGTTCCAGACATTGCTATTGTTCTATTGTTGAGACCATATAATCCACTAGTATCCATATGCTCAGAATACAATTTAATTCCAGGATATTTTGTCAAGAGATTGTTGTAGGTTATCTGTAGAGATGACATATTGGGCATCTCATGGTGTATATATAAACTCCCATTTTGCGGTTGATATTCAGAGTACAACTTTCCAGTTGATATTTCAGTGAGAAGTAGAAGTTGCAGTAGTAACATTTGATTCATTGTTTGACAGCTTAATGTCCCAGTCTATTTTTTATTCTGATCTGTTCACGCTGTCGAACCCGATATCCGTCAATGTCCTGAGCTCTGTGACACGTGTAGCACTGGCTGTAGGTCGTGTAGCTTCTGAATTGGTTGTTACATCTCGTGCACTTGTATCTCGAAGGACCATTGATATCGGGTGTCCCCTCTCTATCGTCAGAGCTATTGATGTAGTTCTCTTGTATCAGATTTCTTTGACTTATCTTTGTTTCTTATCTATTTATCCTATAATTTGAAACGGAAGTAGAGTACATATATTTTATATGAACTAAATATACCCCCAAGGTAATGTATCCGTATGAAGACAGTTGATCACTCTCTTATCATCATACGGATTCAATGCTGTTTTTTTCTGTTCTATTGTGTGTACTTCATGCTTATTAGATCTCATCATATATTGACATATTTGGGTTGAGGTATTATTCAACAGACAATTGCGATAGTCATCGAAAGTGATTGTTCGCAAGGCTGACTTTCGAATTCCTTTCGCTTTTTTGATTACACCAGAGTCAATAAGTTTGTTTTGATTTCGTAAAATTTTGAATGTGTATAATTTCGAGCGTAATCCAATAAATTCAGTCATTATTTCCCCAGCGTTCTCGTCTTTCATTATTCCCAAGACCTTTTTGTTCTTCAGAGGAATACCATAAATGTTGTCTGGTGGATAATCAGACGTGTCATACCTATCTATATCCGCTTTTATATGTTCATAAATATCTTCAGTGAAAATTTGATAAAGTAGAGAGTCAGTATCGGTATAGAGTAGTTTTGCATCTGATCCAAATTTGTGTTTTATGTAAGAGTAGTGAAAATCATATAAGAAAGTTTTGGAAATATCTAAAATACTGAATCCGACATAGATAGGTTTATTGAATTTCACTCTCAATCTTTTCATTTCAATGATGACCATATCATCATCGAAAATACTGCAACTGTGGAAATTTGGTTGAGAAATATAGTATTTTGCCCCGTATCAACCACCCCATTTTGAAACTAGTTTTATATCTTTGTACTTTCTCACGTTCTCCATAGTTTTACCAAAGACAGAATTAACCATGAGTTTATAAAAATTTTTGTCAAATTCATTTTTGCTTTGTTTTCGTAACTCAGTGTTCAAAGATATATATTTTTGTAACCAACAGGACTGTTTGAAAGTCAAAATTTTATGAATTTTTTCTATTTTAATACCTAAACTCAAAGCTTGCTTCAAATTTTTATAGTGAATAATGTAATTTTTCTTATCGTAAAAAGTTGTGAGTAATTTATTAATTTTTGATTTAGCAGTAGGCGGTTTCATACTTTCGGGGCAAAGAGGCAAATCTTTATGGTATTCGAAAAGGTCTCGAGGGTAATGAAGATCCACCTCGAAAATGTAACCATTTTCACTATCATCTGGTATATTCATTATATTGTCCACCGAATAAATATTCTCAACCCATTCGAATCCACCCGTAGGCAGGGGGAGACTCATTGCAGCTCCATAAAGGTTGTTAACATCGAAATACATGAGGTATGATGTTGGATTTCCAGGATCATACTCATTCCCCATGTATTTATTGTTTGCTTTTGCATATCTATTAGAACACTGTGATACTCCTCCTCTAATGCCCTTTTCCACAAACATAATCATGTCAATATCAGAAAGAAGCTCCAATTCAATACCAGTAATTTTCAACATACTATCAAAGGCTAGTCCAGGCGCGGTGTAATAGTGGAGAGGATCTAGTTTATATGTAGACATACAAGTTATTCTAAAGTTCTCGAATATATCTGCAAGTAGTAAAATGTCTGTTTTGAGATATAATTCAACATATTGTTGTAACGTTTGTATGTTGAAAACTTGCCAGACCTTATGCGCATGTTCATAATCACCTCTTGATACTCCTTCTCCATTCAGTTTATTGAAAAAAGATTCAATCGATGGTAAATTAGTATCCCTCAATTTTTCCCAAGAATCTAAATAATCATAAGGGCAGACACCCTTCCGACACAGCAAACTGAATTGTTCCTCGTTGCGGTAACATTTCCGCGTGATTATTTTTCTATCATTATCTAAGTATGATGATAAGGTATCTAAACTGCTAGCCATAAACCTGTAGGAATCTAAAAATCTGAAACTCACTTTCGTCCCATCAACGTGTTTGGTAAATGAAATATATTTCTCTTTATTTATCGGTAGTAGAGATACCTTACCACTGATTTCGGTACTCAATTTTTTGATGAGGAAATGGCTGTCATAACCTGACATATTGTGGAAAATTACTGGTATAGCGTGATCATCTTTGTAGTTCAAATTACAGTGGTTATGAGAAGGACCACGGTAGGCACCTGTAAGGTGTGAATGGTCTTTAATTTTCCGTTCTCCTTCAACGAATGGTTTCAAACAGATGTGACATGAAGAAGCCTTCTGAAAATCCTCATGTTGCTGTGCAGTAAGAGGTTCCATAGGTTTCACATGTGCAAATATATCATTGGTTCGCATAGCTAACTGTTTCAATTCATTAACGAACCATGATATACAATCTTCACCAGTATAATATTTGAATTTGGAAAGAGAATTATCATAGGAACAAACCAGCATGTAGCCAATCGTAAATGGCACATGTTTTTGAAATTTTTTTGTTTTTCCACTGGGTTTTGGATCAACATACTTTTGCAATAAACACTCTAAATCAGCATATATAACGAAAGGTACTTTTTCGGTATTTTTGAAATTCTTGAACTTTAGAGTTGACTCATGTGGCTTAGGCAGCTGAATTTGCGATTGGTTCATTTGCCTGCATTGTGCATAATGTTTTTCCAAGTTCTCCTTGTATTTGAAGTGATTCAAACATCGATCACATAGCCACTTTTTATGTGACGAATTTCCTAATTGTCTGTTAAGTAACTTGTTCAAATCAGTGATATAAGCAAAGTGGAACGATTTATTATGCAACGTACGTTCAGAAGGCTCCTTCTCCCCCTCACCATCATCATCATCATAATCATCATCCCCATCTCGATCATCAAGTTCATTACATGATGGTACCATAAGTAGATTAACCCTTTTATCATAATTTGTGCTACTCAAACATATTGGTAATACTTCAACTTTCCTTCTTTTTTCTGCACTTATAGTGAACACGTTAACAGAAATATCATTCATTATTTCAAATTTTCTAATGTCTTTCAATTTAATAGGGAATTTGATACCGTCATATTTCAAAACTTGACTGAAATGTGGATGAGATGATGTTCTATTAACATTTTTCCCTGGGCCTGCTGGATGTAGAGCACACACAATAGACCACAAAAAGCAATAGGGGTCCTTATTTTTTATATTGATGACACCTTTGCTGTGTTTGATAGCAATAGGTAAATCTACGTAAGAAGAAGAAATACCAACGTTTATGGGAAGATAGTGATTAATGTTCACCTTTAATTGAATAATTTGATATAGTGCCCAACCACTATCTCTCTCCTGAAATTCTTCCAGTGCAGTTAAAATCTTATTTTTAATATTATCATTGAACCACGACTTCAAATTTGTATTATTATCGATAATCTGATTTTCTGTGTTGAAATGCTTAATATCAGTTTCGAGAGTTTTAGGTTTGACGAAATTTCCTAAAAATGTAGCATTCACTTTCAAAAGAGATTTCTGTAATTCAGACTTGATTTTGAGTGAGAAGCATCGAAAACATTTTTCCAGAAAAGTTTTTGGATCTTTGGTATTTTTATTAATAATAGCACCAGTTCGAATTCTTTTATTGAAACATGAATCAATATCTTTCCACACTAAATAACGTTTTTGATGTTTTGTTTTATCTTTGAGTGTTATCAATTTTTCTTTATGGTATTTCAAGATAGCTAAACCAGTTTCTAATTTTGAAAAATTCTTCACGCAACTTGATTTTTTTCTTATGCATTTATTAACTGAATGAATTGTTTTTTGAACGAATTTTATCCATTTACAATACTCTTCTTCCGTTTTAATTAGAGGATAAATTTGATCAATTTTCTTAATAAACTGACTGACTAAATGATCCATCGAGCTCATTTTCACTTACTCTGACAATAGACGATATGTGATGGTGGAATGCGTTGAACTGGAGATCGTCGACAGGAATCAGAGGTAATTCAACAGGAGCAACTTGAGCTGGATGCAATACAAAATAGACAACAGCGAATGTTGTAGAATTTATAACATCGGCCTGACGTCAATGAAGTATCATTACCCAGCTGACCTCTTTGAAAGACCTCTAGAGTTATCAACGATAAGAATTTTTGTTTCGATAGCAACTGAAAAAATGCGCACATGTGCACGAGGGGAATTTTATTCGACTTTGAGTGTTTACAAAAAACATGTTAACATTTTAAAATTTCTACAGTTATCGAGGATGATAAGAATTCCGTATAACAAGTCGATATCATACTTTTTGGGAAAAAATGCACACGTGGATGATAAGAATTCCCTCTCGATACCAACGATGAGAAAAACAAGTCGATATCATACTTTTTGGAAAAAATGCACACATGTGTAGTGATTAAAATTTGATACTTTGAATCAACTTGGAGATTATAAAATGTTTCATATCAATTTAGGGAGCTCAAAACGAGTATAAATACTACCATGTTTTCTGATTTCACTACCACAACCAAGAAGCAGTTCTTCGTGAAACAACATGGCAGGCATCCCAACAACATTAATAGTCAACATTGAAAACAAACAGTTGTTGCCAATCGACATGGCAATGGTTGTGATGAAACAATTGTTCAAGTAAGTTTATTATTATTATTATCATTGTCATATCATTTTCTTCATATCATATTTCCATATTCGATCACAAGTTTTATCAATATGAGGATGAAAAAATGCATTTCTTTTTCCAGATACGGTGTGAAGGACATCGTGAAAAAATCGGAGGACTGTATTTTGATATATCTGAAATACAGTCCGAAGATGATAACTTTACAAAAAAAATTTGGGAACCTGCCTATAAAGTGGACGAGGGCGCTTGCGGAGTCGGAGCAAGAGCTTATGCTTTTGCAGAAGGCCGTCAAGAGGTTCAACTTCGCGGCGGCCATCGAAGACGATGCAGCGCCGTCACCATAACCACCACAACCGCAGAAAAAGATCAGGCAGGCATCAACTTCCAGCCCAACACCACCACCACCACCACCACCACCACTACCCGAGGAGGAAGATTCGCAAGTATATGAATTCCCTGATGCTGCCTATGGAGGTGAAACGCAACATCAGGCTGAATAACGATTTCTTGCAGGGTAGTGGTCGACAACAAGAACAACAAAAACAACAACAGGAAGAAGGAATTGGGACCATCAGCATGGAGAGGAATGATAATGGACACATGACAGTGGTGTATACTACTAGTAGTGGAGAGGAAAGATGTAGGAACTTGAATGAAATTCTTGATTTTGGAACATTCTCATGCCCCAGGTGTGATGAAATGTTTTGTTTTTGCCCAATTTCGTTAAAACTACATCAGATATTAGACAACTATGAGTTGAAACAAAATTTATTCTGTAGTGAGGTCATTCATTAAGTTTTTGTTTCTACTCATTGTTTTTTAAATACATGATATAGTTAATCGAAATTATAGATACTTTTTCATTGTTGTTGTTGTTGTTTTTATTGTTGTTGTTGTTGTCGGTGTGTTGTATAATAGTTTTATAAATAATAATTAATATATGAGTTGTCGTTGTTTGATAGTTTTGTAAATAATAAGTAATATATGAATTAAAATAATAAAAAAATCTTGAATATAATCATTTATTAGATTCTAAATAAACACATCATTGTTTACAATGAAGGTACCAGTACCATAATAAATATACATTCTCTAAAGCACAATTAGAATTATTATATAAATGTTGGTTGCAATGATTCGATCTTAAAAATAACTTCAAGTCCTCAATTGCAGGACATCCTTGTTCATGTAAATCGATGATATTGTTCATTCTTAGCAGTCTCTCCAACCATATCTTCTTTTCCAACCCCTTGACCAGAATTTCATCTCCTTCGTAACAGCCAGTGCATTTCTTGATGAATTCAGTTATTTGTTCATACTGTATTGTGGTTGTAGATGATTCCTTATGGCTCCATTCCAATCCATGCAAGTGTTTAGTGGACCATTCCATATGTTTGAGAACAGTTGAATTGTAATGTGACATGTCGATGGGTAAAGTGATGAATCTATGTTGCCACACACCATTGTCCACATTCAGAATCGCAATTTCTCTACACAAAAACTTGTCTTTTCCATACTGGAAACCTTGTACATCAATTATGAACATTTTTTTTTTTTTCGAAGTGAGCACCTACTACATTTGTTAGAGGGCAGTCAACGAGAAAATGATGAAAATCATCAGCGTGATGAACCCTTTATATAGTCTTCCTTGCGCAACATTACGCAACATTATTTTCGTCTATCCAGCTGTTATGTTTGTTATCAAATCCAAGCCATTTGACGAACACCTGTCCATTCTTCCTCTTCAATACCCTTTCGACGAGATACACGTCTGGATATCTTACTTTTTGCAATTGCTCGTTATAGAACCCCCCTAGAATATCCTTGTTAGAATCATCTTTCAATAAGTAGGTAACTGGGTTTGTCAATTGAACTTTTCTTATACGGAAAATCTCAGTAGACCAATTTGGGTTATATTTTTTATCGAAAACTCCACGAATCTTGGATATACGTACATAATCACCAATTTTGAATTTACGTTTCGAACCCACTATTTTGAGTCGGTTATATGCGGTTTGTAGTAGCATTTTTTCATTCCTCCTTGACACGTCAGAGGGTTTCATTTTTATAGTCCTGTGTGTTGTGTTGTTATATTTTCCAACGATTTTCTTCAGTAATTCTACCCATTTGTAGTTCCCCTGTAAACTGAATCCTTTCCACATCATATTTTTCAATGTCCGGTTGACTCGTTCTACAATAGATGCCTTTTTCTCGCTGAACGTGTTGTAATGATGCACACCATATTTCTTCATGAGATTTTTGAATTCCTTATTGAAAAATTCAGTGCCTTTATCTGTTTGTAGATTGTGAGGACACTGCTCTTTGAGAATGATTTCCATGGCATTACTCACTTCTATACTCGATTTATTCCTCAAAGGAATTGCCCAAACGAATTTCGAGAAGCAATTTATCACAACCAATATATATTTGTAACCCTGGTTCTCACGGGCATATGGTATCATTTCCACCAAATCGGCTTGAAAAAGATCATCGAGGCCTTTGATGATGACTTTACGTCTTTTGAAATTGATTCTTGCTGGTTTGTGGATCTCTTCAACCACTTGTTTTTTAGCGATTGTTGCCATTCTCTCTTCATGCAATGATATGAGCTTCACGCAACTCCTCAACGATAGAGTTTATTTCATTGGTATGACCATTGTGCCCTACTGACTTCGAAGCCAACAGTAATCGTAATCTGTCACAAAGCTCATTTGGATCATCCCATCGAATGTAATCTATCTTATTGTTAGTCACCTCCATTAACATTCCTTTACCAACGGAGGAAGAACTCGTGATTGGAGCAATAATTTTTCTATACTTTTGTAGCTTACTACCATCCACTTGCTTATTTGCCTTGTAATATCTCCGATGGGCATTAGTTTTCGTCACTATCTGCTTATAATTTTGCTCATCCTCCCTGGTGAAATCATGAGGGTCTTTCTTGAACAATAGTTCATATAAACCTTGAGTACCTTTGTACCTCTTATTCTTGAGAATTACATCGGATCCTTCGATGTATATTCTAGAATCACCAATCATGAGTTTTTCAGTATTCCTGTCTAATCTCACTCCATACTTATGATCAAACTCTTTGTTATCCTCATCTTGATACATACTATTGATATATTTTCTAGGTAGAGGATCATATTGCTCTAAATAGTCAACATACGATTCTTGTGTAATATCCATGAGGCGTGAAACTTCGTCGGCAGATGGTTTTCCTAGCTGTTCATTTTCCTCATCAGATTTGATATCCTCTAAAATTGATTGTTTCAACTCACTAGGTCCATCATCATCATCATCATCATCATCATCATCACCCCCAAACTCATCCTCAATATTAGGTTCTTCATTTTTCAAATCTGCTGGTGTGAGGAGTTGCAAGGATAGTCGGCGGGGGATTTTAGGCTTACTCTTCTGCTCTACAATATTCTTAGGTGTCTCATAGTTTAGTAAATTCCTCTTCGGTTTCATCATGAATGGTGATTTGAAGGAATCGAGTTGTTCTGCAGCATTTTTCTGATATGGAATTTGTTGTTGTTGTTGTTGTTGTTGTTGTTGTTGTTGTTGCTGACCAGTACTCTGTAATGTATTTTCGATACTTTTCAGGTGTTTTGTAATAGGATTGAACATATTCTCATGCACCATTTCTCCATGTTTCAAAATATCCAATTTATCTCTCACCGTTTTACGTTTAGCTATCAACCTCTTTTTGATTTCCTTCTCATTCGACTTCATTTCTTTGTTTGTTCACCAGGTGAGCATGAGGTATCTCATCTGCTTCTGATCAGCTCTGATCAGCTCCGATCGGGTATCTGATCAGCTCTGATCAGCTTCGATCAGGTATCTGATCAGCTTCGATCGGGTACCTGATCAGCTTCGATCGGGTATCTGATCAGCTCTGATCGGCATCGATCAGGTTGGAGGGTACAATATTGAGACTTCACCTTTATATGAGTATGAAATTATCAATTCCTTTCCGATAACGACCTTCATTGACCTTACAATCTTTGAATATTGATAGAAAACCATATGGATCCTTCCAGCATAACGAACACATACTTTTGAATTTATCGAATGTCATATCTGACCCCACATGGTCTGCATAAATGTGACGTAAATTCATATCATCCATTTTGAATAAAATCAAGGAGTTACAGTTGTCTCTGATCAGGTGTTTAGGGATTTTAGCGTAGCTCTGATTCAGGTAAAAAGGGTCTACTAATGCATGTCTAGACATACTAAAGTATTCACGAATTACTTCTTGGTTGTCACATGCAACATCATCGAATATGAATATCGAATTCGGTTTAGCCTCTGACGGATGCATAATACTATCACTGGCACTGAATGCATAATATCCCATACCCTTTATTGGTTTGATCAATTCCTCTAGATATTTATATTTCGGTTGATATAAAGATTTAGAGTACACATAAATATTCTCAAATTTCAATCCATTCTTATGTTCGAGAAGATTGATCATAACATTGGTTTTACCGCAGTTCGAAGGACCCACAATAATACACCTCATTGTATGTGGAAACAATATTCCATGTTTTTTGAATTTCTCATCCCCCTCGAATATATTATTTTCAATATTCAGAGTCGTTTTTTGTGGAACAACTTTCATTTCATGAATAAAAAATAGTTTATCTCCGATATTTAATGATCAGTTGCTTTCTGTATTTCACTGAATAAACACACACACACACACACAAATGCCACGCTACTATTCAGGTGATGGGCTTTTGAATACTGCCATAAATAAACTACCTTTCGAGTTACATATACCTGGTAGATATAGATTCTGTGGTCCTGGAACAAAATTGGAAAAAAGACTCGCTCGAGGAGATAAAGGTATAAATGAATTAGATGAAGCTTGCAAGGAACATGATATAGCATATTCCAAAGAAAAAGATTTGAAACATCGTCATAAAGCAGATAGAATTCTGGCAGACAAGGCAATGGCTCAATTCAGATTGAAGAATAATTCCTATGGACAGAGATTAGCAGCTTTAGGCGTTGCTGGTGCTATGAAAGCTAAAGTGAAATTGGGAATGGGAATAGGAAATCAAAAACAAAATCAAAAACGAAAACAACAAGCTGTCAACAAATGTCTGGTAGTTCTAAGAAGAACGAAGGTTATTTTAGAAAAATCTCTAGGAAATATTGAAAGCAGTATGCGAATCCTGAAGGAAGGAATTTCAACAAATAGAATTGTTAAACAAACTAAACGGATAGCACAACATAAAAAGATGAATAAAAAGAAGAAATCACAGAATGATGATGACGATAATGAAGGAAAGAAGGACTTGATGGATATCGATATTGCTGACGATTATCCCATGAATAAAAGATGTGCAAACAAGAGGAAATTGGATAACGATGATATCTCAGACATTATTCCTGATAAGAAGCCTAAAAATGTGGTCGGTGATATGATCAACCGTAGACAAGGAGTAAAGGCGAAAAGGAGATTGAGAACATTAGATGATAAGGGGGACACTCATTCAAGTGATATGAGTGAACCATTAGATATCACAACAACAAATTCTAGAAAGAGAAGTTTGGATACAGAGATAGAAGAGGAAGATAGCAACGATCTCGGAAATAAGAAACTCAAATTCACCTAATTTTCATAAGGATTAAAAGAAAAAGTCAGTATACGAGAGAGTTTCCTACAGTTCAGATGGCTCGCAAGAGATCCAAAGGGAATACTAAACGTAGGAATAATAAAAAGAGGAATATCAAGAAGAAACTAATAAAAAAGGGGGTATGCTTCGCCAAAGCAATCGGACAAATTAAAAAGCATATCATCTCCCAAAAACCTAAGACTGTAGGTGATGCAGTCAAGGTTGCTTTGAGGTCAACGAAAAAACTCAACATAAAACCAACACGTATTGTTAAAATTCCAAAGAGGGGTGGCTTGTTACCCTTGATTCCGATTTTCGCGGGATTGAGTGCTCTCGGGGCAATCACAGGTGGCGCTGCAGGTGTAGCTAAGGCTGTCACTGATGCCAGATCAGCAAAAAATCAATTGGAAGAAT
Source organism: Phaedon cochleariae (assembly GCA_918026855.4). Classification (NCBI taxonomy): domain Eukaryota; kingdom Metazoa; phylum Arthropoda; class Insecta; order Coleoptera; family Chrysomelidae; genus Phaedon; species Phaedon cochleariae. Next base: position 12,708,476 of record OU896722.1, on the reverse strand, counting down.
CCCAACGACATAATAAAACAATGGAAGCTATTGCAATGGGAAAAGGAATGTATTTGAGACCATATAAAACTGGTTTGGGACTTTTTTTGAGATAACCATCCTAGTATTATCCTGATATCAACAAGATGAGGATGAATAAACATAGGGAATCTCGTAAGAGGATACCACTCAATTTCCCACTATCCAATTTGGATATTCTGAAGTACGTTAAAGAACTCAACATTCCCCATTTTAGGGGTGTATTTATGAGGAATGATCTTCCCAAGAGAATCAGAAGGAAAGAACGTGGCGTGATAAACTTGGATAACAAAGATGGACCGGGGACGCATTGGACCGCCTACAAAAAAATTGGATCACAAATCGTCTATTTTGATAGCTATGGTAATCTGCGACCACCACTGGAAACGTTAGATTACTTCAATTCCAATGGACCTTGTAATATTTTATATAATCACACTGTATATCAAACTTTCAATTCTGTGAATTGCGGTCAGTTATGTTTGAAATTTCTCTCTCAATAAAATATAAGCGTAATTTATCTCATTCTTTCAATGACTCTATCACTATCATGACGTGTTCATATACTTTCACCTTATCAGCCAGAGATTCTGTATTATCAGCTAAAATCCATCCACCTATCATTTTAGATGATGATAAAACCCATGTCTTAGGTCTGATTGACTTCGTGACCTACAACACTATCCCCAATATTGATGGGAGAAATAACAGATTCTATGTTGGCAAACACACATTGGTTATTCCTGAAGGTTCCTATGAAATTGAAGACATTGAACGGAATATTATGATGCAATTGGATGAATTGCATGAAAAAGATAGAGAGAAGGAGGGAAAAAAAGCTCAAATTTCGAATACTATTATGAAAGAAGAGGAGAAAACTACCGAGATTCAGCTCAAATTGAATGCTAATCGTAATACTCTAAGGTATGAGATAACATGCAACAAACTCATACACTTTGATAAACCTAACTCGATAGCAACTCTGTTAGGTTTCAGCAAGAGGAAATTGGAAGCTAATAAAAAACATATATCAGATTTTCCAATTAATATTTCCAAGGTGAATTCAGTGTGTGTTGAATGTAATTTAACAACAAATTCATATAATAATAACTCTTCCGTTCACACATTGCACATGTTCTATCCATCAGTGCCTAGTGGATTTCGAATAGTGGAGAAAGTGTCAAATGTCATTTATCTACCAATCAATTCCAAATACATTGATGAAATAATTCTCAGAGTAGTAGATCAAACTGGAACCTTAATTAATTTCCAAAAAGAAGTCATAACAGTCAGGTTGCACTTGAAAGAGCTCTAGTGGATATGGTGTTTCGCTATAATATTCCAATGTCATCATCAACAATGGGTCAGGAAACGCGTTCTCCATCAATCAAAAGTATCAGTCCGAAAGGTGACATCAAACAGTTAACACCTGAGAATCAACAGTTCCTCATTTCACTCGGTTTCAAATTATTATAAAAGACAAAACGAAGACTTTTTACGAATTTTGGTATAACCTAAAATTGGACATCCACTCTGGTCTTAGAAGATTTCTCATTCTCCTAAGGTGTTCCTGTGGAAGAAAAAGTGAAACACAACAAACATGAGTTTCAATATTTTGAATATTGGTGAACATGTGATGATGGACAATGCGATAACGAATTGCGAAATGCACTCTCATCCACCATATGCCAATACAAGCCTAAATAAGTCATTCGAGATACGTGTTCCGATTCAAACGCAGGATATTTACACATTACCATCACAAAGTTACATTTATCTAGAAGGTAGAATTACTGACAGTGAAGATAAAGTGAGTGCTACACTGAACTTCATCAACAATGGTATTGCTTTTCTATTTGATGAAATCCGATATGAAATTGGTGGGTCCGTTGTGGATCGAGTTCGTAATCCTGGAATCACATCAGCTATGAAGGGCTACATTTCTTATACAAATAATGAATGCAATAGATATATAAATGCTGGTTGGAATCATCTTGGTCATCCGGAAATTGTTGATCTTCAAGGGAACTTTAGCGTTTGTCTACCACTCAAACATCTATTGGGATTTTGCGAAGATTTCAAGAAAATTCTGGTGAATATTCGGCAAGAACTTGTTCTCATCAGAAGTAGCAATGACATCAATCCTACGATAACCTCCAAGGCTGGAGAAAAACCAAAAATTGAATTGACGAAAATTCTATGGCGCATTCCACACGTTCAAACGGCAGATGTGGAGAAATTGCGGTTAATCAAGTATATTGAAAAGGGGAGAGATTTAGAGATAGCCTTCCGTTCCTGGGAACTCCACGAATTTCCCATGTTACAATCAACTATGCGTCACTCATGGAATGTCAAAGCATCTAGTCAAATGGAAAAACCGAGATTTGTTATTGTTGGTTTCCAAACAAACAGAAAAAATGACAGTCAAAAAAATATGAGTCAATTCGATCACTGTAATCTCGCCAATATGAAACTTTACCTGAACTCTGAAGTGTATCCCTATGACAATTTGAATCTAAATTTCAATAAATATCAATTTTCTGTTATATATGAGATGTATGCACGATTTCAAGAGTCATATTACTACAAAAACTCTGGTGAACCTTGTCTAACACTATCTAAATTCCATGACATAGCACCATTAATTGTAATAGATTGTAGTCGACAAAACGAAACTTTAAAGGCAGGTAGTGTGGATATTCGCCTTGAGTTTGAAACAAATCAAAATATTCCTGCAAACACTTCTGCCTATTGTCTAATATTACATGATCGTTTAGTAAGGTACAACCCTCTCACTAATGTAATAAAAATATTGTAGTGTAGTTGTATGTTCTCCCAACAAAAATCATATACCGTGTTGTATTATAGTTAATAAATAAATATTGACCTATCCCACTGTTTCGGATTCATTTCATGATCATAAACCCAAACAAATAATAGCTATTCTGATAATACATCACATAGCCTATACCAATAAACAAATCACAATCTTTATGAGTTATCATTAGTCTCACTTACCAATCAATTTTCATTTTTCCACTGCACAATTCACCTGATGTTGAAGCATAATAAAATCACAGTTTTTATACTATCCTAGGATGATGGATCAACAAATATTTTGTAAAAATATCTGCACATGACTACTTTGTCAGCATGACATTGAAAAAAATATAATATGAAGCTGGATAAACATAATATTAATGATTGCACTCATATCAAACAAAACATGATAAAAGTGTTGACCTCTAGGTCAGCTAGCAAGATATTGGAACTTTAATTATACAGGGATATTCAGTAGGACTAACTTGGAAAATATAACCGAGGGGAAGATCAGGTAAACAGGTGAAACAGGTAAAATGAAAGAAACAGGTGATACAGGTGAAAGAGGTAATACAGGGGGACACGTTGAGAAGGTGAAACCAGTAAATTAGGCAAAACAGGTGATTTGAGCAAAAAAACAATTAATTAAGTAGGTGACACAGGGAAGACAGGTAGGAAAAAACAGGTGACAAGGTAAATCTTCGGTGACAACACCTCCTGGTCATTGTCGACACTTCTGCACCTCGGAATGTCTGCACAAACCACAACTAGACCCCCCTATTGGCTGTGACAGCTTGAGAACTTGATGGACAGCTTACCAAACTGTCACAGGACCGCCCCTGATACACTACTGGCATATCTCCAGATATAATCTGCATTCCTCAAAAAAGTCTAGGTTGATTATGTCATATGTGAATTTATGCCTTTTGGTTAGGAGTAGATCGAATCCACTTGAAATCGATTTCGGGCACAAGTGGAGTTATTTGAAGTCAAAAAAAAACATGAACAGACAAAACTGTTATTTTTGATAGTGCAAAATAAAAAAAATATATAGTCGAACTGTATGTTTAGAAATCAGAACTCAACATCGCTGAGATATCGATCCACATCAGGATCTGAATCATTGAGATTCGATCTAGAGATATTATTTTTTATTATATCCTGATAAAAATTTCTTGCATCATTCTCAATCAGCGGCAGCATATCCTGAAGATCCTTGCATTTTTCTTGGTCAATTTTCCTTGGTCCTTCATAGGAAAGGGGAACGATGATGTTACTTGGCGGTTCTTCTCGTTTTCCTGATTTTCTTTTGATACTTATTTTTCGGAAAGCTTCATCACAAACCAGCGAATGTTTGTAAAGTATGGTACCCATTTCTTCTGATTTCTGATATCGCAACCACTTGATAGGCCTCCACTGGAACTTCTCCCCGTCTTCATTGACTTTTTTAGTACAATATGGTCCTTTCAATAGAGATGCAAAATCCATGAAATCTTGGCGACTCATTATCTCAACACTGAATTTTCCTTTCCCTGCTACCCTCACTAGTTGATACTAATCTCTAGGAATATAAATAGGAAATTGAGATTTCTTCTTGAATTTCTCTATTTTGGCATGGTCTGAGTCACATTCCATATGTGTATGACCAGGAATGAGGAATTTATGATCGATTACCTGCAAAGTTGGATGAATGGAAATTATGTATGTGAACATAGCAGCAATATGTGTGTTTTTATTTTGTCCACCACAAGTGTCGCTATATAAGATAATGTGCTCAATCTCAGGTGGAAGGTTCATCAAATGTTTATAGAGGCATGAAGCAATGTCATTTGCTCCTCGTCCTGCAATGTACTCATTCCACATGTAGTGAGTTGACATACTATTATCGCATTGGTGGATCGTGAAATTGTAAGTATGTAGTTGCCTCTTATAGAAAACTGCACCAGTTGGAAGATAGGGTGTTGGTAGCACTTGTTGTAAGTCGAAGGTGAATACCTTCATTTTTGAACTAGTCAAAGTTTTATCTACAGATTTACTGTTATAAGCCTGATCCGCTTCATTTTGATGTTCAACAAGTTCTGACTTGAAGTTTTCGATTTCTTCTTGACATGTTGAATTTTTTGTTTTCATATGTAATGTGTCACAAGTCAGACAAGTATCATTATACGGTTTCTTAAATTTCAACCCCAGTTTATCGATTTCTTTACTGTATGAAGATATTGATACTGGATTCTCTACCTCCGCACAATATAGGTCATACATGATTTTTTTTGTAAGATTCGCTGCTAGATATCTTTCTTGAGTGTGACGTCGGGAATAGTGAGATTCATATGCTGGAAATTTATTGATATGGTTAATCATCTCATCAATTTTCACAGCTGGTAATTTGTTGGCTGGATCATGTTTTCCACGTTGATCTTTTGCTATAATGCCACTATGTGATCCGATCTTTTTTTTGTCTTATCTTATTCATCATTTGGAACTATTACCATTCCCAAGTTCGTGATACGTCTTTTGCTCCAGAACTCCACCCTCAGACGAATTCTCACTGTTCGGAGATTGACAGACATGCTTTCTGGTTGATCCTGCAATTTTTATATGACGATTCTTCAACATAAAGATATAGGTATTATAATATATGATTAACACATCAATTTCGATAACTCATACAGCTACTGATATTTTACATATTTAGAAACATCAACTCACCTGTTTTTTTTTCCAATTCGTCGAAAATTCTCTGCGTTCTACTACTCATCGTACGAACTGTTTTGTTTCTCACAACAACACTCAATGAATGCTCGAGATACACTGATATACACTTCCGGATGCCGAGATTATGGACGTTCGCAGCGATTGACTTCGTCTCATTACGACTAAAAGGCACATCTGATGTTATACGCATAAACAAATAGTCGGGAAATGGCCGAGTGAAATAGAGCAAAAAGACATATCTCGATGTATGACCTATTCCCAATTGCACTTTGTGATATGATGCGATGATTATCTGAAGATAAGGGTGTTCACCAAAATGCAAGCAGTATTTGCATCGTTCATCTTCAGATATGTCGGTTCATGTCACCCACATGTTCAAATTTGCTTCTTTTAACTGGTCTTATAGCTTTATGCTGGATTGCTTCTAATTCATTTCGTACAGTTATGTCCTTATTAGCAATTTTATATTGGCTATTCTTCCATCTAGAGATATATCGTTTTGCCAAATGATGAAGCGAAAAATTATCTATCGATTGGTATAAATAACTCATTTTGGAGAAAAAATGAGATATGTCCTTTTGCCTTTTAGCCACAGATATAACCATTTCCATATGCCAATAATTCGTAGAAAAAAGCAAAAAATCTCGCGAGTATCCCATTTTCTAGTGAAACACATAGTTTCCGAGATATTTCTGATCAAAGTACGCTAAAAAACAGCAATTCACTTTCTTCAATTATATGAAATACGAACAAGTTATTGTGAAAATATTCGAATATTCGATACCATACTCTTGTGCTTCAGATTGAAATCAGTCATCCTGAAATTTTTCAGAATTTTTATACAAAAATTGGAAATTTTCATTTTTCAACCATTTTCAGATACCAATAATTAATAAAAACGAAGCTTCAAATCTCGCAAATATCTCATTTTATAATAAAACAGGCCAAGCTGAATCGATTGCGACCTCAACCTGGTCGCTAGATCACATAGTTTTTGAGATATTTCAGGTCAAAGTACGCTAAAAAACAGCAATTCACTTTCTTCAATTATAATAAATTATGAAATACCAACAAGTTATTGTGAAAATATCCGAATATTCGATGTCATATTTTTGTTTTTCAGATTGAAATCAGTCATTTTGAATTTTTTCAGAATTTTTATCCTAGAATTAAAAATTTTCATTTCTCAACTTGCGAAAAAAATTCAGAAAGCTTCGAGAGACGATATAACCATTTTCATATGCCAATAATTCGTAAAAAAAGCAAAAAATCTCGCGAATATCCCATTTTCTAGTGAAACAGGCCGAGCTGAATTGATTGCCACCGCGACCAGGTCGCTAGAAAACATAGTTTCTGAAATATTTCTGATCAAAGTACGCTAAAAAACAGCAATTCACTTTCTTCAATTATATGAAATACGAACAAGTTATTGTGAAAATATTCGAATATTCGATATCATATTCTTGTTCTTCAGGTCGAAATCAGTCATCCTGAAATTTTTCAGAATTTTATACAAAAATTGGAAATTTTCATTTTTCAACCATTTTCAGATGCCAATAATTCATAAAAAGAAGCCTTAAATCTCGCGAATATCTCATTTTATAATGAAACAGGCCGAGCTGAATCGATTGCGACCTCAACCTGGTCGCTAGATCACATAGTTTTTGAGATATTTCTGGTCAAATTACGCTAGAAAACAGCAATTCACTTTCTTTGATTATTTGAAATACCAACAAGTTATTGTGAAAATATCCGAATATTCGATGTCATATTTTTGTTTTTCAGATTGAAATCAGTCATTTTGAATTCTTCCAGAATTTTCATCCTAGAATTGAAAATTTTCATTTTTCAACTTGCGAAAAAAATTCAGAAAGCTTCGAGAGACAATATAACCATTTCCATATGCCAATAATCCTTACAAAAAAGCGAAGAATCTCGCGAATATCCCATTTTCTAGTGGAACAGGCCGAGCTGAATCGATTGCCACCGCGACCAGGTCGCTAGAACACATAGTTTTCGAGATATTTCTGATCAAAGTACGCTAAAAAACAGCAATTCACTTTCTTCAATTATATGAAATACGAACAAGTTATTGTGAAGATATTCGAATATTCGATATCATATTCTTGTTCTTCAGATTGAAATCAGTCATCCTGAAGTTTTTCAGAATTTTTATACAAAAATTGGAAATTTTCATTCTTCAACCATTTTCAGATGCCAATAATTCATAAAAAGAAGCCTTTATTCTCGCGAATATCTCATTTTATAATAAAACAGGCCGAGCTGAATCGATTGCGACCTCAACCTGGTCGCTAGATCACATAGTTTTTGTGATATTTCAGGTCAAAGTACGCTAAAAAACAGCAATTCACTTTCTTCAATTATAATTATGAAATACCAACAAGTTATTGTGAAAATATCCGAATATTCGATGTCATATTTTTGTTTTTCAGATTGAAATCAGTCATTTTGAATTTTTTCAGAATTTTTATCCTAGAATTGAATTTTTTCATTTTTCAACTTGCGAAAAAAATTCAGAAAGCTTCGAGAGACGATATAACCATTTTCATATGCCAATAATTCGTAGAAAAAAGCAAGAAATCCCGCGAATATCCCCTTTTCTAGTGAAACAGGCCGAGCTGAATCGATTGCCACCGCGACCAGGTCGCTAGAACACATAGTTTCCGAGATATTTCTGATCAAAGAACGCTAAAAAACAGAAATTCACTTTCTTCAATTATATGAAATACGAACAACTTATTGTGAAAATATTCGAATATTCGATATCATATTCTTGTTCTTCAGATTGAAATCAGTCATCCTGAAATTTTTCAGAATTTTTATACAAAAATTGGAAATTTTCATTTTTCAACCATTTTCAGATGCCAATAATTCATGAAAAGAAGCCTTAAATCTCGCGAATATCTCATTTTATAATGAAACAGGCCGAGCTGAATCGATTGCGACCTCAACCTGGTCGCTAGATCACATAGTTTTTGAGATATTTCTGGTCAGAGTACGCTAGAAAACAGCAATTCACTTTCTTTGATTATATGAAATACCAACAAGTTATTGTGAAAATATCCGAATATTCGATGTCATATTTTTGTTTTTCAGATTGAAATCAGTCATTTTGAATTTTTTCAGAATTCTTATCCTATAATTGAGAATTTTCATTTTTCAACTTGCGAAAAAAATTCAGAAAGCTTCGAGAGACGATAAAACCATTTCCATATGCCAATAGTTCGTAAAAAACAGCAAGAAATCCCGCGAATATCCCATTTTCTAGTGAAACAGGCCTAGCTGAATCGATTGCCACCGCGACCAGGTCGCTAGAAAACATAGTTTCCGAGATATTTCTGATCAAAGTACGCTAAAAAACAGCAATTCACTTTCTTCAATTATATGAAATACGAACAAGTTATTGTGAAAATATTCGAATATTCGATATCATATTTTTGTTCTTCAGGTCGAAATCAGTCATCCTGAAATTTTTCAGAATTTTTATACAAGAATTGGAAATTTTCATTTCTCAACCATTTTCAGATGCCAATAATTCATAAAAAGAAGCCCTAACTCTCGCAAATATCTCATTTTATAATAAAACAGGCCGAGCTGAATCGATTGCGACCTCAACCTGGTCGCTAGATCACATAGTTTTTGAGATATTTCTGGTCAAATTACGCTAGAAAACAGCAATTCACTTTCTTTGATTATTTGAAATACCAACAAGTTATTGTGAAAATATCCGAATATTCGATGTCATATTTTTGTTTTTCAGATTGAAATCAGTCATTTTGAATTTTTTCAGAATTTTTATCCTAGAATTGGAAATTTTCATTTTTCAACTCGCGAAAAAAATTCAGAAAGCTTCGAGAGACGATTTAACCATTTCCATATGGCAATAATTCGTAAAAAAAGCAAAAAATCTCGCGAATATCCCATTTTCTAGTGAAACAGGCCTAGCTGAATCGATTGCCACCGCGACCAGATCGCTAGAAAACATAGTTTCTGAGATATTTCTGATCAAAGTACGCTAAAAAACAGCAATTCACTTTCTTCAATTATATTAAATACGAACAAGTTATTGTGAAAATATTCGAATATTCGATATCATATTCTTGTTCTTCAGGTCGAAATCAGTCATCCTGAAATTTTTCAGAATTTTTATACAAAAATTGGAAATTTTCATTTTTCAACCATTTTCAGATGCCAATAATTCATAAAAAGAAGCCTTAAATCTCGCGAATATCTCATTTTATAATGAAACAGGCCGAGCTGAATCGATTGCGACCTCAACCTGGTCGCTAGATCACATAGTTTTTGGGATATTTCAGGTCAAAGTACGCTAAAAAACAGCAATGCACTTTCTTCAATTATAATTATAAAATACCAACAAGTTATTGTGAAAATATCCGAATATTCGATGTCATATTTTTGTTTTTCAGATTGAAATCAGTCATTTTGAATTTTTTCAGAATTTTTATCCTAGAATTGAAAATTTTCATTTTTCAACTTGCGAAAAAAATTCAGAAAGCTTCGAGAGACGATATAACCATTTCCATATGCCAATAATTCGTAAAAAAAAGCAAAAAATCACGCGAATATCCCATTTTCTAGTGAAACAGGCCTAGCTGAATAGATTGCGACCTCAACCTGGTCGCTAGATCACATAGTTTTTGAGATATTTCAGGTCAAAGTACGCTAAAAAACAGCAATTCACTTTCTTCAATTATAATTATGAAATACCAACAAGTTATTGTGAAAATATCCGAATATTCGATGTCATATTTTTGTTTTTCAGATTGAAATCAGTCATTTCGAATTTTTTCAGAATTTTTATCCTAGAATTGAAAATTTTCATTTTTCAACTTGCGAAAAAAATTCAGAAAGCTTCGAGAGACGATATAACCATTTCCATATGCCAATAATTCGTGAAAAAAAGCGAAAAATCACGCGAATATCCCATTTTCTAGTGAAACAGGCCTAGCTGAATCGATTGAAACCGCGACCAGGTCGCTAGAAAACATAGTTTCCGAGATATTTCTGATCAAAGTACGCTAAAAAACAGCAATTCATTTTCTTCAATTATATGAAATACGAACAAGTCATTGTGAAAATATTCGAATATTCGATATCATATTCTTGTTCTTCAGATCGAAATCAGTCATCCTGAAATTTTTCAGAATTTTTATACAAAAATTGGAAATTTTCATTTTTCAACCATTTTCAGATGTCAATAATTCATAAAGAGAAGCCTTGAATCTCGCGAATATCTCATTTTATAATGAAACAGGCCGAGCTGAATCGATGGCGACCTCAACCTGGTCGCTAGATCACATAGTTTTTGAGATATTTCTGGTCAAATTACGCTAGAAAACAGCAATTCACTTTCTTTGATTATTTGAAATACCAACAAGTTATTGTGAAAATATCCGAAAATTCGATGTCATATTTTTGTTTTTCAGACTGAAATCAGTCATTTTAAATCCTTTCAGAATTTTTATCCTAGAATTGAGAATTTTCATTTTTCAACTTGCGAAAAAAATTCAGAAAGCTTCGAGAGACGATATAACCATTTCCATATGCCAATAATTCGTGAAAAATAGCAAAAAATCACGCGAATATCCCATTTTCTAGTGAAACAGGCCTAGCTGAATCGATTGCCACCGCGACCAGGTCGCTAGAAAACATAGTTTCCGAGATATTTCTGATCAAAGTACGCTAAAACACAGCAATTCATTTTCTTCAATTATATGAAATACGAACAAGTCATTGTGAGAATATTCGAATATTCGATATCATATTCTTGTTCTTCAGATCGAAATCAGTCATCCTGAAATTTTTCAGAATTTTTATACAAAAATTGAAAATTTTCATTTTTCAACCATTTTCAGATGCCAATAATTCATAAAAAGAAGCCTTAAATCTCGCGAATATCTCATTTTATAATGAAACAGGCCGAGCTGAATCGATTACGACCTCAACCTGATCGCTAGATCACATAGTTTTTGAGTTATTTCTGGTCAAATTACGCTAGAAAACAGCAATTCACTTTCTTTGATTATTTGAAATACCAACAAGTTATTGTGGAAATATCCGAATATTCGATGTCATATTTTTGTTTTTCAGATTGAAATCAGTCATTTCGAATTCTTTCAGAATTTTTATCCTCGAATTGAAAATTTTCATTTTTCAACTTGCGAAAAAAATTCAGAAAGCTTCGCGAGACGATATAACCATTTCCATATGCCAATAATTCGTGGAAAAAAGCAAAAAATCTCGCGAATATCTCATTTTCTAGTGAAACAGGCCTAGCTGAATCGATTGCCACCGCGAACAGGTCGCTAGAAAACATAGTTTCCGAGATATTTCTGATAAAAGTACGCTAAAAAACAGCAATTCATTTTCTTCAATTATATGAAATACGAACAAGTCATTGTGAAAATATTCGATATCATATTCTTGTTCTTCAGATCGGAATCAGTCATCCTGAAATTTTTCAGAATTTGTATACAAAAATTGGAAATTTTCATTTATCAACCATTTTCAGATGCCAATAATTCATGAAAAGACGCCTTAAATCCCGCGATTATCTCATTTCATAATAAAACAGGCCGAGCTGAATCGATTGCGACCTCAACCTGGTCGCTAAATCACATAGTTTTTGAGATATTTCTGGTCAAAGTACGCTAGAAAACAGCAATTCACTTTCTTTGATTATATGAAATACCAACAAGTTATTGTGAAAATATCCGAATATTCGATGTCATATTTTTGTTTTTCAGATTGAAATCAGTCATTTTGAATTTTTTCAGAATTTTTATCCTAGAATTGAAAATTTTCATTTTTCAACTTGCGAAAAAAATTCAGAAAGCTTCGAGAGACGATAAAACCATTTTCATATGCCAATAATTCGTAAACAGAAGCAAAAAATCTCGCGAATATCCCATTTTCTAGTGAAACAGGCCTAGCTGAATCGATTGCCACCGCGACCAGGTCGCTAGAAAACATAGTTTCCGAGATATTTCTGATCAAAGTTCGCTAAAAAACAGCAATTCACTTTCTTCAATTATAATGAATACGAACAAGTTATGGTGGAAATACTCGAATATTCGATATCATATTCTTGTTCTTCAGGTCGAAATCAGTCATCCTGAAATTTTTCAGAATTTTTATACAAAAATTGGAAATTTTCATTTTTCAATCATTTTCAGATGCCAATAATTCATAAAAAGAAGCCTTAAATCTCGCGAATATCTCATTTTATGATAAAACAGGCCGAGCTGAATCGATTGCGACCTCAACCTGGTCGCTAGATCACATAGTTTTTGAGATATTTCAGGTCAAAGTACGCTAAAAAACAGCAATTCACTTCCTTCAATTATAAGTATGAAATACCAACAAGTTATTGTGAAAATATCCGAATATTCGATGTCATATTTTTGTTTTTCAGATTGAAATCAGTCATTTTCAATTTTTTCAGAACTTTTATCCTAGAATTGAAAATTTTCAATTTTCAACTTGCGAAAAAAATTCAGAAAGCTTCGAGAGACGATAAAGATAAAACCATTTCCATATGCCAATAATTCGTGAAAAAAAGCAAAAAATCTCGCGAATATCCCATTTTCTAGTGAAACAGGCCTAGCTGAATCGATTGCCACCGCGACCAGGTCGCTAGAAAACATAGTTTCCGAGATATTTCTGATCAAAGTACGATAAAAAACAGCAATTCACTTTCTCCAATTATAATAAATACGAACAAGTTATTGTGGAAATATTCGTATATTCGATATCATATTCTTGTTCTTCAGGTCGAAATCAGTCATCCTGAAATTTTTCAGAATTTTCATACAAAAATTGGAAATTTTCATTTTTCAACCATTTTCAGATGCCAATAATTCATTAAAAGAAGCCTTAAATCTCGCGAATATCTCATTTTATGATAAAACAGGCCGAGCTGAATCGATTGCGACCTCAACCTGGTCGCTAGATCACATAGTTTTTGAGATATTTCAGGTCAAAGTACGCTAAAAAACAGCAATTCACTTTCTTCAATTATAATTATGAAATACCAACAAGTTATTGTGAAAATATCCGAATATTCGATGTCATATTTTTGTTTTTCAGATTGAAATCAGTCATTTTGAATTTTTTCAGAATTTTCATCCTAGAATTGAAAATTTTCATTTTTCAACTCGCGAAAAAAATTCAGAAAGCTTCGAGAGACGATATAACCATTTTCATATGCCAATAATTCGTAGAAAAAAGCAAACAATCTCGCGAATATCCCATTTTCAAGTGAAACAGGCCGAGCTGAATCGATTGCCACCGCGACCAGGTCGCTAGAACACATAGTTTCCGAGATATTTCTGATCAAATTACGCTAACAAACAGCAATTCACTTTCTTCAATTATATGAAATACGAACAAGTTATTGTGAAAATATTCGAATATTCGATATCATATTCTTGTTCTTCAGGTCGGAATCAGTCATCCTGAAATTTTTCAGAATTTTTATACAAAAATTGGAAATTTTCATGTTTCAACCATTTTCAGATGCCAATAAAACATAAAAAGAAGCCTTAAATCTCGCGAATATCTCATTCTATAATAAAACAGGCCGAGCTGAATCGATTGCGACCTCAACCTGGTCGCTAGATCGCAGAGTTCTTGAGATATTTCTGGTCAAAGTACGCTAGAAAACAGCAATTCACTTTCTTTGATTTTATGAAATACCAACAAGTTATTGTGAAAATATCCGAATATTCGATGTCATATTTTTGTTTTTCAGATTGAAATCAGTCATTTTGAATTTTTTCAGAATTTTTATCCTAGAATTGAAAGTTTTCATTTTTCAACTTGCGAAAAAAATTCAGAAAGCTTCGAGAGACGATATTACCATTTCCATATGCCAATAATTCGTAGAGAAAAGCAAAAATTCTCGCGAATATCTCTTTTTCTAGTGAAACAGGCCGAGCTGAATCGATTGTCACCGCGACCAGGTCGCTAGAACACATTGTTTCCGAGATATTTCTGATCAAAGTACGCTAAAAAACAGCATTTCACTTTCTTCAATTATATGAAATACGAACAAGTAATTGTGAAAATATTCGAATATTCGATACCATATTCTTGTTCTTCAGATTGAAATCAGTCATCCTGAAATTTTTCAGAATTTTTATACAAAAATTGGAAATTTTCATTTTTCAACCATTTTCAGATGTCAATAATTCATAAAAAGAAGCCTTGAATCTCGCGCATATCTCATTTTATAATAAAACAGGCCGAGCTGAATCGATTGCGACCTCAACCTGGTCGCTAGATCACATAGTTTTTAAGATATTTCAGGTCAAAGTACGCTAAAAAACAGCAATTCACTTTCTTCAATAATAATAATGAAATACCAACAAGTTATTGTGAAAATATCCGAATATTGGATGTCATATTTCTGTTTTTCAGATTGAAATCAGTCATTTTGAATTTTTTCAGAATTTTCATCCTAGAATTGAAAATTTTCATTTTTCAACTTGCGAAAAAAATTCAGAAAGCTTCGAGAGTCGATATAACCATTTCCATATGCCAATAATTCGTGAAAAAATGCAAAAAATCTCGCGACTATCCCATTTTCTAGTGAAACAGGCCTAGCTGAATCGATTGACACCGCGACCAGGTCGCTAGAACACATAGTTTCCGAGATATTTCTGATCAAAGAACGCTAAAAAACAGAAATTCACTTTCTTCAATTATATGAAATACGAACAAGTTATTGTGAAAATATTCGAATATTCGATACCATATTCTTGTTCTTCAGATTGAAATCAGTCATCCTGAAATTTTTCAGAATTTGTATACAAAAATTGGAAATTTTCATTTTTCAACCATTTTCAGATGCCAATAATTCATAAAAAGACGCCTTAAATCCCGCGAATATCTCATTTCATAATAAAACAGGCCGAGTTGAATCGATTGCGACCTCAACCTGGTCGCTAGATCACATAGTTTTTGAGATATTTCTGGTCAAAGTACGCTAGAAAACAGCAATTCACTTTCTTTGATTATATGAAATACCAACAAGTTATTGTGAAAATATCCGAATATTCGATGTCATATTTTTGTTTTTCAGATCGAAATCAGTCATTTTGAATTTTCTCAGAGTTTTTATACTAGAATTGAAAATTTTCATTTTTCAACTTGCGAAAAAAATTTCAGAAAGCTTCGAGAGACGATAAAACCATTTTCATATGCCAATAATTCGTAAACAGAAGCAAAAAATCTCGCGAATATCCTATTTTCTAGTGAAACAGGCCTAGCTGAATCGATTGCCACCGCGACCAGGTCGCTAGAAAACATAGTTTCCGAGATATTTCTGATCAAAGTACGCTAAAAAACAGAAATTCACTTTCTTCAATTATATGAAATACGAACAAGTTATTGTGGAAATATTCGAATATTCGATACCATATTCTTGTTCTTCAGATTGAAATCAGTCATCCTGAAATTTTTCAGAATTTTTATACAAAAATTGGAAATTTTCATTTTTCAACCATTTTCAGATGCCAATAATTCATAAAAAGATGCCTTAAATCTCGCAAATATCTCATTTTATAATAAAACAGGCCGAGCTGAATCGATTGCGACCTCAACCTGGTCGCTAGATCACATAGTTTTTGAGATATTTCTGGTCAAAGTACGCTAGAAAACAGCAATTCACTTTCTTTGATTATATGAAATACCAACAAGTTATTGTGGAAATATTCGAATATTCGATGTCATATTTTTGTTTTTCAGATTGAAATCAGTCATTTTGAATTTTTTCAGAATTTTTATCCTAGAATTGAAAATTTTCATTTTTCAACTTGCGAAAAAAATTCAGAAAGCTTCGAGAGACGATAAAACCATTTCCATATGCCAATAATTCGTAAACAAAAGCAAAAAATCTCGCGAATATCCCATTTTCTAGTGAAACAGGCCTAGCTGAATCGATTGCCACCGCGACCAGGTCGCTAGAAAACATAGTTTCCGAGATATTTCTGATCAAAGTACGCTAAAAAACAGAAATTCACTTTCTTCAATTATAATAAATACGAACAAGTTATTGTGGAAATATTCGAATATTCGATATCATATTCTTGTTCTTCAGGTCGAAATCAGTCATCCTGAAATTTTTCAGAATTTTTATACAAAAATTGGAAATTTTCATTTTTCAACCATTTTCAGATGCCAATAATTCATAAAAAGAAGCCTTAAATCTCGCGAATATCTCATTTTATAATAAAACAGGCCGAGCTGAATCGATTGCGACCTCAACCTGGTCGCTAGATCACATAGTTTTTGAGATATTTCTGGTCAAATTACGCTAGAAAAGAGCAATTCACTTTCTTTGATTATTTGAAATACCAACAAGTTATTGTGAAAATATCCGAATATTCGATGTCATATTTCTGTTTTTCAGATTGATATCAGTCATTTTGAATTTTTTCAGAATTTTTATCCTAGAATTGAAAATTTTCATTTTTCAACTTGCGAAAAAAATTCAGAAAGCTTCGAGAGACGATAAAACCATTTTCATATGCCAATAATTCGTAAACAAAAGCAAAAAATCCCGCGAATATCCCATTTTCTAGTGAAACAGGCCTAGCCCAACTAGCATTTATAGTCGCGATTACGTAATTACGACTATTGGGTCGACTATTAAGTAATATTTACTAGTTGCGGTTACGTTATAATTACGTCATTACTACGTATTTACGACCAAAATGGGGAACAAATCACAAGTAATTATTACGGTTTGCCGACGTAGCGGGAACTCACACAATTACGTAATGCTTACGACCCGTCGACGTCGAAATTACGTAAAGATGTAGTAAATTTTCCTACCTGACTTTCTATTTCTTTCCCACTTCATAAAAATATTATTTTCTCTCTTTATTATTCTTCATTCCATCCATGAAGTTCACATTCACGAAAAATGAACAAGTCCAATATGCCTAACCATTCAATAAATAATACAAGGACAAACACGCGAAATAATTGATACTCGAACTTGAAAAATCCGAACAACATTCAGTTTTTCGATAAATGTGATGATTTTGCCTCGAAATTCAAGATGCGCCCACAAAAAACGGCTCATTTCACCAAAAATATGGTTTTATTTCATTCGGCTATTTTTCAAAAATCATCGTAAATCATGTTAATTTCCATTATTATGCAATTTGTGATCGAACGAATGCTATTATTCTTCATAAAATGATGTTTATCAACAAGAAAAACCAAAATTATTTCCTGTTCAAATGGTTATCACATCAATCAATATGGCTTCCAATCGAAAATGAATCAGAAAGTTACTTTTGGAACTCGTCAGTTATGATAACCTATGTATTGGTAACTTCAACTGAATATAATTACCGAAAAGTTGTTTCATCTATGAAGGAATTGTTTGAGTAGGAATTACCAATATGTTACTTGAAATATCACCAAGAATTGACTAAATTATTAGGTGATCGATCAAGTAACGACAACGTCGTAGAAACCTAATTGGTGACCATAGAGTAATTGCAACTGTGAAGCCTTCTTGGGGTGGTAAGCGTTACCGTAATAATATATCCAAAGTTCCGAAACCTTAAGAGTAGTTTTGAGGAGTGACAGTTTCGAAATAGTTACTTCGTAATAAGCCATGAGAATTTCTCACTTTGAAGTTATTATCTACTGTGAAAACTACGTAATTTTCACTCACTAAATAACTATCACTGACATTTATACTATGAAGTTCTGAAATAAGTGATAAATACGTTATTATCACTAAATATAGGTAATAGTTTCTTGAACCATGGTGCCTGTGACTGAAAATGCTAGTTGGGAGCTGAATCGATTGCCACCGCTACCAGGTCGCTAGAAAACATAGTTTCCGAGATATTTCTGATCAAAGTACGCTAAAAAACAGAAATTCACTTTCTTCAATTATATGAAATACGAACAAGTTATTGTGAAAATATTCGAATATTCGATACCATATTCTTGTTCTTCAGATTGAAATCAGTCATCCTGAAATTTTTCAGAATTTTTATACAAAAATTGGAAATTTTCATTTTTCAACCATTTTCAGATGCCAATAATTCATAAAAAGAAGCCTTAAATCTCGCGAATATCTCATTTTATAATAAAACAGGCCGAGCTGAATCGATTGCGACCTCAACCTGGTCGCTAGATCACATAGTTTTTGAGATATTTCTGGTCAAAGTACGCTAGAAAACAGCAATTCACTTTCTTTGATTATATGAAATACCAACAAGTTATTGTGAAAATATCCGAATATTCGATGTCATATTTTTGTTTTTCAGATTGAAATCAGTCATTTTGAATTTTTTCAGAATTTTTATCCTAGAATTGAAAATTTTCATTTTTCAACTTGCGAAAAAAATTCAGAAAGCTTCGAGAGACGATAAAACCATTTCCATATGCCAATAATTCGTAAAAAAAGCAAAAAATCTCGCGAATATCCCATTTTCTAGTGAAACAGGCCTAGCTGAATCGATTGCCACCGCGACCAGGTCGCTAGAAAACATAGTTTTCGAGATATTTCTGATCAAAGTACGCTAAAAAACAGCAATTCACTTTCTTCAATTATAATGAATACGAACAAGTTATTGTGGAAATATTCGAATATTCGATATCATATTCTTGTTCTTCAGGTCGAAATCAGTCATCCTGAAATTTTTCAGAATTTTTATACAAAAATTGGAAATTTTCATTTTTCAACCATTTTCAGATGCCAATAATTCATAAAAAGAAGCCTTAAATCTCGCGAATATCTCATTTTATGATAAAACAGGCCGAGCTGAATCGATTGCGACCTCAACCTGGTCGCTAGATCACATAGTTTTTGAGATATTTCAGGTCAAAGTACGCTAAAAAACAGCAATTCACTTCCTTCAATTATAATTATGAAATACCAACAAGTTATTGTGAAAATATCCGGATATTCGATGTCATATTTTTGTTTTTCAGATTGAAATCAGTCATTTTGAATTTTTTCAGAATTTTTATCCTAGAATTGAAAATTTTAATTTTTCAACTTGCGAAAAAAATTCAGAAAGCTTCGAGAGACGATAAAGATAAAACCATTTCCATATGCCTATAATTCGTAAAAAAAAGCAAAAAATCTCGCGAATATCCCATTTTCTAGTGAAACAGGCCTAGCTGAATCGATTGCCACCGCGACCAGGTCGCTAGAAAACATAGTTTCCGAGATATTTCTGATCAAAGTACGATAAAAAACAGCAATTCACTTTCTTCAATTATAATAAATACGAACAAGTTATTGTGGAAATATTCGAATTTTCGATATCATATTCTTGTTCTTCAGGTCGAAATCAGTCATCCTGGAATTTTTCAGAATTTTTATACAAAAATTGGAAATTTTCATTTTTCAACCATTTTCAGATGCCAATAATTCATAAAAAGAAGCCTTAAATCTAGCGAATATCTCATTTTATAATAAAACAGGCCGAGCTGAATCGATTGTGACCTCAATCTGGTCGCTAGATCACATAGTTTTTGAGATATTTCAGGTCAAAGTACGCTGAAAAACAGCAATTCACTTTCTTCAATTATAATTATGAAATACCAACAAGTTATTGTGAAAATATCCGAATATTCGATGTCATATTTTTGTTTTTCAGATTGAAATCAGTCATTTTGAATTTTTTCAGAATTTTCATCCTAGAATTGAAAATTTTCATTTTTCAACTCGCGAAAAAAATTCAGAAAGCTTCGAGAGACGATATAACCATTTTCATATGCCAATAATTTGTAGAAAAAAGCAAAAAATCTCGCGAATATCCCATTTTCTAGTGAAACAGGCCGAGCTGAATCGATTGCCACCGCGACCAGGTCGCTAGAACACATAGTTTCCGAGATATTTCTGATCAAAGAACGCTAAAGAACAGAAATTCACTTTCTTCAATTATATGAAATACGAACAAGTTATTGTGAAAATATTCGAATATTCGATACCATATTCTTGTTCTTCAGATTGAAATCAGTCATCCTGAAATTTTTCAGAATTTTTATACAAAAATTGGAAATTTTCATTTTTCAACCATTTTCAGATGCCAATAATTCATGAAAATAAGCCTCAAATCTCGCGAATATCTCATTTTATAATGAAACAGGCCGAGCTGAATCGATTGCGACCTCATTCTGGTCGCTAGATCACATAGTTTTTGAGATATTTCTGGTCAAAGTACGCTAGAAAACAGCAATTCACTTTCTTTGATTATATGAAATACCAACAAGTTATTGTGAAAATATCCGAGTATTCGATGTCATATTTTTGTTTTTCAGATTGGAATCAGTCATTTTGAATTTTTTCAGAATTTTCATCCTAGAATTGAAAATTTTCATTTTTCAACTTGCGAAAAAAATTCAGAAAGCTTCGAGAGACGATATAACCATTTCCATATGCCAATAGTTCGTGAAAAAAAGCGAAAAATCACGCGAATATCCCATTTTCTAGTGTAACAGGCCTAGCTGAATCGATTGCCACCGCGACCAGGTCGCTAGAAAACATAGTTTCCGAGATATTTCTGATCAAAGTACGCTAAAAAACAGCAATTCATTTTCTTCAATTATATGAAATACGAACAAGTCATTGTGAGAATATTCGAATATTCGATATCATATTCTTGTTCTTCAGATCGAAATCAGTCATCCTGAAATTTTTCAGAATTTTTATACAAAAATTGGAAATTTTCATTTTTCAACCATTTTCAGATGTCAATAATTCATAAAAAGAAGCCTTAAATCTCGCGAATATCTCATTTTATAATGAAACAGGCCGAGCTGAATCGATGGCGACCTCAACCTGGTCGCTAGATCACATAGTTTTTGAGATATTTCTGGTCAAATTACGCTAGAAAACAGCAATTCACTTTCTTTGATTATTTGAAATACCAACAAGTTATTGTGAAAATATCCGAATATTCGATGTCATATTTTTGTTTTTCAGATTGAAATCAGTCATTTTGAATTCTTTCAGAATTTTTATCCTAGAATTGAAAATTTTCATTATTCAACTTGCGAAAAAAATTCAGAAAGCTTCGGGAGACGATATCTGTGGCTGAATGGCAAAAGGTCATAACTCGATTATCGTCACTTCTCAGTACAGGCGTTTGAAGTTTCTGAATGTGTTTTGGCCATATCGTTCACATTTCAACAACTTTTTCAGTTCTGGATATCTCAATCGATAAGTTCTTACTTCAAATATCATGAATTGTATGAAAAGAAGGAAAATTTGAGTTTTCTAGGTAAATATTTATGTTTTCATGATTCATCTGACTGAACTGGTTAATTGCATTTTGAATAAAGGGCATATCTCCAGATATAATCTGCATTCCTCAAAAAAGTCTAGGTTGATTATGTCATATGTGAATTTATGCCTTTTGGTTAGGAGTAGATCGAATCCACTTGAAATCGATTTCGGGCACAAGTGGAGTTATTTGAAGTCAAAAAAAAACATGAACAGACAAAACTGTTATTTTTGATAGTGCAAAATAAAAAAAATATATAGTCGAACTGTATGTTTAGAAATCAGAACTCAACATCGCTGAGATATCGATCCACATCAGGATCTGAATCATTGAGATTCGATCTAGAGATATTATTTTTTATTATATCCTGATAAAAATTTCTTGCATCATTCTCAATCAGCGGCAGCATATCCTGAAGATCCTTGCATTTTTCTGGGTCAATTTTCCTTGGTCCTTCATAGAAAAGGGGAACGATGATGTTACTTGGCGGTTCTTCTCGTTTTCCTGATTTTCTTTTGATACTTATTTTTCGGAAAGCTTCATCACAAACCAGCGAATGTTTGTAAAGTATGGTACCCATTTCTTCTGATTTCTGATATCGCAACCACTTGATAGGCCTCCACTGGAACTTCTCCCCGTCTTCATTGACTTATTTAGTACAATATGGTCCTTTCAATAGACATGCAAAATCCATGAAATCTTGGCGACTCATTATCTCAACACTGAATTTTCCTTTCCCTGCTACCCTCACTAGTTGATACTAATCTCTAGGAACATAAATAGGGAATTGAGATTTCTTCTTGAATTTCTCTATTTTGGCATGGTCTGAGTCACATTCCATATGTGTATGACCAGGAATGAGGAATTTATGATCGATTACCTGCAAAGTTGGATGAATGGAAATTATGTATGTGAACATAGCAGCAATATGTGTGTTTTTATTTTGTCCACCACAAGTGTCGCTATATAAGATAATGTGCTCAATCTCAGGTGGAAGGTTCATCAAATGTTTATAGAGGCATGAAGCAATGTCATTTGCTCCTCGTCCTGCAATGTACTCATTCCACATGTAGTGAGTTGACATACTATTATCGCATTGGTGGATCGTGAAATTGTAAGTATGTAGTTGCCTCTTATAGAAAACTGCACCAGTTGGAAGATAGGGTGTTGGTAGCACTTGTTGTAAGTCGAAGGTGAATACCTTCATTTTTGAACTAGTCAAAGTTTTATCTACAGATTTACTGTTATAAGCCTGATCCGCTTCATTTTGATGTTCAACAAGTTCTGACTTGAAGTTTTCGATTTCTTCTTGACATGTTGAATTTTTTGTTTTCATATGTAATGTGTCACAAGTCAGACAAGTATCATTATACGGTTTCTTAAATTTCAACCCCAGTTTATCGATTTCTTTACTGTATGAAGATATTGATACTGGATTCTCTACCTCCGCACAATATAGGTCATACATGATTTTTTTTGTAAGATTCGCTGCTAGATATCTTTCTTGAGTGTGACGTCGGGAATAGTGAGATTCATATGCTGGAAATTTATTGATATGGTTAATCATCTCATCAATTTTCACAGCTGGTAATTTGTTGGCTGGATCATGTTTTCCACGTTGATCTTTTGCTATAATGCCACTATGTGATCCGATCTTTTTTTTGTCTTATCTTATTCATCATTTGGAACTATTACCATTCCCAAGTTCGTGATACGTCTTTTGCTCCAGAACTCCACCCTCAGACGAATTCTCACTGTTCGGAGATTGACAGACATGCTTTCTGGTTGATCCTGCAATTTTTATATGATGATTTTTCAACATAAAGATATAGGTATTATAATATATGATTAACACATCAATTTCAATATCTCATACAGCTACTGATATTTTACATATTTAGAAACATCAACTCACCTGTTTTTTTTTCCAATTCGTCGAAAATTCTCTGCGTTCTACTACTCATCGTACGAACTGTTTTGTTTCTCACAACAACACTCAATGAATGCTCGAGATACACTGATATACACTTCCGGATGCCGAGATTATGGACGTTCGCAGCGATTGACTTCGTCTCATTACGACTAAAAGGCACATCTGATGTTATACGCATAAACAAATAGTCGGGAAATGGCCGAGTGAAATAGAGCAAAAAGACATATCTCGATGTATGACCTATTCCCAATTGCACTTTGTGATATGATGCGATGATTATCTGAAGATAAGGGTGTTCACCAAAATGCAAGCAGTATTTGCATCGTTCATCTTCAGATATGTCGGTTCATGTCACCCACATGTTCAAATTTGCTTCTTTTAACTGGTCTTATAGCTTTATGCTGGATTGCTTCTAATTCATTTCGTACAGTTATGTCCTTATTAGCAATTTTATATTGGCTATTCTTCCATCTAGAGATATATCGTTTTGCCAAATGATGAAGCGAAAAATTATCTATCGATTGGTATAAATAACTCATTTTGGAGAAAAAATGAGATATGTCCTTTTGCCTTTTAGCCACAGATATAACCATTTCCATATGCCAATAATTCGTAGAAAAAAGAAAAGAATCTCGCGAGTATCCCATTTTCTAGTGGAACACATAGTTTCCGAGATATTTCTGATCAAAGTACGCTAAAAAACAGCAATTCACTTTCTTCAATTATATGAAATACGAACAAGTTATTGTGAAAATATTCGAATATTCGATACCATACTCTTGTGCTTCAGATTGAAATCAGTCATCCTGAAATTTTTCAGAATTTTTATACAAAAATTGGAAATTTTCATTTTTCAACCATTTTCAGATACCAATAATTAATAAAAACGAAGCCTCAAATCTCGCAAATATCTCATTTTATAATAAAACAGGCCAAGCTGAATCGATTGCGACCTCAACCTGGTCGCTAGATCACATAGTTTTTGAGATATTTCAGGTCAAAGTACGCTAAAAAACAGCAATTCACTTTCTTCAATTATAATAAATTATGAAATACCAACAAGTTATTGTGAAAATATCCGAATATTCGATGTCATATTTTTGTTTTTCAGATTGAAATCAGTCATTTTGGATTTTTTCAAAATTTTTATCCTAGAATTGAAAATTTTCATTCTTCAACTTGCGAAAAAAATTCAGAAAGCTTCGAGAGACGATATAACCATTTTCATATGCCAATAATTCGTAAAAAAAAGCAAAAAATCTCGCGAATATCCCATTTTCTAGTGAAACAGGCCGAGCTGAATTGATTGCCACCGCGACCAGGTCG
This sequence comes from Phaedon cochleariae, assembly GCA_918026855.4. Taxonomy (NCBI): domain Eukaryota; kingdom Metazoa; phylum Arthropoda; class Insecta; order Coleoptera; family Chrysomelidae; genus Phaedon; species Phaedon cochleariae. The sequence goes on along the minus strand of OU896722.1, from coordinate 12,683,354 downwards.
CTAGAAAACAGTTTCTGAAATATTTCTGATCAAAGTACGCTAAAAAACAGCAATTCACTTTCTTCAATTATATGAAATACGAACAAGTTATTGTGAGAATATTCGAATATTCGATATCATATTCTTGTTCTTCAGGTCGAAATCAGTCATCCTGAAATTTTTCAGAATTTTTATACAAAAATTGGAAATTTTCATTTTTCAACCATTTTCAGATGCCAATAATTCATAAAAAGTAGCCTTAAATCTCGCAAATATCTCATTTTATAAAGAAACAGGCCGAGCTGAATCGATTGCGACCTCAACCTGGTCGCTAGATCACATAGTTTTTGAGATATTTCTGGTCAAATTACGCTAGAAAACAGCAATTCACTTTCTTTGATTATTTGAAATACCAACAAGTTATTGTGAAAATGTCCGAATATTCGATGTCATATTTTTGTTTTTCAGATTGGAATCAGTCATTTTGAATTCTTCCAGAATTTTCATCCTAGAATTGAAAATTTTCATTTTTCAACTTGCGAAAAAAATTCAGAAAGCTTCGAGAGACGATATAACCATTTCCATATGCCAATAATCCTTACAAAAAAGCGAAGAATCTCGCGAATATCCCATTTTCTAGTGGAACAGGCCGAGCTGAATCGATTGCCACCGCGACCAGGTCGCTAGAACACATAGTTTCCGAGATATTTCTGATCAAAGTACGCTAAAAAACAGCAATTCACTTTCTTTAATTATATGAAATACGAACAAGTTATTGTGAAGATATTCGAATATTCGATATCATATTCTTGTTCTTCAGATTGAAATCAGTCATCCTGAAGTTTTTCAGAATTTTTATACAAAAATTGGAAATTTTCATTCTTCAACCATTTTCAGATGCCAATAATTCATAAAAAGAAGCCTTTATTCTCGCGAATATCTCATTTTATAATAAAACAGGCCGAGCTGAATCGATTGCGACCTCAACCTGGTCGCTAGATCACATAGTTTTTGAGATATTTCAGGTCAAAGTACGCTAAAAAACAGCAATTCACTTTCTTCAATTATAATTATGAAATACCAACAAGTTATTGTGAAAATATCCGAATATTCGATGTCATATTTTTGTTTTTCAGATTGAAATCAGTCATTTTGAATTTTTTCAGAATTTTTATCCTAGAATTGAATTTTTTCATTTTTCAACTTGCGAAAAAAATTCAGAAAGCTTCGAGAGACGATATAACCATTTTCATATGCCAATAATTCGTAGAAAAAAGCAAGAAATTCCGCGAATATCCCCTTTTCTAGTGAAACAGGCCGAGCTGAATCGATTGCCACCGCGACCAGGTCGCTAGAACACATAGTTTCCGAGATATTTCTGATCAAAGAACGCTAAAAAACAGAAATTCACTTTCTTCAATTATATGAAATACGAACAACTTATTGTGAAAATATTCGAATATTCGATATCATATTCTTGTTCTTCAGATTGAAATCAGTCATCCTGAAATTTTTCAGAATTTTTATACAAAAATTGGAAATTTTCATTTTTCAACCATTTTCAGATGCCAATAATTCATGAAAAGAAGCCTTAAATCTCGCGAATATCTCATTTTATAATGAAACAGGCCGAGCTGAATCGATTGCGACCTCAACCTGGTCGCTAGATCACATAGTTTTTGAGATATTTCTGGTCAGAGTACGCTAGAAAACAGCAATTCACTTTCTTTGATTATATGAAATACCAACAAGTTATTGTGAAAATATCCGAATATTCGATGTCATATTTTTGTTTTTCAGATTGAAATCAGTCATTTTGAATTTTTTCAGAATTCTTATCCTATAATTGAAAATTTTCATTTTTCAACTTGCGAAAAAAATTCAGAAAGCTTCGAGAGACGATAAAACCATTTCCATATGCCAATAGTTCGTAAAAAAAAGCAAGAAATCCCGCGAATATCCCATTTTCTAGTGAAACAGGCCTAGCTGAATCGATTGCCACCGCGACCAGGTCGTTAGAAAACATAGTTTTCGAGATATTTCTGATCAAAGTACGCTAAAAAACAGCAATTCACTTTCTTCAATTATATGAAATACGAACAAGTTATTGTGAAAATATTCGAATATTCGATATCATATTTTTGTTCTTCAGGTCGAAATCAGTCATCCTGAAATTTTTCAGAATTTTTATACAAGAATTGGAAATTTTCATTTCTCAACCATTTTCAGATGCCAATAATTCATAAAAAGAAGCCCTAACTCTCGCAAATATCTCATTTTATAATAAAACAGGCCGAGCTGAATCGATTGCGACCTCAACCTGGTCGCTAGATCACATAGTTTTTGAGATATTTCTGGTCAAATTACGCTAGAAAACAGCAATTCACTTTCTTTGATTATTTGAAATACCAACAAGTTATTGTGAAAATATCCGAATATTCGATGTCATATTTTTGTTTTTCAGATTGAAATCAGTCATTTTGAATTTTTTCAGAATTTTTATCCTAGAATTGGAAATTTTCATTTTTCAACTCGCGAAAAAAATTCAGAAAGCTTCGAGAGACGATTTAACCATTTCCATATGGCAATAATTCGTAAAAAAAGCAAAAAATCTCGCGAATATCCCATTTTCTAGTGAAACAGGCCTAGCTGAATCGATTGCCACCGCGACCAGGTCGCTAGAAAACATAGTTTCTGAGATATTTCTGATCAGAGTACGCTAAAAAACAGCAATTCACTTTCTTCAATTATATTAAATACGAACAAGTTATTGTGAAAATATTCGAATATTCGATATCATATTCTTGTTCTTCAGGTCGAAATCAGTCATCCTGAAATTTTTCAGAATTTTTATACAAAAATTGGAAATTTTCATTTTTCAACCATTTTCAGATGCCAATAATTCATAAAAAGAAGCCCTAAATCTCGCGAATATCTCATTTTATAATAAAACAGGCCGAGCTGAATCGATTGCGACCTCAACCTGGTCGCTAGATCACATAGTTTTTGAGATATTTCAGGTCAAAGTACGCTAAAAAACAGCAATTCACTTTCTTCAATTATAATTATAAAATACCAACAAGTTATTGTGAAAATATCCGAATATTCGATGTCATATTTTTGTTTTTCAGATTGAAATCAGTCATTTTGAATTTTTTCAGAATTTTTATCCTAGAATTGAAAATTTTCATTTTTCAACTTGCGAAAAAAATTCAGAAAGCTTCGAGAGACGATTAAACCATTTCCATATGGCAATAATTCGTAAAAAAAAGCAAAAAATCTCGCGAATATTCCATTTTCTAGTGAAACAGGCCTAGCTGAATCGATTGCCACCGCGACCAGGTCGCTAGAAAACATAGTTTCTGAGATATTTCTGATCAAAGTATGCTAAAAAACAGCAATTCACTTTCTTCAATTATATTAAATACGAACAAGTTATTGTGAAAATATTCGAATATTCGATATCATATTCTTGTTCTTCAGGTCGAAATCAGTTATCCTGAAATTTTTCAGAATTTTTATACAAAAATTGGAAATTTTCATTTTTCAACCATTTTCAGATGCCAATAATTCATGAAAAGAAGCCCGAAATCTCGCGAATATCTCATTTTATAATAAAACAGGCCGAGCTGAATCGATTGCGAGCTCAACCTGGTCGCTAGATCACATAGTTTTTGAGATATTTCAGGTCAAAGTACGCTAAAAAACAGCAATTCACTTTCTTCAATTATAATTATGAAATACCAACAAGTTATTGTGAAAATATCCGAATATTCGATGTCATATTTTTGTTTTTCAGATTGAAATCAGTCATTTCGAATTTTTTCAGAATTTTTATCCTAGAATTAAAAATTTTCATTTTTCAACTTGCGAAAAAAATTCAGAAAGCTTCGAGAGACGATATAACCATTTCCATATGCCAATAATTCGTGAAAAAAAGCGAAAAATCACGCGAATATCCCATTCTCTAGTGTAACAGGCCTAGCTGAATCGATTGCCACCGCGACCAGGTCGCTAGAAAACATAGTTTCCGAGATATTTCTGATCAAAGTACGCTAAAAAACAGCAATTCATTTTCTTCAATTATATGAAATACGAACAAGTCATTGTGAAAATATTCGAATATTCGATATCATATTCTTGTTCTTCAGATCGAAATCAGTCATCCTGAAATTTTTCAGAATTTTTATACAAAAATTGGAAATTTTCATTTTTCAACCATTTTCAGATGTCAATAATTCATAAAGAGAAGCCTTAAATCTCGCGAATATCTCATTTTATAATGAAACAGGCCGAGCTTAATCGATGGCGACCTCAACCTGGTCGCTAGATCACATAGTTTTTGAGATATTTCTGGTCAAATTACGCTAGAAAACAGCAATTCACTTTCTTTGATTATTTGAAATACCAACAAGTTATTGTGAAAATATCCGAATATTCGATGTCATATTTTTGTTTTTCAGACTGAAATCAGTCATTTTAAAGCCTTTCAGAATTTTTATCCTGGAATTGAGAATTTTCATTTTTCAACTTGCGAAAAAAATTCAGAAAGCTTCGAGAGACGATATAACCATTTCCATATGCCAATAATTCGTGAAAAAAAGCAAAAAATCACGCGAATATCCCATTTTCTAGTGAAACAGGCCTAGCTGAATCGATTGCCACCGCGACCAGGTCGCTAGAAAACATAGTTTCCGAGATATTTCTGATCAAAGTACGCTAAAAAACAGCAATTCATTTTCTTCAATTATATGAAATACGAACAAGTCATTGTGAGAATATTCGAATATTCGATATCATATTCTTGTTCTTCAGATCGAAATCAGTCATCCTGAAATTTTTCAGAATTTTTATACAAAAATTGAAAATTTCCATTTTTCAACCATTTTCAGATGCCAATAATTCATAAAAAGAAGCCTCAAATCTCGCGAATATCTCATTTTATAATGAAACAGGCCGAGCTGAATCGATTACGACCTCAACCTGATCGCTAGATCACATAGTTTTTGAGATATTTCTGGTCAAATTACGCTAGAAAACAGCAATTCACTTTCTTTGATTATTTGAAATACCAACAAGTTATTGTGGAAATATCCGAATATTCGATGTCATATTTTTGTTTTTCAGATTGAAATCAGTCATTTCGAATTCTTTCAGAATTTTCATCCTCGAATTGAAAATTTTCATTTTTCAACTTGCGAAAAAAATTCAGAAAGCTTCGCGAGACGATATGATATAACCATTTCCATATGCCAATAATTCGTGGAAAAAAGCAAAAAATCTCGCGAATATCTCATTTTCTAGTGAAACAGGCCTAGCTGAATCGATTGCCACCGCGAACAGGTCGCTAGAAAACATAGTTTCCGAGATATTTCTGATAAAAGTACGCTAAAAAACAGCAATTCATTTTCTTCAATTATATGAAATACGAACAAGTCATTGTGAAAATATTCGATATCATATTCTTGTTCTTCAGATCGGAATCAGTCATCCTGAAATTTTTCAGAATTTTTATACAAAAATTGGAAATTTTCATTTTTCAACCATTTTCAGATGCCAATAATTCATAAAAAGAAGCCTTGAATCTCGCGAATATCTCATTCTATAATGGAACAGGCCGAGCTGAATCGATTGCGACCTCAACCTGGTCGCTAGATCACATAGTTTTTGAGATATTTCTGGTCAAATTACGCTAGAAAACAGCAATTCACTTTCTTTGATTATTTGAAATACCAACAAGTTATTGTGAAAATATCCGAATATTCGATGTCATATTTCTGTTTTTCAGATTGAAATCAGTCATTTTGAATTCTTTCAGAATTTTTATCCTAGAATTGAAAATTTTCATTATTCAACTTGCGAAAAAAATTCAGTAAGCTTCGGGAGACGATATCTGTGGCTGAATGGCAAAAGGTCATAACTCGATTATCGTCACTTCTCAGTACAGGCGTTTGAAGTTTCTGAATGTGTTTTGGCCATATCGTCCACATTTCAACAACTTTTTCAGTTCTGGATATCTCAATCGATAAGTTCTTACTTCAAATATCATGAATTGTATGAAAAGAAGGGAAATTTGAGTTTTCTAGGTAAATATTTATGTTTTCATGATTTATCTGACTGAACTGGTTAATTGCATTTTGAATAAAGGGCATATCTCCAGATATAATCTGCATTCCTCAAAAAAGTCTAGGTTGATTATGTCATATGTGAATTTATGCCTTTTGGTTAGGAGTAGATCGAATCCACTTGAAATCGATTTCGGGCACAAGTGGAGTTATTTGAAGTCAAAAAAAAAACATGAACAGACAAAACTGTTATTTTTGATAGTGCAAAATAAAAAAAAATATATAGTCGAACTGTTTGTTTAGAAATCAGAACTCAACATCGCTGAGATATCGATCCACATCAGGATCTGAATCATTGAGATTCGATCTAGAGATATTATTTTTTATTATATCCTGATAAAAATTTCTTGCATCATTCTCAATCAGCGGCAGCATATCCTGAAGAACCTTGCATTTTTTAGGGTCAATTTTTCTTGGTCCTTCATAGGAAAGGGGAACGATGATGTTACTTGGCGGTTCTTCTCGTTTTCCTGATTTCCTTTTGATACTTATTTTTCGGAAAGCTTCATCACAAACCAGCGAATGTTTGTAAAGTATGGTACCCATTTCTTCTGATTTCTGATATCGCATCCACTTGATAGGCCTCCACTGGAACTTCTCCCCGTCTTCATTGACTTTTTTAGTACAATATGGTCCTTTCAATAGAGATGCAAAATCCATGAAATCTTGGTGACTCATTATCTCAACACTGAATTTTCCTTTCCCTGCTACCCTCACTAGTTGATACTAATCTCTAGGAACATAAATAGGAAATTGGGATTTCTTCTTGAATTTCTCTATTTTGGCATGGTCTGAGTCACATTCCATATGTGTATGACCAGGAATGAGGAATTTATGATCGATTACCTGCAAAGTTGTATGAATGGAAATTATGTATGTGAACATAGCAGCAATATGTGTGTTTTTATTTTGTCCACCACAAGTGTCGCTATATAAGATAATGTGCTCAATCTCAGGTGGAAGGTTCATCAAATGTTTATAGAGGCATGAAGCAATGTCATTTGCTCCTCGTCCTGCAATGAACTCATTCCACATGTAGTGAGTTGACATACTATTATCGCATTGGTGGATCGTGAAATTGTAAGTATGTAGTTGCCTCTTATAGAAAACTGCACCAGTTGGAAGATAGGGTGTTGGTAGCACTTGTTGTAAGTCGAAGGTAAATACCTTCATTTTTGAACTCGTCAAAGTTTTATCTACAGATTTACTGTTATAAGCCTGATACGCTTCATTTTGATGTTCAACAAGTTCTGACTTGAAGTTTTCGATTTCTTCTTGACATGTTGAATTTTTTGTTTTCATATGTAATGTGTCACAAGTCAGACAAGTATCACTATACGGTTTCTTAAATTTCAACCCCAGTTTATCGATTTCTTTACTGTATGAAGATATTGATACTGGATTCTCTACCTCCGCACAATATAGGTCATACATGATTTTTTTTGTAAGATTCGCTGCTAGATATCTTTTTTGAGTGTGACGTCGGGAATAGTGAGATTCATATGCTGGAAATTTATTGATATGGTTAATCATCTCATCAATTTTCACAGCTGGTAATTTGTTGGCTGGATCATGTTTTCCACGTTGATCTTTTGCTATAATGCCACTATGTGATCCGATCTTTTTTTTGTCTTATCTTATTCATCATTTGGAACTATTACCATTCCCAAGTTCGTGATACGTCTTTTGCTCCAGAACTCCACCCTCAGACGAATTCTCACTGTTCGGAGATTGACAGACATGCTTTCTGGTTGATCCTGCAATTTTTATATGATGATTCTTCAACATAAAGATATAGGTATTATAATATATGATTAACACATCAATTTCAATATCTCATACAGCTACTGATATTTTACATATTTAGAAACATCAACTCACCTGTTTTTTTTTTCAATTCGTCGAAAATTCTCTGCGTTCTACTACTCATCGTACGAACTGTTTTTTTTCTCACAACAACACTCAATGAATGCTCGAGATACACTGATATACACTTCCGGATGCCGAGATTATGGACGTTCGCAGCGATTGACTTCGTCTCATTACGACTAAAAGGCACATCTGATGTTATACGCATAAACAAATAGTCGGGAAATGGCCGAGTGAAATAGAGCAAAAAGACATATCTCGATGTATGACCTATTCCCAATTGCACTTTGTGATATGATGCGATGATAATCTGAAGATAAGGGTGTTCACCAAAATGCAAGCAGTATTTGCATCGTTCATCTTCAGATATGTCGGTTCATGTCACCCACATGTTCAAATTTGCTTCTTTCAACTGGTCTTATAGCTTTATGCTGGATTGCTTCTAATTCATTTCGTACAGTTATGTCCTTATTAGCAATTTTATATTGGCTATTCTTCCAACTAGAGATATATCGTTTTGCCAAATGATAAAGCGAAAAATTCTCTATCGATTGGTATAAATAACTCATTTTGGAGAAAAAATGAGATATGTCCTTTTGCCTTTTAGCCACAGATATAACCATTTCCATATGCCAATAATTCGTAGAAAAAAGCAAAAAATCTCGCGAGTATCCCATTTTCTAGTGAAACACATAGTTTCCGAGATATTTCTGATCAAAGTACGCAAAAAAACAGCAATTCACTTTCTTCAATTATATGAAATACGAACAAGTTATTGTGAAAATATTCGAATATTCGATACTATACTCTTGTGCTTCAGATTGAAATCAGTCATCCTGAAATTTTTCAGAATTTTTATACAAAAATTGGAAATTTTCATTTTTCAACCATTTTCAGATACCAATAATTAATAAAAACGAAGCCTCAAATCTCGCAAATATCTCATTTTATAATAAAACAGGCCAAGCTGAATCGATTGCGACCTCAACCTGGTCGCTAGATCACATAGTTTTTGAGATATTTCAGGTCAAAGTACGCTAAAAAACAGCAATTCACTTTCTTCAATTATAATAAATTATGAAATACCAACAAGTTATTGTGAAAATATCCGAATATTCGATGTCATATTTTTGTTTTTCAGATTGAAATCAGTCATTTTGGATTTTTTCAAAATTTTTATCCTAGAATTGAAAATTTTCATTCTTCAACTTGCGAAAAAAATTCAGAAAGCTTCGAGAGACGATATAACCATTTTCATATGCCAATAATTCGTAAAAAAAAGCAAAAAATCTCGCGAATATCCCATTTTCTAGTGAAACAGGCCGAGCTGAATTGATTGCCACCGCGACCAGGTCGCTAGAAAACAGTTTCTGAAATATTTCTGATCAAAGTACGCTAAAAAACAGCAATTCACTTTCTTCAATTATATGAAATACGAACAAGTTATTGTGAGAATATTCGAATATTCGATATCATATTCTTGTTCTTCAGGTCGAAATCAGTCATCCTGAAATTTTTCAGAATTTTTATACAAAAATTGGAAATTTTCATTTTTCAACCATTTTCAGATGCCAATAATTCATAAAAAGAAGCCTTAAATCTCGCGAATATCTCATTTTATAATGAAACAGGCCGAGCTGAATCGATTGCGACCTCAACCTGGTCGCTAGATCACATAGTTTTTGAGATATTTCTGGTCAAATTACGCTAGAAAACAGCAATTCACTTTCTTTGATTATTTGAAATACCAACAAGTTATTGTGAAAATGTCCGAATATTCGATGTCATATTTTTGTTTTTCAGATTGGAATCAGTCATTTTGAATTCTTTCAGAATTTTCATCCTAGAATTGAAAATTTTCATTTTTCAACTTGCGAAAAAAATTCAGAAAGCTTCGAGAGACGATATAACCATTTCCATATGCCAATAATCCTTACAAAAAAGCGAAGAATCTCGCGAATATCCCATTTTCTAGTGGAACAGGCCGAGCTGAATCGATTGCCACCGCGACCAGGTCGCTAGAACACATAGTTTCCGAGATATTTCTGATCAAAGTACGCTAAAAAACAGCAATTCACTTTCTTCAATTATATGAAATACGAACAAGTTATTGTGAAGATATTCGAATATTCGATACCATATTCTTGTTCTTCAGATTGAAATCAGTCATCCTGAAGTTTTTCAGAATTTTTATACAAAAATTGGAAATTTTCATTCTTCAACCATTTTCAGATGCCAATAATTCATAAAAAGAAGCCTTTATTCTCGCGAATATCTCATTTTATAATAAAACAGGCCGAGCTGAATCGATTGCGACCTCAACCTGGTCGCTAGATCACATAGTTTTTGAGATATTTCAGGTCAAAGTACGCTAAAAAACAGCAATTCACTTTCTTCAATTATAATTATGAAATACCAACAAGTTATTGTGAAAATATCCGAATATTCGATGTCATATTTTTGTTTTTCAGATTGAAATCAGTCATTTTGAATTTTTTCAGAATTTTTATCCTAGAATTGAATTTTTTCATTTTTCAACTTGCGAAAAAAATTCAGAAAGCTTCGAGAGACGATATAACCATTTTCATATGCCAATAATTCGTAGAAAAAAGCAAGAAATCCCGCGAATATCCCATTTTCTAGTGAAACAGGCCGAGCTGAATCGATTGCCACCGCGACCAGGTCGCTAGAACACATAGTTTCCGAGATATTTCTGATCAAAGAACGCTAAAAAACAGAAATTCACTTTCTTCAATTATATGAAATACGAACAAGTTATTGTGAAAATATTCGAATATTCGATACCATATTCTTGTTCTTCAGATTGAAATCAGTCATCCTGAAATTTTTCAGAATTTTTATACAAAAATTGGAAATTTTCATTTTTCAACCATTTTCAGATGCCAATAATTCATGAAAAGAAGCCCGAAATCTCGCGAATATCTCATTTTATAATAAAACAGGCCGAGCTGAATCGATTGCGACCTCAACCTGGTCGCTAGATCACATAGTTTTTGAGATATTTCAGGTCAAAGTACGCTAAAAAACAGCAATTCACTTTCTTCAATTATAATTATGAAATACCAACAAGTTATTGTGAAAATATCCGAATATTCGATGTCATATTTTTGTTTTTCAGATTGAAATCAGTCATTTCGAATTTTTTCAGAATTTTTATCCTAGAATTAAAAATTTTCATTTTTCAACTTGCGAAAAAAATTCAGAAAGCTTCGAGAGACGATATAACCATTTCCATATGCCAATAATTCGTGAAAAAAAGCGAAAAATCACGCGAATATCCCATTTTCTAGTGAAACAGGCCTAGCTGAATCGATTGCCACCGCGACCAGGTCGCTAGAAAACATAGTTTCCGAGATATTTCTGATCAAAGTACGCTAAAAAACAGCAATTCACTTTCTTCAATTATATGAAATACGAACAAGTTATTGTGAAAATATTCGAATATTCGATATCATATTTTTGTTCTTCAGGTCGAAATCAGTCATCCTGAAATTTTTCAGAATTTTTATACAAGAATTGGAAATTTTCATTTCTCAACCATTTTCAGATGCCAATAATTCATAAAAAGAAGCCCTAACTCTCGCAAATATCTCATTTTATAATAAAACAGGCCGAGCTGAATCGATTGCGACCTCAACCTGGTCGCTAGATCACATAGTTTTTGAGATATTTCTGGTCAAATTACGCTAGAAAACAGCAATTCACTTTCTTTGATTATTTGAAATACCAACAAGTTATTGTGAAAATATCCGAATATTCGATGTCATATTTTTGTTTTTCAGATTGAAATCAGTCATTTTGAATTTTTTCAGAATTTTTATCCTAGAATTGGAAATTTTCATTTTTCAACTCGCGAAAAAAATTCAGAAAGCTTCGAGAGACGATTTAACCATTTCCATATGGCAATAATTCGTAAAAAAAGCAAAAAATCTCGCGAATATCCCATTTTCTAGTGAAACAGGCCTAGCTGAATCGATTGCCACCGCGACCAGGTCGCTAGAAAACATAGTTTCTGAGATATTTCTGATCAGAGTATGCTAAAAAACAGCAATTCACTTTCTTCAATTATATTAAATACGAACAAGTTATTGTGAAAATATTCGAATATTCGATATCATATTCTTGTTCTTCAGGTCGAAATCAGTCATCCTGAAATTTTTCAGAATTTTTATACAAAAATTGGAAATTTTCATTTTTCAACCATTTTCAGATGCCAATAATTCATAAAAAGAAGCCCTAAATCTCGCGAATATCTCATTTTATAATAAAACAGGCCGAGCTGAATCGATTGCGACCTCAACCTGGTCGCTAGATCACATAGTTTTTGAGATATTTCAGGTCAAAGTACGCTAAAAAACAGCAATTCACTTTCTTCAATTATAATTATAAAATACCAACAAGTTATTGTGAAAATATCCGAATATTCGATGTCATATTTTTGTTTTTCAGATTGAAATCAGTCATTTTGAATTTTTTCAGAATTTTTATCCTAGAATTGAAAATTTTCATTTTTCAACTTGCGAAAAAAATTCAGAAAGCTTCGAGAGACGATTAAACCATTTCCATATGGCAATAATTCGTAAAAAAAAGCAAAAAATCTCGCGAATATTCCATTTTCTAGTGAAACAGGCCTAGCTGAATCGATTGCCACCGCGACCAGGTCGCTAGAAAACATAGTTTCTGAGATATTTCTGATCAAAGTATGCTAAAAAACAGCAATTCACTTTCTTCAATTATATTAAATACGAACAAGTCATTGTGAGAATATTCGAATATTCGATATCATATTCTTGTTCTTCAGATCGAAATCAGTCATCCTGAAATTTTTCAGAATTTTTATACAAAAATTGAAAATTTCCATTTTTCAACCATTTTCAGATGCCAATAATTCATAAAAAGAAGCCTCAAATCTCGCGAATATCTCATTTTATAATGAAACAGGCCGAGCTGAATCGATTACGACCTCAACCTGATCGCTAGATCACATAGTTTTTGAGATATTTCTGGTCAAATTACGCTAGAAAACAGCAATTCACTTTCTTTGATTATTTGAAATACCAACAAGTTATTGTGGAAATATCCGAATATTCGATGTCATATTTTTGTTTTTCAGATTGAAATCAGTCATTTCGAATTCTTTCAGAATTTTCATCCTCGAATTGAAAATTTTCATTTTTCAACTTGCGAAAAAAATTCAGAAAGCTTCGCGAGACGATATGATATAACCATTTCCATATGCCAATAATTCGTGGAAAAAAGCAAAAAATCTCGCGAATATCTCATTTTCTAGTGAAACAGGCCTAGCTGAATCGATTGCCACCGCGAACAGGTCGCTAGAAAACATAGTTTCCGAGATATTTCTGATAAAAGTACGCTAAAAAACAGCAATTCATTTTCTTCAATTATATGAAATACGAACAAGTCATTGTGAAAATATTCGATATCATATTCTTGTTCTTCAGATCGGAATCAGTCATCCTGAAATTTTTCAGAATTTTTATACAAAAATTGGAAATTTTCATTTTTCAACCATTTTCAGATGCCAATAATTCATAAAAAGAAGCCTTGAATCTCGCGAATATCTCATTCTATAATGGAACAGGCCGAGCTGAATCGATTGCGACCTCAACCTGGTCGCTAGATCACATAGTTTTTGAGATATTTCTGGTCAAATTACGCTAGAAAACAGCAATTCACTTTCTTTGATTATTTGAAATACCAACAAGTTATTGTGAAAATATCCGAATATTCGATGTCATATTTCTGTTTTTCAGATTGAAATCAGTCATTTTGAATTCTTTCAGAATTTTTATCCTAGAATTGAAAATTTTCATTATTCAACTTGCGAAAAAAATTCAGTAAGCTTCGGGAGACGATATCTGTGGCTGAATGGCAAAAGGTCATAACTCGATTATCGTCACTTCTCAGTACAGGCGTTTGAAGTTTCTGAATGTGTTTTGGCCATATCGTCCACATTTCAACAACTTTTTCAGTTCTGGATATCTCAATCGATAAGTTCTTACTTCAAATATCATGAATTGTATGAAAAGAAGGGAAATTTGAGTTTTCTAGGTAAATATTTATGTTTTCATGATTTATCTGACTGAACTGGTTAATTGCATTTTGAATAAAGGGCATATCTCCAGATATAATCTGCATTCCTCAAAAAGTCTAGGTTGATTATGTCATATGTGAATTTATGCCTTTTGGTTAGGAGTAGATCGAATCCACTTGAAATCGATTTCGGGCACAAGTGGAGTTATTTGAAGTCAAAAAAAAAACATGAACAGACAAAACTGTTATTTTTGATAGTGCAAAATAAAAAAATAATTTTAGTCGAACTGTTTGTTTAGAAATCAGAACTCAACATCGCTGAGATATCGATCCACATCAGGATCTGAATCATTGAGATTCGATCTAGAGATATTATTTTTTATTATATCCTGATAAAAATTTCTTGCATCATTCTCAATCAGCGGCAGCATATCCTGAAGATCCTTGCATTTTTCTGGGTCAATTTTTCTTGGTCCTTCATAGGAAAGGGGAACGATGATGTTACTTGGCGGTTCTTCTCGTTTTCCTGATTTCCTTTTGATACTTATTTTTCGGAAAGCTTCATCACAAACCAGCGAATGTTTGTAAAGTATGGTACCCATTTCTTCTGATTTCTGATATCGCATCCACTTGATAGGCCTCCACTGGAACTTCTCCCCGTCTTCATTGACTTTTTTAGTACAATATGGTCCTTTCAATAGAGATGCAAAATCCATGAAATCTTGGTGACTCATTATCTCAACACTGAATTTTCCTTTCCCTGCTACCCTCACTAGTTGATACTAATCTCTAGGAACATAAATAGGAAATTGGGATTTCTTCTTGAATTTCTCTATTTTGGCATGGTCTGAGTCACATTCCATATGTGTATGACCAGGAATGAGGAATTTATGATCGATTACCTGCAAAGTTGTATGAATGGAAATTATGTATGTGAACATAGCAGCAATATGTGTGTTTTTATTTTGTCCACCACAAGTGTCGCTATATAAGATAATGTGCTCAATCTCAGGTGGAAGGTTCATCAAATGTTTATAGAGGCATGAAGCAATGTCATTTGCTCCTCGTCCTGCAATGAACTCATTCCACATGTAGTGAGTTGACATACTATTATCGCATTGGTGGATCGTGAAATTGTAAGTATGTAGTTGCCTCTTATAGAAAACTGCACCAGTTGGAAGATAGGGTGTTGGTAGCACTTGTTGTAAGTCGAAGGTAAATACCTTCATTTTTGAACTCGTCAAAGTTTTATCTACAGATTTACTGTTATAAGCCTGATACGCTTCATTTTGATGTTCAACAAGTTCTGACTTGAAGTTTTCGATTTCTTCTTGACATGTTGAATTTTTTGTTTTCATATGTAATGTGTCACAAGTCAGACAAGTATCACTATACGGTTTCTTAAATTTCAACCCCAGTTTATCGATTTCTTTACTGTATGAAGATATTGATACTGGATTCTCTACCTCCGCAAAATATAGGTCATACATGATTTTTTTTGTAAGATTCGCTGCTAGATATCTTTTTTGAGTGTGACGTCGGGAATAGTGAGATTCATATGCTGGAAATTTATTGATATGGTTAATCATCTCATCAATTTTCACAGCTGGTAATTTGTTGGCTGGATCATGTTTTCCACGTTGATCTTTTGCTATAATGCCACTATGTGATCCGATCTTTTTTTTGTCTTATCTTATTCATCATTTGGAACTATTACCATTCCCAAGTTCGTGATACGTCTTTTGCTCCAGAACTCCACCCTCAGACGAATTCTCACTGTTCGGAGATTGACAGACATGCTTTCTGGTTGATCCTGCAATTTTTATATGATGATTCTTCAACATAAAGATATAGGTATTATAATATATGATTAACACATCAATTTCAATATCTCATACAGCTACTGATATTTTACATATTTAGAAACATCAACTCACCTGTTTTTTTTTTCAATTCGTCGAAAATTCTCTGCGTTCTACTACTCATCGTACGAACTGTTTTTTTTCTCACAACAACACTCAATGAATGCTCGAGATACACTGATATACACTTCCGGATGCCGAGATTATGGACGTTCGCAGCGATTGACTTCGTCTCATTACGACTAAAAGGCACATCTGATGTTATACGCATAAACAAATAGTCGGGAAATGGCCGAGTGAAATAGAGCAAAAAGACATATCTCGATGTATGACCTATTCCCAATTGCACTTTGTGATATGATGCGATGATAATCTGAAGATAAGGGTGTTCACCAAAATGCAAGCAGTATTTGCATCGTTCATCTTCAGATATGTCGGTTCATGTCACCCACATGTTCAAATTTGCTTCTTTCAACTGGTCTTATAGCTTTATGCTGGATTGCTTCTAATTCATTTCGTACAGTTATGTCCTTATTAGCAATTTTATATTGGCTATTCTTCCAACTAGAGATATATCGTTTTGCCAAATGATAAAGCGAAAAATTCTCTATCGATTGGTATAAATAACTCATTTTGGAGAAAAAATGAGATATGTCCTTTTGCCTTTTAGCCACAGATATAACCATTTCCATATGCCAATAATTCGTAGAAAAAAGCAAAAAATCTCGCGAGTATCCCATTTTCTAGTGAAACACATAGTTTCCGAGATATTTCTGATCAAAGTACGCAAAAAAACAGCAATTCACTTTCTTCAATTATATGAAATACGAACAAGTTATTGTGAAAATATTCGAATATTCGATACTATACTCTTGTGCTTCAGATTGAAATCAGTCATCCTGAAATTTTTCAGAATTTTTATACAAAAATTGGAAATTTTCATTTTTCAACCATTTTCAGATACCAATAATTAATAAAAACGAAGCCTCAAATCTCGCAAATATCTCATTTTATAATAAAACAGGCCAAGCTGAATCGATTGCGACCTCAACCTGGTCGCTAGATCACATAGTTTTTGAGATATTTCAGGTCAAAGTACGCTAAAAAACAGCAATTCACTTTCTTCAATTATAATAAATTATGAAATACCAACAAGTTATTGTGAAAATATCCGAATATTCGATGTCATATTTTTGTTTTTCAGATTGAAATCAGTCATTTTGGATTTTTTCAAAATTTTTATCCTAGAATTGAAAATTTTCATTCTTCAACTTGCGAAAAAAATTCAGAAAGCTTCGAGAGACGATATAACCATTTTCATATGCCAATAATTCGTAAAAAAAAGCAAAAAATCTCGCGAATATCCCATTTTCTAGTGAAACAGGCCGAGCTGAATTGATTGCCACCGCGACCAGGTCGCTAGAAAACAGTTTCTGAAATATTTCTGATCAAAGTACGCTAAAAAACAGCAATTCACTTTCTTCAATTATATGAAATACGAACAAGTTATTGTGAGAATATTCGAATATTCGATATCATATTCTTGTTCTTCAGGTCGAAATCAGTCATCCTGAAATTTTTCAGAATTTTTATACAAAAATTGGAAATTTTCATTTTTCAACCATTTTCAGATGCCAATAATTCATAAAAAGAAGCCTTAAATCTCGCAAATATCTCATTTTATAATGAAACAGGCCGAGCTGAATCGATTGCGACCTCAACCTGGTCGCTAGATCACATAGTTTTTGAGATATTTCTGGTCAAATTACGCTAGAAAACAGCAATTCACTTTCTTTGATTATTTGAAATACCAACAAGTTATTGTGAAAATGTCCGAATATTCGATGTCATATTTTTGTTTTTCAGATTGGAATCAGTCATTTTGAATTCTTCCAGAATTTTCATCCTAGAATTGAAAATTTTCATTTTTCAACTTGCGAAAAAAATTCAGAAAGCTTCAAGAGACGATATAACCATTTCCATATGCCAATAATCCTTACAAAAAAGCGAAGAATCTCGCGAATATCCCATTTTCTAGTGGAACAGGCCGAGCTGAATCGATTGCCACCGCGACCAGGTCGCTAGAACACATAGTTTCCGAGATATTTCTGATCAAAGTACGCTAAAAAACAGCAATTCACTTTCTTCAATTATATGAAATACGAACAAGTTATTGTGAAGATATTCGAATATTCGATATCATATTCTTGTTCTTCAGATTGAAATCAGTCATCCTGAAGTTTTTCAGAATTTTTATACAAAAATTGGAAATTTTCATTCTTCAACCATTTTCAGATGCCAATAATTCATAAAAAGAAGCCTTTATTCTCGCGAATATCTCATTTTATAATAAAACAGGCCGAGCTGAATCGATTGCGACCTCAACCTGGTCGCTAGATCACATAGTTTTTGAGATATTTCAGGTCAAAGTACGCTAAAAAACAGCAATTCACTTTCTTCAATTATTTATTTATTTATTTATTTATTTATTTCTCAAACAAGTTACAAGAACTTAATTACATGAGAAAAATAGTATATATCTACAGCTAATAATCGAAGCTAATAACATACTTACAGGTAATAATTAATACTCAAAAAACCGGTTGAAAGTAAATTGACATAGTATATATATTAAATTAAGGTAGGTCCAGATAGGTATTGATGGAGTCCAACAAAAAATTTCTTTGGAGTGAGATCAAAACTGAGATCTGATAATTGCAAAGTATTGTTAGTTTGTTTCACCATGGTAGTAACAGGTGAACAATAATTACGTGTGGGAGGGAGAGGTATTTCGAAAAATTGTTGGAGTCTGGTTGCACGAGAGGGGATTCTTACCGTTAGAAGTAATTTTAGTTTAGGACAGTTATAAATTTTTTTATACAATTTATAGCACATGGTCACAAGTGATAATTGTCTTCTAGTTTCCAAGCTTTTTATATTGAACTCATTTCGAAGCCTGAGTGATCGTATAGTTACGTAGTCTGGGTATTCATTATATTTTGTAAGATAAAGGTAACGTAATAAGCGATTCTGCACTTTTTCTAATGTCTGAGTTTGTACTATTGATGTTGGGTGCCAAATTACAGAACAATACTCTAGCTTAGGTCTAACCAGTGAATTATATAAAAACCGAACTGTTTCCCAGTTTCGAAAATGTTTGCTATTCCTAAGCACAAACCCCAGACTTTTTAGTGCTTGTGCGCAAACCCGGTCAATGTGTGATTTGAATGACAGTGTAGTATCATACTCGATACCTAAGTCTTTTATTTTCTCTACTCTCACTAATCTGTCGTCTTCGATGGTGTATTGGTGTTTTAGTGTTTCCTTCTTTCTTGTACATGACAATACCATACATTTTGATTTGTTGAATGGCAGATCATTTATAAGGGACCATGAATGAGCAGAATTCATATCACTTTGGAGATGAAGGCAATCCTCCATAGTTTCTATTTTCCTATAGAATTTAAGGTCATCGGCAAACAACAAACAGTCAGAGTATCTCAGATGTTGCGGTAAATCATTAATAAATATCAGGAACAATAGTGGACCTAAATTGGACCCTTGAGGTACTCCCGAGTTTGCATCATACCTGCTTGAGCAATGACCACGATATCTCACCTTGTAAGGTCGATTTTTCAAATAGGAAACGAAAAAATTTATACTCGACAGGTCTGCTCCATAACCACTTATTTTATTTAATAGTATGTCGTGATTCACTTTATCGAATGCTTTTTGAAAGTCAGTATAGATAACGTCGACTTGTGCATTTTCAGAAATGTGTCTATGCACATCGTGAGTGAAAGTGAGTAAATTCGTGGCTGTGGATTTTCTTGGGACAAATCCGTGTTGTTCTTCACATATGTGGGTTTTGATAGAATTCCAGACTTTGTTATATATTATTTGTTCGAATAATTTGGCTATTGCACATAATACTGATATCGGTCTATAATTTTTTATGTCGGATATAGATCCAGATTTATGAATAGGAGTTATTATTGCCTCCTTCCATACTTCCGGAAAAGTGGATGTTCTGAATGAAAGATTAAACAAAAAACACAGAGGCTCTTGGAGCCACTCGGCGCACCCTTTTATTATATAGGGCGGAATTTTATCAAAACCTGCAGATTTTTTTGGTTTGAGCTTCTTTACCGCCTGAAAATAGTCCCCTACGGATACTTCACTAAGGAGTGATAATACATTATCTGCTACTTGGCTTATGTTATACTGAGCTGAATTATGAAATACCAACAAGTTATTGTGAAAATATCCGAATATTCGATGTCATATTTTTGTTTTTCAGATTGAAATCAGTCATTTTGAATTTTTCAGAATTTTTATCCTAGAATTGAATTTTTTCATTTTTCAACTTGCGAAAAAAATTCAGAAAGCTTCGAGAGACGATATAACCATTTTCATATGCCAATAATTCGTAGAAAAAAGCAAGAAATC
>OU896722.1:12639488-12662495 GCA_918026855.4 Phaedon cochleariae | reverse complement strand
ATCAGTGAAACTTGACACAATGATCATCAGCTGTGAATAAATCTAATCAATGAAATCAATGGAATATTCCCCAGATATAATGCATTATACCTTCACAGATATAGGAATATTGAATAATGACTCATCAATTGTACTAGATTCCAAATTGTAATTGATTTTAGATTATAAAAGATTTGATTATAAATGTTTTAACGTTCAGTGAGTACTTTATAATATGCAGAGAATACCTTATGTCAGAAAGACTGTAAATAAGCCTGAAAATGTAGTTAGACCAGAGCTTATTGATATTTCCAGCTTCCAAATTACATCCTGGTCAACTTCATCATCATTTTGGGCTCCTGGTTCCAGATTTCATGAGAGCATACGAGTCTGGTGAGACGTCAGGTGACCTATAAGTACGCTTAGTCCAGCCAGTACGTTGAATTTATGACATCAAGTTGGAAATTATCTATATCTTCTTGAAATTTACATCAATAGCTTTCCAGCGTTAACAGGAACAATAAATCGGCTTTAAAAGCCAGGACAATCTCTCCAGGAAGATTGATACTCATAAGAAATGCTCACCCTTTCGAGTCCAGAAAAAAGCATTTATCAGCAAAATAGTTACAGTATCTTTCCAATCCAAAAATTAAAGATACAAGTAAAAGCAAAAGTAAAAGTAAAACTTAAGTAAAATAACAGAAAAGTAATAGTAAACAGTCTGGCAGAACTCTAATTAGATGTTCTTCACGAGAAATGGTGGATGATTAGAAATTTGATTTAGCGAACATCCACCTACGAGTTCATTCAATGATGGCCAGATGCAGAAATGAACGATTTTCAATTTTTCTTTCTCTTCTCTAGTTGGAAATTCAAATGTCCATGTCATTAAAGTCAAAAAATCATAGTAACCAAATAGCCAGACTCGAATCAACCGTTGCAATAACCGATAACAGGTTCAAATGAATAATCAATACAAATCAATACAGATCAATAACAATAAGAAAACGCTGACGGCCTACTACCTAGACATGCTAAAGATAAAGCGAAGTTTATCAATCTTGATATGTTACTATCGCGATCCTGCTCGTTGAAGGTCTGAACGCTGAACTATTCCTTAATGCTACATGGGACAAAGGAACAAAAGAAAAAGAAGAATTAAAATTACAACCTTAACAACTCGTTTGACATTTCATATGAATATTTTCAAAACAAACTGAAATAATAATGAACTTTCATCAAGTCAACAAAACATAACATGCAATTAAAATCCATTATGCAAAGAATATACAGGATGATTTACGATGAATGCCAGTGACTCGCAGCTCCATGAAATCTGTAACAGAAAAGCTCAAAGTATCCTACAAAAGGGATGCAAGTTCTCAAAATACATTCAGTGAAAACCAGAGTTGAATTAATTACTCTGAAAAGGTCAGTTGAATACTTGGTACTATCAATATTTCATAGAAAAAGTAACATTTACTAAAAGTGGATGTTACAATGGACATGATTGATTGGAGTACTTCTGTTATAACAGAACCGCCATTGACAATGGGGTTACCGGAAGAAGTTCTGAATGGCATCGTGAAGTATCCTGCAACATCAATGTCTTATTCGAAATTCAAATCGTATCCATGTCACACGCAAGCAGTTGAACGAGCTGTTAAAATTGTGACGGAAGCTTCAGCTGTAGTTTGTGGTAGTGACAACAGAGATGGTGTGATAAGGGCGAAATTGGAATCACGTGACATTATGCCTTCTTTTGAATCCAAGCAAGATTCTAAATTAGAATGAATTTATTTGTTCAAAACAATGTTTTATCATATACCTATATTTCGAGTTACTCCCCGTATATTGATACGACCTATTATCATGTTAGATGTCAACATATTTTCCTTTTTCATTTTGTTATTCTTGTTCATTTTATAATAAATATTGATTTGATCCTACGTGAATAATATTTTTCCAACACTAGATTGACAAAAAAAATGTAGATTAAAATTTCGGAGAATGTCTTCGTGGCAGTTCAAATTGCGAAAATAGGAAGAAAAATATTATAGTGAATCTGATTATTTCCAGGTACTTGAACTTCTGAACACATGCACATTTAGAAAATCTGAATTTTTTTAAATCCAAAATTAAATGTCATTGTGGCAGTTCTAAAATTTAATTTTTTTTTTCAATTATTGAATATTTTTGTTTTTGTATATCACTACTTTCTTCAACATGCATACACAAGTACTGAAAACTTTTCAAATCCTCCGTATAGATCGGCCCACCCCAATATACAGTGTCGTACGTTTGACGTTCCTTCACTCTTATGCAGTTTATCATATCTCGATATTAGGTCCATTCGAGAATCGAGATAGGTTAGTAGGTATCGGATTATTGTATACCCATTTCTTTTCTTTAACGGGAATTATTTGTCATCCAGTTGATTGAGTTTTTTGTGTTATTATTATCTGGAAAACGCGACCTAGGAGACCTTGGAAGTTCTCCAACTTAAACTCGCTTTTGTAAGTTGGTGGCGTTCATTCATTCAATTCATGATCATACGGTGTGTTTTAATTTTACCCACCCTATACTCGACTGAGTCTCGGAGCGATACTGCTCGTGCTATTTCGCATCCGTTTTTCAAGGTAGTTCATTATTTATTCCCTTTTTTTTTCAATGAAAAGCGTTCAAAAAAACTATATATGAGATGAATTAAATCATGAAGAATAAATATGAAACGTGTTTCAATGAATCATAAGGGTAGAAGTAATCATTAAGTATATTAATCTTTCATTGAAAAATAATTCATTTCATCAATAGATTGTGTAGATATCTGGAGAAATGGTATATTAAGATACAATATCATATTTGTGAATCACCATTTATTCAGTAGTTAACCCAGATAGTCCTGATACATTCGAGTATTTTCATTCATTATTTTTATTCAGGGAACTCAGATGAGTATAACTAAGAAAAACATGTCAAGAAAAGTTTTGTTTTCTATCAGAAATGGCAGGTACATTGAAGAAGACCGTAGGACTTTCAACTATATTTCAGATCTATTTGTAGAAATATATAATTCTTCGTGATAAGAATAAAAATACTATTTGACAGCTAATGCAACATCACGTTTCGTACAAAATGACTGAACCTTCTTTTTGTATAAACGGCATTATCTCTGGGTATCACTGAAACTAACCAAATGATCTTACCTGTCGTACCTAGAATGTTCACGCAAATTTGCTGAAAATATTGAAGAATTACTGCTAGTTTTGTTATAAGTTCCCAATAAACTCGTTGTCACAAACTTTCGGAATGCTGATTGATCCAAGTTTCCACCATGAAGTTCATGTAACTGCCATGATTTCTGAGTTGCCATGTCGATACACTGAGCTATCAAAGAGAAGTACCACTTCTTGCCCTTGATACTAATCCTATAAATGCTCATGTTCTGATCTGTTCGATCGACACCGCCCATATTCTCATTATAAGTCTTGATTCCATTGGGCTGATTCACGCCAATTTTCTTTTCTTCTTTGTGTGAAAATCGCTGGACTGTTCGTATAGGATGAACCGGAGAGGCGTTCGATGCTACAGCAACAATATTGTGTAGTCAATGTACCCTCTATTTTTCTTCTTGATATTTCTCTCATTGATTAGGGGGCATTGATTCATTCTATATCATCCCGGATATTACCAGTGGCTTTCATTTTTCTTAATGTGAGTTCATTTATGAGAGCCAAACCTAAAAAAAAAATTATAGAAGAATAAATGGTATGGTAATACTTGATCCTGGAGCCCTGATAAACCATCTGAATACTGCAGTACAAAGCTAGCACCTGATTCCAATTCTTTATATTTGGCAGATATAGTTGCACTCTTTTCCTGATGAAAATCAAACCATAGAATATATCCTAGCCTTGTTGTCCCTATCCAAAACTTATCGGCTTTTGGGAACGCATCATCTTTATCCAGATCATTGTTATTTCTGCAATGGATATTGCTCATGATGGATCTTTCTCTTGATATAGCTTCAGACACCAGTATATTATTCATATCTGCACTGTTCTGCCAATACAGCTTTCGACGTGGACGACAAACATAACCACTGAGTAGTAATACACCAATGAAGGTTTGCATCTCTTTCCTATTCACATCTTCCTTCAAATTTTCACCATTTGAATAACTATTTGTTTTGGTCACTAGCAAGTTCATCACATTATATCATCGAAGGAACTAGAAAACAATTCGACAGGATCCAAAGTGTTATCAACTTCCTGCGGCCATATAGGTAAGAAGTCATCTCGGATATCAGATTTCCCAAATTTATAAAGTAATTTTTTTTATTCAGGATTTGTTCTGAGATCTGAAGGTAGACTCATATTCAGCTTCGGCTCGCAATTGTGATCCAGAAAGATCAAGTGTATGTGAATATAAATGTCCTAGTTTTCTATACTTGTATCTTCTAATGACACTTTATTCGAACATATTTCATAGCGAAACAAATATTTCATGCGAAAACCAAGAAGTTATACTTACTTCCATTGACTTATTTTCAAAATCCCCAAATAGTGCTTCAGCAGATCACGAATAAAAAGTCGAGTACGGAATGAATCGACGATATATCCACTGACACACCTTTGTTCACATTGGATTATCATGATGAAGTGGCTCCATCTCACTGCGACTTCCCAGAAGCATAAATTTGCAGGAAACTAGATGGGTCTTTTTGAAAGGACCGTAGGTCCATCTGGGTTAAAAACGAAGTGAATGTTTTCATTGACATAAATTCCCGGTAGTAATATCACAGGGCAAGATTGACATCGAATTATTTTCTGGACTTACTATTATGTGTATTTTGACATATTCAGAATCATAGATGAATCATAGCAGCTTCAATGCTTGCAGATCAGGAAGCTTACAAGAGTGTGATGATACAAATTTTTCAATGCAGGTTTTGTACAAATATGTGGAGTGGAGGGAATCAGTGATATACATTGGTGTTGTACTTGTAACTGGAAGGGTATCAAAGGAAGAAAGTACCTACCTATACTCACTATAATATGCCTGTTTTGTGTGTAAGTGATTGAGAAATTGATATGATTCATTGCTTATGCATGGCAGGGATATCAGATATTTGCTAGATCACTCGCGTATACTGTCCATTGTATCCAGTATAAATATCACCCCTAATAAAATATGCTATATAGCTAATGATATTGAATTCATGATTGAGAAGCAAAGTGATATTCTTAATCAGGAAGGAAGGTATAACTGTTTGAAATCCATAGTTTTACATACTGAGATGCCTTCGAAATTTCTGAACAAAATTCAATTCCAGAACACAAGTTCAGAATATAAGAAGAACTGCTACTTCCTTGATGATATTGTAGGATTCATTGTCGGATATGCATCTGCAAGAGCAAACGTCCATCTCCTCTGTTTATTTATTTATTCATTTATTCATTCATTTGTAGGAATGCAAACAGGCACTGCCAAGATAATGCATTCACAAAATACTTAGTACAGATTTCAACTAAGTTTAAATCTAACCTAAGATCCTATGTTAAAAATTCTTATAATACTGAAAAAGATATAACGAGCTACTTGTAGATACTTAATGAATATTTGAAATAAAATAAATAACATCTATGACAGAATGCTACGTATTGCAGTTTTGAAACTATACATAAATACATGAAATATGTCCACATCAAAAAATAAACTGTTATTAACGCTGAACATTCTGTGTAGGGGGGAATTTTGACAAGAATTAGTTCTGCAAAATGGTTGACTGAAGAGTTGATGGTTCCCCAAGTTTCGCGAGGGAGTTGTGAAACGTACTTTGGATACCAGTACTGGAGAATCAACGAGATTATTCAATATTCTGAAAAGAAAAATCATATCCCTCCTAACCCTAGAGTTTTCCTCAGATATGAAATTGAATGTCGTTCTTAAATCTCTTGAAGAGAGATTATCTGCACCATTTGCCTTGTAGTTGAGAAATCTTAAAAAACGATTCGGTATTCCTTCGATTCTGTTTTTATGAATGTTATAGTGTGGATTCCAAATAACTGATGCAAATATCAGTTTGCTGTGTACTAATGCGAAATATAATGATTTTAAAGCTGCAGTGGACTTGAAATGTTTGCAACATCTGATAATAAAACCTAGCATTTTGATACAAGAAGCAATTATACGGTCTAAATGCTGGTTGAAATTCAATTTGGTATCAAAAATAGAAGGTGGTGATATTTCTAGTGGAAGTCATATGACAACATTTGTTCAGGTTTAGTGAAAGTTTATTTCTGATGCAGTAATTATGAAATCTATTCGAATCCTCCTGTAATAGATTGCAATCAGATATACAATTAATACTGGCATACATTAGAAATTTGGACAAACTGAAGCAATGTGATACATCATTCATCATACATCAATAATGAACAACAGGGGCCCCAAATGTGATCCCTGGGGAACACCAGATGTAACAGTGAATGATTTAGAACTATGGCCATTGACAACTACGGTTTATTTCCTGTTGAATAAATCTGTGGCTGAATGGCAAAAGGTCATAACTCGATTATCGTCACTTCTCAGTACAGGCGTTTGAAGTTTCTGAATGTGTTTTGGCCATATCGTCCACATTTCAACAACTTTTTCAGTTCTGGATATCTCAATCGATAAGTTCTTACTTCAAATATCATGAATTGTATGAAAAGAAGGAAAATGTGAGTTTTCTAGGTAAATATTTATGTTTTCATGATTCATCTGACTAAACTGGTTAATTGCATTTTGAATAAAGGGCATATCTCCAGATATAATCTGCATTCCTCGAAAAAGTCTAGGTTGATTATGTCATATGTGAATTTATGCCTTTTGGTTAGGAGTAGATCGAATCCACTTGAAATCGATTTCGGGCACAAGTGGAGTTATTTGAAGTCAAAAAAAAACATGAACAGACAAAACTTTTATTTTTGATAGTGCAAAATAAAAAAAATATATAGTCGAACTGTATGTATAGAAATCAGAACTCAACATCGCTGAGATATCGATCCACATCAGGATCTGAATCATTGAGATTCGATCTAGAGATATTATTTTTTATTATATCCTGATAAAAATTTCTTGCATCATTCTCAATCAGCGGCAGCATATCCTGAAGAACCTTGCATTTTTTAGGGTCAATTTTTCTTGGTCCTTCATAGGAAAGGGGAACGATGATGTTACTTGGCGGTTCTTCTCGTTTTCCTGATTTCCTTTTGATACTTATTTTTCGGAAAGCTTCATCACAAACCAGCGAATGTTTGTAAAGTATGGTACCCATTTCTTCTGATTTCTGATATCGCAACCACTTGATAGGCCTCCACTGGAACTTCTTCCCGTCTTCATTGACTTTTTTAGTACAATATGGTCCTTTCAATAGAGATGCAAAATCCATGAAATCTTGGCGACTCATTATCTCAACACTGAATTTTCCTTTCCCTGCTACCCTCACTAGTTGATACTAATCTCTAGGAACATAAATAGGAAATGGGGATTTCTTCTTGAATTTCTCTATTTTGGCATGGTCTGAGTCACATTCCATATGTGTATGACCAGGAATGAGGAATTTATGATCGATTACCTACAAAGTTGGATGAATGGAAATTATGTATGTGAACATAGCAGCAATATGTGTGTTTTTATTTTGTCCACCACAAGTGTCGCTATATAAGATAATGTGCTCAATCTCAGGTGGAAGGTTCATCAAATGTTTATGGAGGCATGAAGCAATGCCATTTGCTCCTCGTCCTGCAATGTACTCATTCCACATGTAGTGAGTTGACATACTATTATCGCATCGGTGGATCGTGAGATTGTAAGTATGTAGTTGACTCTTATAGAAAACTGCACCAGTTGGAAGATAGGGTGTTGGTAGCACTTGTTGTAAGTCGAAGGTAAATACCTTCATTTTTGAACTCGTCAAAGTTTTATCTACAGATTTACTGTTATAAGCCTGATCCGCTTCATTTTGATGTTCAACAAGTTCTGACTTGAAGTTTTCGATTTCTTCTTGACATGTTGAATTTTTTGTTTTCATATGTAATGTGTCACAAGTCAGACAAGTATCATTATACGGTTTCTTAAATTTCAACCCCAGTTTATCGATTTCTTTACTGTATGAAGATATTGATACTGGATTCTCTACCTCCGCACAATATAGGTCATACATGATTTTTTTTGTAAGATTCGCTGCTAGATATCATTTTTGAGTGTGACGTCGGGAATAGTGAGATTCATATGCTGGAAATTTATTGATATGGTTAATCATCTCATCAATTTTCACAGCTGGTAATTTGTTAGCTGGATCATGTTTTCCACGTTGATCTTTTGCTATAATGCCACTATGTGATCCGATCTTTTTTTTGTCACAGTGAGGATGAATTTCTCCGTTTCATCAAATATATAGAGGAAACACCTTTTACAAACTTGAATACGAGTATTTTTAAGGTCTATGAAATAAGAGAAGGTGAACTGACGATTTTTTGTTTTTTTCTCTGGATTTTTTTTTGTTGTGATGTTTTTTTCGGCTGCGCTGATTAAAGAAGCCAAATAGGTAGCCCTCCCATTGTAGTCCCCGATTTTCCAATAATCCGTGAATAGCGTTTGTCTCGCTTCTAGTGTTATCTTGGTTTTACATCTTCTTCTACAATTTTTCAATTCCTTCATTTGTCTCTGCTTTACTTGTTTACCAGACTTGGTGGTGTATTCCTTACCGGAATTTTTGTTCACTTTTCTCCTAATTCTATCATCTTTTTTAGCTCCTTTATTTTTATTTTTGGTATGTATCTGGCTATCTCTGTTTTCTCGAGGAGGAATCATTACATTTCCATCCCGATTTTCCTTATCCTCAGTCTCTGATAATTCGACCTGATTATTAGATGATTCAACTTCTGGTGAATAATCAGGATCCGCTATCATCTGAATCAAAATTAATATATTGGGCAGTTGTAGACATAATCTTTTGATTTTCAATTCCAATGGATTCCATATGCGATTGATTATCAGTAATCGTTCGAGTTTTTATTGGTATATTGCAATCTGTATCCATATCGCGGTCCCATGTTTTGCGATAAAATGTAAGTTGTAGTTGGCATCATGGCACTTTGATGAAAATACTGGGATATGCTCGTTTCATTTTGGACAACTGGATTGAATACTGAAATCAACGTAACATATTATTTCAAATCTTATTCATCATTTGGAACTATTACCATTCCCAAGTTCGTGATACGTCTTTTGCTCCTGAACTCCACCCTCAGACGAATTCTCACTGTTCGGAGATTGACAGACATGCTTTCTGGTTGATCCTGCAATTTTTATATGATGATTTTTCAACATAAAGATATAGGTATTATAATATATGATTAACACATCAATTTCAATATCTCATACAGCTACTGATATTTTACATATTTAGAAACATCAATTCACCTTTTTTTTCCAATTCGTCGAAAATTCTCTGCGTTCTACTACTCATCGTACGAACTGTTTTGTTTCTCACAACACTCAATGAATGCTTGAGATACACTGATATACACTTCCGGATGCCGAGATTATGGACGTTCGCAGCGATTGACTTCGTCTCATTACGACTAAAGGGCACATCTGATGTTATACGCATAAACAAATAGTCGGGACATGGCCGAGTGAAATAGAGCAAAAAGACATATCTCGATGTATGACCTATTCCCAATTGCACTTTGTGATATGATGCGATGATTATCTGAAGATAAGGGTGTTTACCAAAATGCAAGCAGTGTTTGCATCGTTCATCTTCAGATATGTCGGTTCATGTCACCCACATGTTCAAATTTGCTTCTTTTAACTGGTCTTATAGCTTTATGCTGGATTGCTTCTAATTCATTTCGTACAGTTATGCCCTTATTAGCAATTTTATATTGGCTATTCTTCCATCTAGAGATATATCGTTTTGCCAAATGATAAAGCGAAAAAATCTCTATCGATTGGTATAAATAACTCATTTTGGAGAAAAAATGAGATAATATATGTCCTTTTGCCTTTTAGCCACAGAAATATGAACAAAATTATCTCAGAAGGTCCCCGTGTACCCCGATTTCAGATAATTTATGAATCAGAATGTTGGGATCAATTTTGTCAAGTGCCTTACTGAAATCGGTGTACACAGAGTCAACCTGAGTCTGGTAGTCCATTGCACTCAAAATATAATCAGTGTACACAATTTTGGATTTCAAAGAAATAAATAGTCCTTTTCGAATACTCTACAAAAAATATAGGGCGATAGTTTTCTACGGAACTTTTATCCCCTTTTTTGAATATTGAAACAACATTGGAATTTTTCCAAACAGATGGAAACTGACATTCGTTCAAAGATTTAGAGAACATGATATAAAGTGGTAAGGAAAGGATATCTGCACATTTTTTAACAAAATACGCAGGAATTCAATCAGGACCTGCACCTTTATTTTCATCTAGATTTCTTGTGATTTCTAGGATCTCATCGAAGGTTATTTGTAAGGTATCAATGCCATAAAAATTAGTAGGAATGAAATCATGTTTAGATTGATCAAGTGGAGCATATACGGTTTGGAAAATATGTCGAAAATAAATCACAAACTTCAGTACCGCCTTTAGCAGAAGAACCCTGATGATATAAAATATTAGGAATGGTATTTTGATTTCTATTACTACTAACGAATTTCCAGACCTTCTTTCTATTAGTGGGTGTCTCATTTGCGATCGATCAATATAATTTCTATAATAATTTTTTATCAACTGCTTCGATCTACTTCGACGAAAGCAGAATGAATTATAATCATCTAATCTTTTGTAAATCTTCTACCTGGTATGAATTCTGTTTTTTTGTTCAATAATTTTTATAGTGTTTGATGGAAAATATTCGAGATATTTCTTTTTAATGGATCTGATCAAAATAAATCTTCTGATACCAAGTCTTAAGATATCATAAAAGGATGAGATGCAAGATGACATATCTTCGGCTAAAAACAGTGATTGCCAATCATGACTTTAGAGATAGTCATTAATACTAACATAGTCTCCTTTTTTGAAGTTAGGAAATGTACTGGTACTGACGGGTAAGTTATGAAGTCTATGACAAGATAGTAAAAATTCAATAGGTTTGTGATGTAAGTCTACTGGTAATCATAAAGGTGAACTGGACGGAGTAAGCGATTTTACAGCAGATTGATCACAAAGGACGAGATCAAGAAATCTGTCATTGACATTAACAACACTGTTGAATTGCATAAGACCCGAAAATAATAATACATCGATAGTAAAGCTACTTTGTGAATTCACATTTCCGACCAATGTTGAATGTTTACATTTTGAATCCATTTCATTTGAGGTAAATTGAAGTCACCACATATTAACACTATGTCATCTGCCCAGTCGAGAGCCAATTTTGTGATATTGTTAGAAAAACAAGTAGCAGCAAACTCATCTCCTGGAGGTAGATAAACACAACGAAGATGAACCTAACCTAACCTAACGTGGCCTATAGATCTTCGGCGTCGCTCTGCCAACATGTCTGAATCAGTGCATAAAGATCATGACGAACTGCAATTAAAACGCCACCACCATCACATTTGACACTCGCAGTATCTTCACGATCACGACGAAATACGGAAAAATTTTCACCGAAAATCTCACTATCACCTACTCCACCATTCAGGAAAGTTTCTGTCAAGAAGATTAAGTCAGCCCCTGTATTTTGTTTCATTCATTATGACGTATAACGTTCAGTTCACTTAATAATAATTTTATTTAATTAAAAAAAGATAATCATACCGTATAGGATTTGAACTTTGGATCTCTGGGTTGGCAAGCCGACACGTTACCAAGTGGCTATGGGGGGTCCAATTTATCAACGTGCAAGTGTAGGTACGACTCAACTTGTCCCCCTGTTTTCGAGAGATATTTTTTGGAGGACCATGAGTATGGATATTCGACATATGGATGGGTATATGGATATTTGGGATGGGGTTCATTTTGCTTCATTGGGCCAATATGAGCAATTTAAATAAATATATTAGACTTATGAATGAGTTTCAGTAAATATTTCTATGTTCTACATAGATTTGATTTTACGGTACTGCTAGTGTCCTCACTCGGATGTGAGTGGAAACTGTTTGCTATGCTTACCTTCTCCTATTACAGAGGTCTTTTTGAAGAATCCACTCGTATGTGTTACGCTTCAACCTAATTCCGCGAGGTGTCGCTACTGATACTGTTTTCAATATTTAATATGTTTTGCTAGTCTATACGGCCGTTTTTTGTGTTGCTAAAATATTCATCTTCACTATTATTTGAAGACCCTAACAATAAAATATGTTTGGTTCCTCTCATGGGCTATTATCAGAATTCAAAATCATTACCTATATTTGGCTTATGATGGGTAATATATGAGATATTTCTGAGAGTAATTCAGCTTGCATGATTATCAATTTTTCTTAAATAATATACATAGTCTGTTATATATTTCTTTTGAAGATTTGAACAATAATAATTATAATAATGAATAAGTTTATTCAAAAACTTTTTCAAAATATACATTGGAACAACAGATATTTATTTTGAATGAAGAATCCTACGAATCGTTTCCAAATGAGCAATATCTATTCAAAGTTGAATCAGATTAGAAAGTCAATGACAAAAGAGAATGTGGTTTGTACGATTAGTGAATGTCTGAACAATCACGAGAATATGGAAGGTAATATGAACAGTATATATAGAGAGAAATAACGTTCACAAATCGAGAACTACTATCAGAGTATCTATCTGAGTGTATAGTGTCAGCAGTAACAATCAAAGGTGAGTTATTCTTTATTAATAATATCATTTCTCCTATCATTTTCCTTGTTCCACTATTCCACATATACTATTGCACAGGACAAGTAAATTATATATCAAAAGAAAATAATTCCTCTGATATCAACAATTCCACGACCAAAAACCTCTAACAAAGAACCTCCGAAGTAAAACAAATAAATTCTATTATGTATGTGTTTTTTTTTTATAGATGGATCTTAATGCAATGAACTCAATCTCTCTTCTAGAAACAGATAAGGCAGTTACAAAGCTGACAGATTTGGTTGTGGGTGAACCAAATACGATATACTCAGCTAAAATAGTGAATACTAAATATGGGGAGACGGTCATACTTGAACTAGAGAAAAACATAGTGTTCCTGCCCCAACGAGTAACCCAGGAGTACAAGCCAAATATTCGATACTTCACAGCGGGGAAGTATGCTGTAGTATTCAGGGGGACCAAGAACGTTGGGAAACCTCATCCTGCCACATATTTCGAAATAATCGAATTGAAATAAATTTTAGAGGTGAGTTACTTTTTTTATAAATAATTAGTGATACATTATGGATGAATTCAGAGGAACAATGTCAAAAATTGATGAAACGCTTAAATTGATCAAAGGCAATTCCGCTGAAAGGAGTTCAATCAAAGCAATCAATCAACATATAAAAAAGTGTAATGAAGCTTTGGATAAGTTAAAACTCAAAGTTGGACAGAAAAGTAAAATAATTTCAAAAATTGGACAATTGAAACGATTAAAGTGTTTAATTAAGTTGAAAAATAAAAATGAGAGGTCGAGGAAGGAGCGTAAGGTTTATTGGGAGGATGTCAATTCTTGTTTCAATAACAGAGTAAAGACAGGAGTCATCATCAATGTAAAGCATAAAGAAATAAAAGCATTTTTTGCTGATGGATTTCATTTGTTTAAAAAAATTATCAACAAAATTCTAAAGGAAATGCCAGCTTTGAAAGTAAATACCTGTTTTTGGGGTGATTTTGTGAAAAAATCAAATGATGAGGAAATAATTAGTCAAAAATATTTCATTTCACCGAATGCAGTTTTAGATCAAGGGACGGATCTCATTGTGTGGTATCAAGAACATGTTGTTGATCACATTTTAAATAAATTGTCTGAGTTTTCTGAAGAAAAGAGCGGTTGGGCATTACAAAAAATTCTATTGTTGGAAGTTGCAATAAACAAATATGAAATTGGTAATGGAACATCTTTTATCAAAATACCATTAGAAATTTCAAGAAAGAAAGCATGTATCAACATTCAGAATGATGATGAAGCATGCTTCTTCTGGAGTATAGTTAGTGCTTTATATCCACCCACAGGAGATAATCGCTATACAACTTCCTATCCGCATTACAGTCTAGTATTGAATACTGAAGGTTTAGAAATACCAATGAAACTGAATCGTATAAATAAATTTGAGAAATTGAATAATATATCTGTAAACGTTTATGCGTTGGAATTGAATCTTTCCACCAAAGGTTCATCTTATGTGGTAGTACCCGTGAGACTCGCTAAAAGTAAATTAGAACGTCATGTCAATTTGCTATTAATACAAAACCATTATTTTCCCAAACTGAATGATTATACAGCACCAATGCCAGATGACAATGATGAAACTGAAATAAAGTTTCACTATTGTTGGATAAAAAATATGTCGCGTCTGATATCGACGCAAGTTAGCAAAACGAAACGAAAAATTCATTTATGTGATCGTTGCTTGAATTATTTCTATAGTGAGGAAAAATTGAAAACTCATTATGTATTGTGTGAGAAAAAGAACGATTGCAGAATATCATTCCCCAAGTATGACTTTGTAGAATTTAGGAATTATGTTTACAAGCAGAAAGTACCTTTTGTAATCTATGTTGATATTGAATCCATTTTAGAACCGTGTAATTCAAGATTATCACAAACAACTACGAAATATCAACTACACAAGGCATTTTCGGTAGGTTATTACCTAAAGTGTTGTTATGATGATTCAATTTCTCATTTCAATAGTTATGAGGGTGAAGATTGCATGGAATGGTTCTCAGGTGAGATTAAACGAATTGCGAAGTTCGTAGAGAACAAAATACTAGATATTGTACCCATGATAGAAAAACCGAATAAAAACGGAAATTTCAGAACTTGTCACATTTGTGAAAAAATATTTGAACCGAATGACGTCATCGTGAGAGATCATGATCATTTTACTGGTCAGTTTCGTGGATTTGCGCATCAAAACTGCAATTTAATTTTTAAGAAATTGTTTGTTTTACCAGTTATATGTCATAATATGTCAAATTATGATGCACACTTCATTATTAAAGATATGGCCAAACGAGGCTCTTTGAGTGTGCTTCCATTGAACAAGGAAAAATATATTTCTTTCACTCTCAATGACAATGATAGTAAGATGAAATTTAGATTTATCGATTCTTTCAGATTCATGGGTGCGAGTCTTAATGAACTCGTATCCACTTTATGCATGGATAATCTTCAAAATTTGAAGCGAGAGTTCAAAGAGTTGGATGATGAAACATTCAAACTATTGTCTAGAAAAGGGGTATTCCCCTATGATTATTTAGATAATGTAGATAAATTGAAAGATACTCAACTGCCACCCATTGAGAAATTCTATAACAAATTGAGTGATGTAGAATTGTGTGAAGAAGACTACATTCATGCACAAAATGTATGGAATGCATTCAAAATGAAAAGTCTAAGAGATTATAGTGACTTGTATATGAAAACTGATATTTTGCTACTTGCAGATGTCATGGAGAATTTTAGGGAAACTGCATCGAATACTTATGGTTTAGATCCCGCTTGGTATTATACAATGCCAGGATATACCTGGGATGCTATGTTAAAATATACAAAATGCAAATTACAAATTTTAAAGGATGTTGATATGATATTGTTTATAGAAAAGGCGATTAGAGGTGGAATTTCGGTTTGTAGCAGTCGATTTTCAGAGGCTAATAACAAGTACATGCCCAACTATGATCCCTCAAAACCTTCCACAACACTTTTGTATCTCGATGTGAACAACTTATACGGTTGGGCTATGTCTCAACCATTACCATTTGGAGGCTTCAAATGGGTTGATACAAATATTGATGTAACAATGATTCAGGATGATTCATCGGTGGGGTACATTTTACAAGTTGATTTGGAATATCCCAAAAATTTACATGACTCACACAAAGACTTTCCATTTTGTGCAGATCATTCCGTTCCTCCAACATCAAAA
Organism: Phaedon cochleariae; assembly: GCA_918026855.4. NCBI lineage: Eukaryota > Metazoa > Arthropoda > Insecta > Coleoptera > Chrysomelidae > Phaedon > Phaedon cochleariae. Next base: position 12,646,407 of record OU896722.1, on the reverse strand, counting down.
TTGATAGCTGATGTGCATGATAAAAAAGGATATATTTTGCATTACAGAAATTTGAAACAAGCATTGGCAAACGGTCTGATTCTAACTAAAATACATAAAGTGTTGGAGTTTGAGCAGTCTGAGTGGTTACGGCCATATATAGAACTCAATACTCGTTTAAGGGCTTCGGCTACGACTAACTTTAAAAAAAATCAATATAAATTAGCTAATAATGCTGTTTTTGGGAAAACAATGGAGAATATACGACTACATAGAGTCGTTAAATTGGTAAATTTTTATGAAGGTCGTTATGGAGCTAAAAATTTGATTGCTAGTCCGCGATTCCATAGTAGATCCATTTTTGATGAAGATTTTATGGCAATTGAATTGAGAAAAGCTGAATTAATCTTCAATAAACCTCTTTACATTGGTATGGCTATTTTGGACATTTCGAAACTTTGTATGTATGATTTCCATTATAATTTTATGTTACCTACAGTAGGATCAGACAGTTGCAAGTTAATGTACACAGACACAGATAGCTTCTTTTACGAATTGACTTGTGCCGATGTATATAAAGATGTAATTAAAAAACATATTGATAAATTTGATACCTCTGATTATGAAAAAAATAATGAGTACAATATTCCATTAGTGAATAAAAAAATACCGGGGAAAATGAAAGATGAGACAAACGGTAGGATAATTACACATTTTGCTGGCCTTCGTTCAAAAATGTATACTTTCAAAACACTTGTTACTCAGCAAGAAAGGGATCGTTTGGAAAAGAAGTTGGTAAAAAAGGGTATGAGTAAAAAACGAATAGATATTGAAATCAAGAATTTGGGTATTAAGAAAACATCTAAGGGGGTGAAAAAGTATGTAATGAAGAATGAAATAACTTTCGAGGATTATGTTGCTTGTCTGAATGATTTTAAGAACAAAGCAATATCACAACAAAGTATCCGTTCCTATGCTCATAACGTATTCAGTATAGAACAAACAAAAGTTGCTCTTAGTCCACATGATGACAAACGAATTATTATTCCTCAGTCATTTGATACACTTCCATGGGGTCATTATAGTACATAGATTCTTCTTATGTTTCAGGAATTATTCAATATGCAATTGAGAGAACTTTGTATCAAGACTGTTTGTCAAAATATAAGAGAAATAATACTTTTTATCAATAGTCTATTATTACCTTTGAGCTTAACTTTAGAAATTGTTGAAAAATTCAGTTATTATAAATGGATAAGAATTTCAGAGTGTTCTAATAACGATAACGCTTACCTTCCTACCAATATGCTACATAGAAGTATGATTTTTTCATTAAATGAGCGAACTGCAGTTATCAATCATTGTAATTGGGAATCAACATTTCTAGAACCTGAATATTGCATATGGGTCAATAGATATAGAATTAAAAATTTCAATTTATATTTATGTAAATCATGTTATCACTATTTCTTAGATATTTTGAAAAGAAATAATATTATTGTGAATTTGCATGTTGTAAGAGATCATTTCCATTTACTTTACGATACACGCAACATTCATTCCATATATCAAAAAAGTTCTATGTGGTGTCAAAATAGTTTTATAGAATTATTATTCAGAATCAAGTTACGCTATGAATGCGACATGGACTTACATGATGCTAACAGCAAATTTAATCGTTTCATTGATTATTGTGATGAGGATGAAGATGATGATGATGATTAATGTATTTCAATTATTTATAAAAAATGTGCTCACATTAATGATGTCAGTTGATGTATATTTTTGATGAATAAAAAACAAAAAAACTTAATTTTTGTAAATTTTATTTAGATCTGAATTACAATTATTGTTCAAGAGCAAATTTGCATAAATGACATCTTGATTGAGATGTTGGTGGACCATCTACATGCGATTGCCAATCGGGTCGGTTGTAATGGACGAAACAGGGTAGTTTCACTTGCAGATCAAAATTGAGACGGTAGTCCCGAGGTAACTTATTCCATGCATATAAGAGTTCGATTGGTTGTGCTCTTTCAATCAAATAGTGAAGAGGAAACTTTGTGAGTTCTTCCTCACTAAAGTGATGTAAACTCCGTTTAAGATGCCAATGATCCTTCAACGGATAGATACAGTAGCATGACTCTTGATTCATTTTCAACTTTTCTGGACGATACAAGAAAACAAGATATATACTTGTGTACTGATTCAATAAAGGCATTTCCGTCTTTTTATAGATATTTCACGTTGATAGAGGGGGGGTATAGAGAGAGAGAGAGACAGAGAGAGGCAGGTGAATAAAAAAAGTTTTGTTCATTTTATACATTTATTTATTCATTCATTCATTATAAAGTGCGTATACAAAAAGTATACATTAGATAAAGCGCATACGCATTCATCTGTATGATTATTATGATAAAAACACATGGGCACTTCCTTTTTCAATGGAGGATGGTCGTCCAATTCATGAACTGGACAGCTGCAATATTTCGTGATGAAGTTGAATTTTTCTCTTCCTTTTACATACACTGCATCTGCACCTTGAGTTAGATACCTTATGATATTTCCAAATTGATGTGGAGGAGTGAATCCAACATTCCAATCGATGCAGTGATGATTCTGCATCAACCACGCTGCTTGTTTTTTTAAATCGTGCGGTAGATTGTTGAAGGGAAATGGTGGTTTGAACAAGAAATGACTAATACGACGATGACCATCAAAACAGGCTAGCTCTTTCACAATAAATTTATTGTTCCCCAGTTTAAAGCCTTGAAAATCAATTACTAGCCTCATATTTGGAGATTCTTCAATTTTTGTAAAATCAATTTTTTCTTCTCGAAATATTCAATTTCAGCTTTGAGTTGCTCCAGCTGATGGAGGAAATTAACTAACATGTATCTGTATTGAGGTATCATTATCAACTGACTGACTGACTGACTGACTGGCTGACTGATTAAGACCTATCGTACCATTTTATTCAATGGATTGTAGTAAAATTCTTTTTCATGTAATATTAGGCAATATGCAGACACATCATTTCCTGTAGGCTTAGACGTTTCAAATTCTATTCGTAAAACGACAGATCCACTCTGAATAATTTCTTTTTGGTGGGAACAGTCTATATGAATAATTGGAGCTTTGTCTTTGAATTCTTTAGGGCCGAATAGTGGTTGATTGGTTTGGATGTGATAATAACTTTCTTGAAAATTGGCAAACATTTCGTATAGCGATGCAAATCGATTTGTATCAAAATCTAAATTTAAATCTTGATACGGAAATCTCTCACTATTTAAAAATACTCGTACATTCGTGAGATTACAGTGATTGAATTTACTCATATCTTTTAGAATTTGGCCTTTACAAGCATTTTGAAAAGCGATGATGATATGTCTAGGACTCTCCAATTGAGAGGAAGTTTTTACAGACCAAGTGTGACGTGTTGAATCATTCAGAGTGGGATATTCTATTAATTCCCAACTCCTAAATTTAAGGGGTAATTCAACATTACTACGAACTATTTTATTCAAACGTAGTTGTTCGTTAATACTCGGTGTTATATGAGGAACGTTCCAATACAACTTGGTGATTTGAATTTTTGGTTTTTCCGAATTATCCGTTGCAATAATAGCATCAATGTCATCTTTGTCTCTGATGAGAACTAATTCTTGTCTCATATTCATTATAATCTTCCGATAGTCTTCAAAGAATCCCGACCACAGTTTCAACGGTATGCACACATTGAAATTCCCGTTATTATCAATCATAAGTTTATCATCATCTTTTGGAAACCACCCTCCGTTCTTGAATAGTTTACTCTCATTTTCATTTAATGATAAATAATTTTTCAAAGTGGAAACAAGTCCGACGTTCCGAATAGAATCTATCACAACGCCATTCAATTCATATCTCAGTTCTCTGAATAAATAAGCTATACCATTATTGATGAATTGAAATTTGGTAGGTACTTTGTTTTGATCTGTTAATATTTTGCCTTCTATGTAAATGAAGCTGTTACATGGTAATGTGAACGCATCTAATTCCTGCACTGAAATGCGAACTTCATCATTGTAATTAAGGGCTCCAGCGTTGTAGGGTTGATAAGTGTGAAACTGATAATCTTCAATCGTTGTATCACTAAACGGTTCACCTGTTACGTTCAATAAATCCATTATACTAGCACATGAAAGCCTAGAGATTTCAAAAATTGACGATTTTCGTATGTTAATGTCTTCTTTGGCAATGAAAAACCAACTGGCTTCTTTGTGCGTCGCTGTAGCTTTTTATAGTTTTTGTTTGGAGGTTGGAATCGATGAAATTGTAACACCATTGCTATTCAATTTTCCTAAGATGTAAACGAACTGTAATTGTCTCACCGCGGAAATTTACCAAATTACTATCTTGATCGAGCACCCTAACGGTTATATTGTTTATTGTTTTGATACTCACAGGAAAATAGATGACAGTAAGAGGTTGCTCTACTATTTTATAGCCGTTTGGAACTTGGGGAAAAAATTGATGGATTAGGTGAACAGGTTCGCCATGTAAAAATGATCCTGCTGCAATGTTGCAATCCACACAAATCGTATTAACTGCCAAGATATTAACTTTATTCTCTGAGGTATAATCTTTGTTGGGTTCGAGTATGGTTTTCGGAAATCCTAATAAAATTCCAATGGAACGATCAATACTAAAATTTATCCGATCGGTACTCTTAATGGAAACTGTGAATCTCTTTGAGTCTGTTGTGATATGTATCTGAGTGCCCCCCTTCTCATACATTTTATTCTTTATAATTCTCAAAATCTCTTCAATTTCATAAGACCCTATGGGAATTTCGATTTTAAATTCATCATTTGGACCCCACACCAATACATTGTTTGTTTCATTTACATTTGGAATACTATTGAATGTATCGAAATTTATCAATCCAATTTCATAGTCTTCATTTTCATTTAAATACAATGGTGGATTGAAATTATCACTTAAAATTGATGAATCTCCACTGAGCGTAAAGGTATATGACATGACTAAGGTTTCAAAACAAATGAAACGATATTTATGAGTTGTATTGATTATATAAAAATTTTAGACAATATTGTCCGCACTGATACGAATTGAATTTTTGAATTGAATCGTAATTATATTTGATCATTACATTACCATTGCTCCTAAAATATTCTACTAATTTATTTGGAGGTGGTAAATTGCCAAAACTATCAAAATAGGTGACATTCTTATTGTTTTTTGAATATGCTGTCCAATGAGTACCAGGCCCACTTTCCACATCAAGATTAACTATACCCGATTCATTTGTTGAAATTCTTTTCGGCAATGAATCGCGCATAAATACACCACGGAAATAGGGGATTCTCAATATTCGTGCATACGAGATAAGATCTCTATCTGACATTATACGTCGTGGTAATTTTATTTTTTCGTTTTTCTCCAATATGGGCCTAGCTGCCGAAACCCCTTTGAACTTGTTGTTGCTTTTTTCTTGCGCAAACCGTACCCCTTATAAGGTCTAAGATAATATCCTTTTCCAGATTTTTGTTGCTCGAGTGCCTTGTTATGTCTTATTTGTTCGGCTAATTGTTCACGATTAGTTTTGGCATCGTTCACTGCTTTAGCGATGCCCGCACCGCCACCTGCTACTGCGCCAAGGGCGCCCAATAATGGCAGTAAAAATGGTAAAAATCCTCCTTTTTTTGGGGCACGGATAGTTCGTTTTTTAGCCACTTTATTTTTCTTTTTCAATCCCATTCCAAGTTTACGTTTTCCCTTCATTGCGGTCGTAACAAACCAAGCTGCTGCTTTTTCTCCAAGTTTGGCGTCTTTTGCTTTAACTCTGTCCCAAGCCTTATTTTCCAAAATTTCGTCTGCTCGATGCCTTTCACTGAGATCTTTGCTTTTAGAATAGGCGATATCGTGCTCTTTACATGCAGTATCTAGAGAATTTATACCAGAATCCCCGCGCTCTAATCTTCGTTGTAATTTAGTGCCCGCTACAAGAAGAGAAAGGGTTTAAAAAAAAATCTCGATAGCGTTGATCGCACTCACGTCCGCAGTAATTATATTTGGGTAAATGCAATTCAAAAGGTAGTTTATCTATTAATGAGTTAACGAAACCTCTTCCTCTATTCGTTCTCTTATGAGCTCTTACTCCGTTTTTGGATTTAACCATTCTAATCTGTTATATATATCAGCACACCTTTATATACTCTTCAGTCTGAACCATTATGAGGTTACGAAAACAAAACGTTACCCTACCCATCGGTAATTATGATTTCCATGATAACAAACAAAATGTTGGAAAACATGGTGAACTATTCGGGGGTGATTCCAAACGAGGATTGATCGTAGGTAGTAGCGGATGCGGCAAAACAAACATTATGTTGTCACTAATCGAACATCCTAACGGATTGAGATTCGAAAATATCTATCTATACTCAAAGTCATTGGATCAACCCAAGTATCAATATCTACGTACTTTGCTTAAACCACTCAGTGAAATTGGATATTATGAATACAAGAATAGTGAAGATGTACCTCCAGCAGATAACATTAAAACAAATTCTATAATTATATTTGATGATGTAGCAACTTGTGATCAAAATATTATCAAAGATTATTACTCTTTCGGACGACATAAACAAACAGATTGTTTTTATATTTGTCAGACGTACACTGCTATTCCGAAGCATCTCTTGCGTGATAATGCCAATTTATTGATTATATTTCAACAAGACACTACCAATTTGAAACATATTTATGATGACCATGCGAATATTGATATGGACTTTCAAAAATTCAAGGAAGTAGCATCTTCTTGTTGGAAGAAAAAGTTTGACTTTTTTGTAATTGATAAGGATTGCGATTTGTCTTCAGGTAGGTATAGAAAGGGCTTCGATACATTCATTCATAATATATAAAGATAAAC
>OU896722.1:12573686-12638988 GCA_918026855.4 Phaedon cochleariae | reverse complement strand
CAGCTTTAGTTTTACTTGACTTCAGTAGGGCCTTCGACACCATCAATTATAATCTGATGTTCGCAATTTTTCACTATCTGGGACTTTCGCAAAATTCAATAAATTTGCTGAGGTCATATCTCTCAAATAGGCAACAAAAAGTGGTTATAGATGATGCTAGCTCTACTTATCTGACTCTGAAATCCGGAGTGCCCCAAGGATCCATCTTAGGGCCTCTTCTATTCACAATGTATACGGCTCACTTGGTTAAATGCTTACAACATTGTTCTGTCCATCTTTACGCAGATGATACACAACTTTATTATAGTTTTCATAATCAAGACATTGCCAATGCCTGTATTTTCATCAATAGTGATATCGATTCTTTTGTTAAATCTGCAACCGATCACTGCTTACTCATAAATCCAAGTAAGTCAAATATGATAATATTCACTACTAAAAATGAACGTCGAATTGCAGATGATATTGATATAAAAATTCACAATGAGTCACTCACTTCTGTTAATGAAGCGAAAAGCCTCGGTGTTCTACTTGATGTGGATCTGAGGTTTGAAAAACATGTCAATAAACTGATACAACGTGCATATTCATCCTTAAAACTCATATATGGCAATCGAAATTTTTTAACAACAGCAGTAAAAATCATATTGACTGAATCACTTGTTTTATCCTTATTCAACTATGCCGACACCCTGTATGGCCCTAATTTGACATATACATATAAAAACAAAATTCAAAAAGTACAAAACTCTTGTCTACGATTGATTTATGGAATCAGAAAGCGTGAAAGAATTTCACATAAGCTACGCCAGGCAGGCTGGTTGAATATGGAAAACAGAAGACTTCTTCACGATGCTTGTTTATTCCATAAAATTCTCACAACAAAAATGCCATCTTATTTGCATCGAAAAGTTACTCACAGAACGGATGTCCACAACTTGAATATCAGATTCAAAGGTACTCTCACACCACCTTTTTTCAGAACCCAAAAGTTTACACGTTCATTTAGCTATCGAATCACTAAAGTCTACAATTTAATCTTCCATCATATTAAAAAAGATAAGCTCAATGTATTCAAAGTAAAGCTGAAGAAATACTTATTTGAGAATAATCAATGAGAAATTGTAACTGATTTTATTTCCCAATTTTTTTTTTTCTTTTTTAATTTATTATCATAGTACCTTATTCATCGATATAGATACACATTTATATATATATATATATATATTCTTTCTATTTATTTTTTTACGATCGGTTATTTTGTTTGTATTCTTAAATAGACCTTCGGAGACATTTTTTGGGTTAAGTGGAAGAACAACTTATTTAGTGAAGTTTTCGCTGAATGAGCTGAACTTCGCCCATTATTTTCACTAAATTCAAATTGTTATTTCAATCATTGTAATTATTGTGTTGAAAATAAAAAAGACCTTTATTATTATTATTATTATTATTATTATTATTATTATATGCATGTTGCAGGTGGCCGATGAGTCATCCTTATCTCGACTTCGTAGAACAATGCCTCCTTTGTTTGCCATATGTTATCTAGCCTTCCTCTAGAACAATGCCGCCTTTGTTCTCTCTATGCCACAGCGTTTCTTGGAATTCCGGCTATTGGGAAATTGCGACGCAATATACGAGAACAATGCCGCCTTTGTTTGCAGGTGTCCGATTACGTAACAACCTCATCCGATTGCATCATCCTTATCTGTGAGAGAACAATGGGTCCATTGTTCTGACGCAGGTGGCCGATGAGTCATCCAACAAAGCCTCCTTTGTTCTCGCTGAGAGATATTCTTGTAACCTCATTTTGTTAGCAGGTGGCTGATGACTTCACGAGCCATTCAAGAATGGAAAAACTCCAGAGGTATACAGGGTGTGTCTGAAAGTGAGGTTCATGCTTACATCCTGTCGAATTTGCTCAATAGCTCATATCCTGGTGATTCTAACCTCACTGAAATCAAACGGTCATGTTCGGCTCTCATGGGTGTCCAATTACGTAACAACCTTATCCGATTGCATCATCTTTATTTGGGGTCAATTGTTCAAGTGCAGATGGCTAAAGTGTCACCCAACAATGTCTCCTTTGTTCTCGCTGAGAGATATCATCAATCTTGAAACCTCATTTTATTAGCAGGTGCCTGATGACATCACGAGCCAATCAAGAATGGAAAACTTCAGAGGCATACAGGGTGTGTCCGAAACTGCGGTTCATGCTTACATCCTGTCGAATTTGCTCAATAGCTCATATCCTGGTGATTCTAACTTCACTGGAATCAAACGGGCATGTTCGGCTCTCATGATATTGTATACTGTCCCATTATAATCATAGTGCTATCATCCTCGCCGAATACGATATATAACATATGCCGTATACGATTGACATTTGACATATGGCAGATAACGCTTGATAGATAATGTATACCTTTGGTGATACTCCTGGTGCTTTAAACCTCACCCAGAGCAAACGCTTGAGACCACACCCCCCTTCTCCACCTTCCGGGTTGAAAAACGTGACTCAGCCGACCAGTCAGAGACCACTATCACATTTTGAAGATATCGTGATGATATTTCCGGTGCTCCTAACGTAGCCGAAAGCAAACGATCAGGTATAACAGACTTAAGGGAGATGGCGTATGGCAGATGACAGATGATAATGAGGAAATCAAAATCATAATATACAGGGTAATACAAATAGTCAGAGTCGAATGAAAAATCGAGAAAGACATATGCAGGATGACTAGGAAAAAAAAAACTGAATCGTAAACACGTTACCAAAACGTCACAGAAACGCCACGAAAACGTTGGAAAGAAGTTCAAAATCTTCAAAAAATGATAGATACTTCCACGGGAAATGTTCCTCAGAAATCTCTGCTATAATTCCATCACTAGCAATACCAGTCAGACGACCTCGACAGGCCCAGTCAGCACATCCTTTCGTCGTTAACCTTGAAATATGTCGAACAACACTCTACCAAACTCATTCAAAAGTTGAAACACCTACCTTCCCTCCCTATCCTCCTTAGGTACGCACGTGACGAATATCATAGGAATTTCCTCTCGTACACACCAAGAGATGAAATAAATAAAAAATCACCATTCACATCATTCTCAGAGGCATCTTCGTACTAGGGTATTAATAGATATATGCTTATTCAAAACAAAATATGTATCCTCAATTTCATTTTATATTCCTAATAACATCGACAAGGACATGCTTTGGGGAATGGGGTGAACCATAGAACAACAACGTCATTCTCTTTCATCAACATGATCGTTAGGGTACTCTGAAAGCAGTTTCCATCAAAGTCTGCGAGATATCGACAAAAATGAGAGAATTAATCGGAACAACAGTAGATATATATTAGGAAAGCTGGACCAGGCATCACGGCATCAGACAGCCAATCAGAGCACTCCATTTAATTCCCCCTAATTAATCAATCATCACATGAAGGAAAGCATGATCTAATTCATTAACCATTAAGTACTTGAGAACACGTGCACTCCGTCTAATTCACTTATATGCGGGTAAAGCGTGAGTCATCACAATGATGCGGGTATAGTATGAGTCATCCGAATAATGCAGGTATAATATGAGTCATCAGAATAATGCGGGCAGCAGATGCGGGTACCAGATGTTTGTTTTCGCAAACATGTGGGTAGCAGATGTTTTTCGATGAATGATTCATCTCTGAATGCAGGTGGCAGATGTTCTCTCTAAATGCGGGTATGACGTGTTCACAAAGATATGCACCAGATGTTTTATTTCCATTTCAGACTCGTCTAGACATCTAGTTTCGATAAATGCGGGTATGACGTATTCGCTGGTTAATAGATGACTCATCCGCAAAAACATGCGGGCAGCGGATGCGCATGCGGGTACCCCTCTACTGAACGATATGAAATCGGGTAAGAGCCAGCGTACTTTAGTTCAGTCTTGAGCGAGCCTCAGTCCTCAAGTTTCTCCAGCGGGTTAGGACCGGTGTATTCTAGTTCAGTCTTGAGCTAGTCTTAGTTCATACGTTTCTTCAACACGTTCGAGTTCACTAAATGATAATGAAGTGCGGTTATTGTGGCAATGAATTTTCTTCAACGAGCTCTTTATTCCGGCATGTACGCAAAAATTGCAGGAATAATCGGGATGTGAATGGACCACCGGCCAAGAAGATAAAGCCCAATAGTGCGGACAATCAGCAAGCATCTACTTCGAACAACACATTGTTCAACTATTTTCCTATGCAGGAACCTAATACTCAGGGTGCTGAAAAGCGAAAAAGAGTAGATCAACCTGTTGAAAATAATTTGGGGGATGGAATAGTGAAACTTCGTTGTGCTCTCAAGAACAGGATAGCCACCTATCGATTTTCCAGTGACAAAGCCCTCACCGATCTTCGCGAATTTTTGCAAGAAGTGAAACCAAAAGTTCTGGCAGTTCTGACCGAATATTTGGGGACTCATCATAGCTTGAAGATAAATTTGGAACTTTTTGGATTGTATGTCATACCAGAGAAGGTACTATCTGATATTAAGTCCTTCAACACCAGAAATAAAACCCTGACAAAATCATCAAACATTGAGCACGATTATGATGACTTCAAGGAAGAAATGATTGTGAAGGCGTCAGAGTTTCAAGAACGGGATTCTGGGTGGATATTGAAACATGCCATGTTTTTGGATGTGAATATTAATAAATTCTCATCAATTTCGGCCTCTTCATACATCAAGCTGCCCAGAGCTATAGAATCCAAAAATGCGGTTTTGAATATTCAAAATAAGGACAGAGCCTGCTTCGCATGGTCCATCAATGCTGCGATTTTTCCTGCAGACGATCATCCAATAAGAACGTCATCATATCCACATTACAATACTTTATTGAATTTCCAAGGACTCGACTTTCCCATGAAATTGAAGGATATCCCAAAGTTCGAGCGTCTCAACAATATCTCAGTTAATGTGTTCGGTCTTGAATCGTCTTTCAAGGATGGAAAGATGATAAATGAGATAATTGGACCTCTACATTTCACTTCGTGTCGTCAAGCAACACATGTGAATTTATTGCTTATAGCCGATAAGGTTGGCAATACACATTACTGTCTCATCAAGGACCTGGGCAAATTAGTGAAAACACAAAAATCGAAATGCAATGGTAAAATTTATATTTGCGATGGATGCCTACAATCGTTCGCTACAGTGGAGCAGTTGAGAAGCCATGAGGAAAATGATTGCAATCATATGAGCACAAAGATACCCACCACCAATTTAAAAATCAATAAATATGGTGAGTCAGTGCCTGAGAACATCCTCAAATTCACTAACTTTGAAAAACAATTGCCACCACCGTTTGTGATTTATGCTGACTTTGAAAGTTTACTCAAACCAATTCAACACAATGAACCCTGTGACGAGAAATCATTCTCAGTTAAAGTATGTGAACATGAACCATATTCGTTCGCGTTTTATGTAAAGTGTAATTTTGATGACCGTTATTCAAGGTCGGTACTTTATCGCGGTGCTGATGCTGCCGGCGTTTTTGTGAGAAAATTGGATGAAACCGTTCAAGATTTATACACTAATCACATGAAGGACGTTCGTGAAATGCATCCACTTACTGAGATAGAGAAGCAAACTTTCCAAAATAGCACCACGTGCCATATATGTGAGAAGCCGTTCAAGCCAACAGATATCAAAGTTCGTGATCACTGCCACTACACAGGGAAGTTCCGCGCAGCCGCCCATAGTATTTGTAATTTGAACTACAAGACCTCGAAAACTATTCCTGTATTCTTTCACAACCTCACAAATTATGACTCTCACCTTTTCATCAAGAAATTAGCAACGAAAGGAGAAAAAATATCAGTGATAGCCCAAACTAAAGAAAAGTATATTTCGTTCTCAAAGTCAATATTGGTTGATAAATCTGAAGTGTCCAGAGCATTTGATGAATATATTCAGTTGAGATTCGTAGACTCTTTTCGATTTTTACCAAAATCTCTCGATAAACTCAGCAAAAATTTGGAGGTGCAACAGTGTAACGAGGTTCGAAAATACTTCCAAGGTAGCAGACAATTTGATCTAATAAGACAGAAAGGGGTTTTTCCTTACAACTATGTGGACTCCTTGGAAAAATTGGAGGAAACCCAGCTACCGTCGAAAGAGAAGTTCCATAATGATTTAACCGGCGAATCACTTTCAGACATTGATTATAATAGAGCTATAGATGTGTGGAATACCTTCGAATGTAAAACATTGGGAGATTACGCCGATTTATATTTAAAATCCGATTGTCTGCTGCTAGCAGACGTGTTTGAGAATTTCAGAAAAGTATGCATGCAACAATATAAACTAGATCCTGCCCACTATCTGACAGCGCCTGCGCTGAGCTGGGATGCCATGTTACGTTATACACAAATAGAACTTCAGCTCTTGACTGATATAGATATGATTCATTTTTTCAAGAAGGGTATTCGAGGAGGGGTGGCACAATGTAGCAAGAGAAAAGCTGTGGCCAATAACAAATTCCTACCAAACTTCGATTCTCAGAAACCAACATCATACATCATGTATTTGGATGCAACAAATTTATATGGAGCAAGTATGGCAAGTCATCTTCCAACAGGTGATTTTAAGTGGGTTGAGTCTGAGGATATCGAAAACTTTGACTGTCATGCGATTGAGGACGACGCATCAAAAGGATACGTTTTAGAAGTGGACTTGGAATATCCAGCCAACCTACACCATGATCACAACGATTTACCATTTTGCCCAGAACAAATGATCCCGCCAAAGAGTAAGAGTGCCAAACTGATCCCCAATTTACGAAACAAATGCAAATACATTATTCATTACCGAAATTTGAAACAGTGTTTGAAATATGGTTTGAAACTGAAGAAAATCCATAGAATCTTGGAATTCTCCCAATCGGCGTGGTTGAGGCCTTATATTGACCTGAACACGCATCTTCGAAATTCCGCACTTAACGAATTTGAACGAGAACTTTTCAAATTATTAATAAATTCAATATTTGGAAAAACCATGGAAAATGTCGACAAAAGAATTGACTTGAAACTTTGTTCACGCTGGGAAAATAAAAATAACTCGCTGGGAGCAAGGGCTCTGATAGCCAAACCACATTTCAAATGCAGCACAGAATTCAGTGAGAACTTGGTTGCAATCCAGTTGGAAAAGACTAGTGTTTGTTATGATAAACCGATGTATGTTGGATTTTCGGTATTGGATATTTCGAAAACTATCATTTACGATTTTTTCTATGGATACATCAAAACAAAATATGGTGATAAAGCAACATTATGCTACACCGATACGGATTCATTGATTCTAGAAATATTCACAGAAAATTTCTATAATGATATGAAAGAAAATATCCAATTTTTCGATACGTCAAATTATCCCATAGACAATATACACCAAATACCCAAATCGAAATCTGTTATAGGACGCATGAAAGATGAATATGCCTCAAGACCTATTGAATCTTTTTATGGTACTGGTGCGAAAGCTTACTGTGTTAAAGCAGGTGATGTGATGAAAAAAGCCAAAGGTGTCTCAAAAAACGTGGTAAAAAACCAAATTCAGTTTTCAGACTATGTCAATATTGTAGAAAATGGTGGAACAATATTACGTAAGATGTATATGTTCACTTCTTCTCTCCACACCATCCATACTGAATTAAGGAATAAAGTCGCTTTGTCATCTGCTGATGATAAGCGCTATAAAATTCCTTTTGATGTGAAAACTTTGGCATGGGGTCATTTGCTTATAACACCAGGAGCTATCACTGGAACTTTAGATGAGTTTTTGGAAATAGCTCAAGATTTAATTGACGAGGAAGACTCTGACCAATAGTTTTGATGTGATTTTCATTTGTATATTGTAATTATGGATTATAATATGTTATATTTGTGACATATGAAATAAAAATCATTATCGAGTGAATTTGTTTTATTACATTTATTCAATACAAAATATTAATATTATCCACATCGCTCGAGGCCCCATCTACAAACATGACAGCTTGATTGTGCTTGAGGAAGGCCGTCTACATGATCTCTCCATTCAGGGCGATTGAAGTGGACAAAGCATGGTAGCTGGATACGAAGTTCGAAATTCTCTGTATATTTTGATGGCAGTTTGTCCCATGCATAAAGAAGTTCCATCGGACCTACATTTTTAATGAGATAATGTAGTGGAAAATTCTGGAGCTCTTCTTCGGTAAAATCGTACAATTTTTTATTTCGGTTTCGGTGTTTATTCACGAGTTCGGTCAATAAACAGTTAGGACAATCTTTAGACATGTTGTAACAATGAGGTTGAACAGCAACAATGATGCACACACTGCCGTGTAATACGTAACCCAATCGACTATTACGAATTTCTCATCATCCTTCTTTATATTTCTATCATGAAGTAGTGGGGGGTTTGGATATATTTCACACCAGTCAGAATCAATGGTGGAGCCACTGCCCTTTCGCAATCGCAACTTGTACATGGTACTATTGGTGGGTATGCGTGATTTGAGGGTTGAAACATTATTCATTGTAGTTGACTCCATTCTTGCCCATTTAGAAGGCCAACTTTCATTTCGTGTACCATTACTATCGAAACATATGAATACTTCTCTCATATTATAAGGTTGCGCGATATAGAGAAAGCCTTGAAGAATCATTTGTAAAACTAAACATTGTGGTGTTATCATGGTCACAACCTCTGACATACTAAAATTATTATTTACTTTCAAGCCATATTTATTGAACACGTCATACCCGCAACTGCTACCCGCATGTTTGTAAAACCAAACATCTGGTGGATATCTTTGCGAGAATGTGTGACGACCGCATATTCAGTAAAAATCTTGAAAAAATAAAACAAACTGTTTTTGATATTATACTTTATTGCATAAAAAAATTTTCATACAAATAAAAAACATTTGTTAATGCACACATGCAATTTGAATTCGTATGATGAAAACATCTTGGTTCGGACTGTTGTAAAATAGGTTGTTCATCGAACTCAACTACTGGAACAGAAGTGAACCGTCGAATATATTCAGCTTTCTCCCTTCCTTTGATATGTATTAGATCGACTCCATCACATAGACTTTTCAAGATATTTCCAAACTGATGTAATGGGGTAAATCCATCCTTCCATTCCAGGCAGTGAAAATTACGAACCAGCCAATTAGCCTGCTTTTGTAAATTCGGAGGTAAAAAGTTAAGTGGAAATGGTGGTTTGAAAATATAATGGCAAATTTTCACCCCATCGAAGGCTGCAAACTCCTTGACAATAAATTTGTTGTTTTCTATCTTGAATCCTTGCACATCCATAATTATACTCATATTGTGATATTTGAGAAATTTTTAAAAACTGATTGCTTGGTAGAGTACAATTCTATCACCCTTTTTAGGATCTTAATGTTTTCCATATGTTTCCTCAGACGTAATTCATAACTGGATAACATTATATCAACTGAATGAAAGAGAATGTGCTTCTCAATATATGACAAAAATCTGATCATGCGCATTAAAGCTGCTTCACTATTTTCGTTAGAGGGTTATAGGAATATTCTTTTTCATGTAGAACGAGACAAAAAGCAGTGGTTTCCTTTGGAGTATTACTACCAGTTTCAAATTCAACCCGCATCACTATTGATCCTGTTTGGATGACTTCTTTCTGTCGTGAACAATCAATGTGAACAATTGGTGCTTTATCTTTGAACTCTTTCGGGGTCAATATCGGCTCGTTATTTTTCAGATGATAGTAATTTTCTTGAAAGTTTGAGTACATCTCATAAAGTGTAGCATACTTGTTGTTTTTGAAATCTAGATGTAAATCATTGTATGGATATCTTTCAGAATTAAGAAACACTCTGATATTGGTGAGGTCGATATGATCAAACTTACTCATATCACTCGTTATTTTTCCTTTTCTACTAGTCTGAAATGCTATAATTACATGTCTAGGGGTTTCGACCTTGGTAGTGGCCTTGACTGGCCACGTATGTCTATTTGATTCACTCAAAGATGGATACTCAATCAACTCCCAGCTCCTGAACCTAATTGGAAGTTCAATACTTTTATTAGTAATTTTCGTGATTCGTAGTTGTTCTTGAATGCTTGGAGTTATGTGGGGAACTCTCCAAAATACTTTTGTAAGCTCTACTTTTGGTTTTTCTGAATCATCTATGCTAGTTACTGCATCTAAATCATTACTAGATCTGATTAAGACTAATTCTTGCCGCATGTTTACTATTATTCTCCTGAAATCTTCAAAGAACCCAGCAAACATTTTCAAAGGAATACACACGTTGAATTGACCGTTAGTACCAACTAGAATTTTTTCTTGGTTCGATATTTTTGGGAACCACCCAGCATTTTGCATAGAGACGCTTTCGTTTTCATTTAGTGATAAATAATTTTTCAATGTTGATGTCAATCCCAAATTCCTCACTGAATCAATCACAATACCGTTCAGTTCATATCGAAGTTCTCGGAAAAGGAATGCTATTGCATTATTAATGAATTTCAGTTTGGTTGGAACGGCATTTTTATCATCTAGGAGAGTACCTTCTATGTATAAATAACTGTTACAAGGCAAAGTGAATGCTTCAAGGTCAGCAATTGGTACTCTTATCTCGTCGTTATAATTGAGGTTTCCAGCGATGTAAGGCTGATATGTATGAAACTGATAGTCTTCAATTGTAGTGTCGCTGAAAGGTTGACCAGTGATATTCAATAATTCCATTATTTCAAAACTTCAAATCCAAGAGATATCAAAAACTGACGATTTTCTGATGTTAATATTCCGGAGGTCTTCTTCATACTAGTACGTTTCTTTTCATTGTCATGTCTTTTATAGTATTGTTCAGGGGAGTAAAACGGTGTTGGATGGATGAATCTCCACACCATGATCAAAGATCCTTCTTTCGAAGGTGAAGTCGAACGGTGATTTCTTCTTCACGGAAATCTATAATATTTCCTGATTGATCAATAATTTTCACAGTTATATTGTTGATAGTTTTCACGGAAACTGGATAATACAGGATCGTAACAGGTGATTCGATGATCTTGTATCCGGTGGGGACTTTGGCATTGAACTGATGAATTAAATGAACTGGTTCACCATTTAAATAGCTTCCGATGGCCAAGTTACAATCTACACAGATAGTATTGACGTTGAGAATCTTGACCTGGTGGTCCGAAACACTTTTTTCATCCGCATTCAACATTCGTTTTCTGAATCCAAGTAGTGATCCAATTGTGTTGTCCACTCCAAAATTGATTCGACGATTAGTTTTTATAGTCACCTTGGAAGTATTCAAATCAGGTGTAATTCGAAGAACTGCTTGGTTGTCTTTATCATTCATAGCATTTTGAATAACGTTTGCTAGATCATCAATTTCATATGATCCAGTAGGAATTTCAAATCTATATCTATCGTTCTCACCCCAAACGAAGATATTATTCGTATTATCAATATTTGGTATTGAGTTGAAACTGTCAAAATTAGCTAACCCAATTTCATATTCGTTTTCATCATTCAAATATATTGGAGGATTAAAATCGTAAGTAAGAATCGATGAACATCCACTTAAAGTAAAAGTCAAAGACATATTGTTTCACTGAAAGTTTAATTTCAAATGACGCTCCATTTTACAAATTCTGGTTATATAAAAAAAGTAAACAATGTTGCCCACATTGATATGAATTGAATGATTGTACAGAATCATAATTATACATAATATCATTGTTGCCACCGTCGCTTGAAAAATATTGAATCAGTTCTAAAGGTGGAGATAAATCTCCATAACTATTGAAATAAACTATTTCATTATCGCGCTTAATATAAGCAGTCCAATGTGTTCCTTCACCTACATTCGAATCTAGATTCAAGATTCCAGACTCGTTCTTTCTTATTTTTTCAGGAAGGGTATCTCTCATGAAAATTCCCCTAAAGTATGGTATTTTGAGAATTCTCACATATTTGCGCAAGTCAATATTAGTCAGTGGTCGGCGAGGTAGCTTTATCGGGAGTTTTTTGCGTATGGCTTCAAATACATGCCATAGCCCTTATATGGTCTCAAATATAGCCCTTTTCCAGTAGCTGCCTTCTCCATTTCTCGATTATGTCGCTGTTCTTCAGCTAGTCGTTCCCGATCAGCTTTCGCATCATTAACCGCTTTGGCGATACCCGCGGCACCTCCACCTACTGCTCCAAGTGCTCCTAGAAGTGGGAGTAAAAATGGTAAAAATCCTCCAATTTTAGGCGCTGGAATGATTCTTTGTTTTTTAGTTTTTTTCGTAGGTCGCTTGGCCAATAGATTCAAAGCACCACCTTTTTTCTTCCGTGATACCTTCTTTTTCCGTTTCAGCCCCATACCCATCTTGCTCTTCAATTTCATTGCTCCCGTAACCCCTAATGCTGCGATTTTCTCACCCACACCAGCATCAGATGCCTTGAAACGCTGTGCAGCTACTTCGGCCAGCCGCCTATCAGCAATATTTCTATGTTGTATGTCTTTGAAATTCGAATAAGCTATATCGTGTTGTTTGCAAGCCTCATCTAGTTCGTTAACACCTTTATCGCCTCTTAGTAGTCTTTTTTCAAGTTTAGTCCCAGGTCCACAATAATTATATCCTGGCACATGAAGTTCTATTGGAAGCTTATTAATTAGAGTATTGAGGAGTCCTCGACCTTTCCGTTTTACGCTTCGACAACGACTGACTGAGTTATTCCTTCGTTTCATTTTATAATGTTCAGAACACTGTCGGTTGAATAATAACTGATTTGCTATATGAATTCCTTTATATATAGAACTGAAACATGTTCGGTAGTGTCAGTTCCATGGATGTGCCTGCATAATGAAGATTCAAAAGCAGACATTCTCTCTACCAATCACAAATCATGATGAAATCGCTCACGAGAGTAAATTTAGGAAACACGGAATTTTGTTCGGTGGCCAGTCAAAAAGAGGTTTACTAGTAGGATCTAGCGGATCGGGGAAAACGAATGTAATGATATCCTTAATTGAACATCCAAATGGTCTCCGTTTCGAAAATATTTATTTGTATTCTAAATCACTCCATCAGCCAAAATATTCATATCTGAGGACATTATTGACACCGTTGAAAGAAATAGGCTACATGGAATATAGTGACAAAGATGATATAATTGCACCAGAGAATATTCGAGATAATTCCATTATAATATTTGACGATGTTCCTAGCTGTGACCAAGATTTGATGAAAAGTTACTTTTGCTTTGGACGACATAGAAACACAGATTGTTTCTATTTGTGTCAAACTTACTCTGCCGTTTGCAAACAATTTATTAGAGATAATTCTAACTTGATTATTGTCTTTCAACAAGACATGACCAATTTGAAACACATTTATGATGACCATGTGAATATTGATATGTCCTTTCAACAATTTAAAGAACTTTGCGCACTCTGTTGGGGCGAAAAATTCGGATTTCTTGTTATCGATAAAGATTCTCCATTGAGCTCGGGTAGATACCGCAAAGGGTTCGATGAGTTCATTCATATATAAATGGAATCATTTTCGAATCATGTTTATTCATGATGAATAACCGCACGGTAGCGGAGCTATTGAAAACACGGAAGGCTTTGAAAAAAAAATATAGAACCTTGAAAGGCGATATTGTGAAATCTCAATCTGATTTAGAGAAAACCTATCAACCTATTACGCAACCTCTCAAAGAATTACTCGCAACCATTGGCAAATCTGATCAAGGAACGTTTGTAAAAAATGAGCCGAAACGTGAATTTAAAGAAGAGTATTACCATACGGCACCAACTATGGATTTGGGGGATGAAGAAACATTTCTACATGACCCCTCATTAGTAAGACCAGAATATGGGGAAAGTTTCTTTGAAGAAACAATACCACCTGGATTGGATTCAATGGCGCAACATGAGAGATATTTAGAACAATTCAATTCTCCACTACCTAGGGCATATATTGACGATAAAATACTGGATACTGAAAATGCTTTTGATGATACTTTTGGTGTTTATTTTGATCCGTTCACAAAGAAATATGCTATTGGTGATTCTACAATAGATTTTGATGGCCCTGATTTCATTATAAATGGTACTTTGAAATATAAGGGTACTCCTGGATTATATGAGCTCATGTTCAAAAAATATCCTACTGGTATGAAAAACAGTGATATAGATCAGTATATTGATATAGTTCGAAGAACCAACACACATTATTTAGGCTATAATCCTGTGAAAGGGCTATCTACATCAAATTCGCAAAAATTCATTGACATTATCAAACCAAGAATCACTACGCTACATTCCATGAATTTGGAGAAAACTGTAAAAAACAAGACCCCTAAGCCCACATCAATACCTTCAGTTGTTCGGGGGCAACCAACGAGACCAAGAAGTGGTTCCACTCCTTCAATCATAACGACAAGAAGCCGAACAAAACAGGGAGGAAAATTGACCATGATGCAACTGAACAAAAAACCTGCGGAATATAAATATTTTAACGACTTTAATGAATTAGTAGATAGACTAAGGCTTCTAATTGCTTCTGAATCGGCTGGTGATACTGGTCACAATAATGAGATTATTTCTATTATTGAAGAGCTGAGGGAAGGCAAGATCATAAAATAGATTGATAGTTATTATTTTGAGTCATTCTGATAATAGCACTGTAACGATGCCGATCGATAAGTTTGGACGACATCTTTTTAACAAAAACCAAAACCCTAGCACATCTCCAGAAGAACCATTATTGGCATCAACGCAGCCTATACAGTTACAATCAGCTTTCTATATCTGTCAACCAATATCTTACCATAGTAAATGTATAATTACTATTCGTGGATCGGGTTCAGGTCAACAAGTTCCAGGAATGGTGAAAAAAAACTGGGTCTTCTTACAAGAAAACAATAGTGGATCATATGTCTTTCCGGTATCTGGAAAGATTGAGAAAATTGACGTTTTACCAAAGGATACAACAGTTATGTTGGGGGATAATGACATACAGGTGAAAGAATTGATAGAAAAAGAGATAAATAAAGGTGACACGATCTCATTTGCCTCTATCAAAAGAGATCGATTGGGTTCATTGTATGCTCAAATAGTGCTCCAGTGCCCATTAACTAAAAATGAGTAGTGTCAAAGAATCAGTCGTAAACGAATTACATAAGCCTGCTAGGAAAACATTTAGGAGACGTCGAGTGATAGTGAAAGGTTTGAATGACTTGTATCAGGCTGATCTAGTTGAAATGATACCCTACGCAAAAATTAATAAAGGATACCGCTACATATTGGTTGTAATCAATGTTTTTAGTAAATTGGTATGGTTAAGACCGGTGAAACGTAAAAACGCAAAAGATGTCACAGAAGCAATGAGAGATATCCTTGATAATGTTGAAATTAAACCTAAAAATATTCAAACAGATATGGGGAAAGAATTCTACAACAAAGATTTCAGATCGTTGATGGAATCTTTCAACATAAATCACTATAGCACATTTTCAAATTTGAAAGCTAGTGTGGTTGAGCGGGTGAATCGCACTTTGAAGAATTCAATGTGGAAGAAATTCAGTTTGCAGGGTACTTATAAGTGGTTGAATATCCTGAAGGAAATAGAGGATGTATATAATAACACAAAACACAGCACAATTGGAATGAAACCTAAAGATGTGAATTCTGGGAATGAAAATACATTACTCAAAACTGTATATAGTCATTTGAAAACAATTGATCCTAGAAAGAATAAATTCAAAGTAGGTGACTTTGTGAGAATAAGCAAGTTCAGAGAAGCATTTTCAAAATCGTATCAGCCTTCTTGGTCAAATGAAGTCTTCAGAATTCGACAAGTTAAATTGTCAAACCCAACTACTTACCTGCTAGAAGATCAGAATCAAGAAGAAATTCGGGGAGGTTTCTACAGCGAAGAGCTTCAGAAAGTGAAATATCCCAACATCTACTTGGTTGAAAAAGTTTTACAGCGACGTGGAAACAAAATTCGTGTCAAGTGGCTAGGCTTAGATAATTCTCATAATTCATGGATTGATAAAAAGGAACTTCTGTGAAATACATTTATATTTTTTGGAATAAAACAATTATTCAGATGATTTCATATTTTTTTATTAAGTAATTCCTAGTGGGTACAATTATTCGTATGCTAATTTCTATTGTACATTATTCAGGTCTTCAGAAAAAACGTCAGGGTATATGTGGATGAATTCCAATACTAAACTGATATTTTCACTACTTGGGTTCTCCTGTGGCCTAACAAGATTAAGTGCATTGTTCACTACATCTCCATCTTGATTTTGAAGAGCTCTCTGCAGAACTGTGAGGTAATTCGTAAACTGCAGTCTCCCCATCATTTCCATTTGATATTTGATTAGCGGCAATAGAGTCCACAACTTGCAAAGGGATTCATAACCCAAGAAAACATAATAGTTATTTTTCTGAATCTTAACAACACTCGTTTCCGAAATTTTCATAAAGTATATCTGGAAGGATTCACCATCTAACGAGTTCGGATGGTCACTAGGATAGAAATAATTTGTAATGATTTCTTGATATTTAAGAAAATCCATCCACTCACGATCATTGAAAGTGATTACATCATTCTTGAGTCCTGATATCTGGATGCAGGGCCTGAAGCCAAATTCATAGGATAATCCTATGGAAACGTACTTGCTTCTTGATTTATTCAAAGGCAATCTCTTCTCTCCCAACAATATTGATTTATGTTTATTCTCATGATGTTCTTCCAGATTATATCTAACCCCCGAGTCACCGGTAGGAACACTTGATGTATAGTAGCTCTGCCCACTCGAATTCACAGTTGATTTCGACAAGTCCATTTCAGAATAATATGTGTTTTACAACTAGAATTCGAAAACTGAGTGAAGGATCTCATTGTGATAAGTTATATACCTTCGAATTTGTGAAGTGGGGGTATGATTAACGAATCATTACATTAATTAATATGAATCGGACGATATTCCCAAATACTCCTTAATTATAGATAATTGAATTAGTCTATGACTCATAAGGTACACCTGTTTTCTTTAATTGTAGATGATTTAATTACATTGGTGACTCATTGTAAACATGTGTTTTCTTGATCGAACATGATTGAATTAGTCTGATGACTCATATAGTGCGCCTGCTTTTTCTTGATCGAACATGATTGAATTAGTCTGATGACTCATACATACCACATGTTTTCTTCTTAATTGGAGATGATTTAATTTTCTGAATCGACTATGACATTAATATTGAAAGTAAGCACAGTACATTCCAATAAACATGTATTCACATACTTTCTTAATCTTCATGACCCTCCATTCTCCAACATACAGTAGATATGATTTTCTGTTTGGTGTAAATATTATGAATACGGTCCTGCCCTACTGGAAAAATCGATATGGGATAATAGGGGCCTCCTTTTCGTGCAAAATTGTACAACTCATGCCCTCTGTTATAGAAATGCTCCAACAAAAAGAGAAAACCATTATTTTGTTCATGGTTTTACAGAGAAAATTAAATATTCACCCTCGTTTGGTCGGTGCGTTAGACCAGATATCACGCATAAGTATTTCAGTAATCTTTTTCGGTCGTCTGTGGTTAAATAATATGTGTACAATTATTCTCGGTTTTCTTAAGTTTATCGGGAGTGATACAGGTACGAATTGATAGAAATGTAAGTTAGTCAACTCGATCATTAGTGGGAGTGTGTGGTGTTTCAGTGGATTATTCCAAGTGTATCATGAGTGACACCGGATTTACAAGACGCTAACTGATAGAAATGTGAGTTAGTCAACTCGATCGGTAGTGTGTGGTGTGTGGTGTTTCGGTGGATTATTCCAAGTGTATCGGGAGTGACACCGGATTTATGGGACGCTAACTGATAGAAATGTGAGTTAGTCAACTCGATCGGTAGTGGTGTGGTGTGTGGTGTTTCGGTGGATTATTCCATGTGTATAGGGAAGTGACACCGGATTTATGGGACGCTAACTGATAGAAATGTGAGTTAGTCAACTCGATCGGTAGTGGTGTGGTGTGTGGTGTTTCGGTGGATTATTCCATGTGTATAGGGAAGTGACACCGGATTTATGGGACGCTAACTGATAGAAATGTGAGTTAGTCAACTCGATCGGTAGTGGTGTGGTGTGTGGTGTTTCGGTGGATTATTTCAAGTGTATAGGGAAGTGATACAGGACACAAACTAATAGGAGTGTGAGTAACTTATCTTTCTCTCTTTTTTTAATCAGACATTATTGCCTCCCAAATTTTCTTCATTTTTCACTAGATAAGCTATTCTGTGCAAGTTTCAAATACAGAAATATTCTTTCTTCCAAAATGATCAATTCCTTCAATTGAAATATAGTAATGAAATAATCTGATATATCACTCAGTCGAATATTCCAAATTCTCTTCTTAATTTTTTGGAGTAAGGGAAAACGTCCCTACAACATACTTTTATTTCACATCAAAGAAATGTACAACTGCGAAGTTATTTCGTGCAAGTGTCAAAATGAATCCGAAGTGTTAACCTGTGAATTTCGAAACATAAAATAGAATCAGAATACACATCATTGTCTGCTATTCATTTGTTCAGGGATAATCAGGATTATTCCCCCAATGGTAAGAAAATCATTGGGATCAATTTAACCTATTAAATAGCGAGTTAAATAGCCGGTATCCATATTGCGTTCAATTTATATCATCAATCGACCCCCCTCATACATGTGGGCAAATAATTCGCTCAATTCCCCCATTCGCTATAATAAAGTGAATAATTATTACACATTTAGATCTATTGAAAGAAACCGTCTGTCTTCCAAAACCCAACTAGCCATGACAACAGATTATTTTCAGGTCACGCTATATCCTCGTAATGAGAACCACCATCGTTTGGCATACTAAATAATTTGCAAATTAAGATTCTAAATTGGAATTATTCACCCTCTTGGACCATCTGTCGAAAATAATTACTCCAATGAACACTCTGATGACTTGTCTCATGAAATCAATTCCCTGTGGCTTTGTTGTGAAAATAAATATTTCTGCTTTCTCATAAGAAATTTTATGAATGGATAACATCAATATCAATCGATAGACTCCCCCGCATCAGTACTCCTTATGCAATTGAAGATTTTATTCTTGGGGCGTACAGAAGGAATCCCTATAATGTTCGAAAAACATGCGAAGAAAGTATTTGGAATTTTTCAACTCTGAATAAGCTTTGCCTATAGACGAGCAAGTTTTGGTATAGTGTTGTTTGATGGATAACGAAAGAATATGCTGTCAGTCCTATATTGCTAGTGATGAATTGAATTTCTCGTGGAAGTATCTATAGAAAAGTGATTAGAGTGAAATATGAATCAGATTGACGACTCGTGCTCACATTTTTTCAAGTAGCTATGCAATTGAAGATTTATTTCTTGGGGTGCTCGAAAGGGAGTCCCTATATTGTTCGAAAAAAACATCATGCCTAAGGAAAAGGTATTGAAATTTGATTACTTCTTGGGGATTATAAGTTTTTATTGGCTTCCTTTGGAATGAGTTTCACCGAGTTTTGATATTGCGTTGTTCCATGAAGAACGAATGGGTTTTTTTGGTATTGCTATAGTGATGAAATGAAATTTCTAATGGAAGTATCTATCTCAGCGCACGTGTTCTCAAGTACTTAATGGTTAATGAATTAGATCATGCTTTCCTTCATGTGGTGATTGATTAATTAGGGGGAATTAAATGGAGTGCTCTGATTGGCTGTCTGATGCCGTGATGCCTGGTCCAGCTTTCCTAATATATATCTACTAACAACTCAAGGAAAGATAACTTGTAGAATTGATTGGAATCCACGTGTGTTCACTCGATGGAAGAAAGAAGTGTAAGTGACATGAGAGTAAAAATATCAAAAAACGTGACTTTCAAAATAATCATTGAACTACTGGTACTGACTGAAGTATAATGGGTGGATCAAAATTAACTCGATAAATGACATTTCTGGCACCATAATACATAGGATAAATCTGTTTTGTTGAAAATTATATACAGGCAGTAATAACAGGAAAACAGTGTGTGAACAATACAGAAGAATAAACATTACAATGTCCCGAAAGTGTAGACTATTCACGTAATGTACACGGTCTAACAGAATCCACATGACAGATAGTAGTTGAATATACGTATCGATATATAAGAAACAAATCGTTTCTGATATTACATTCGATACAATTCGTGAATAAGGATGTATACAGGGCCTTTCGAAAAATCATCAACAACCCAGAAAAATCATTGAATCAAGTTACTACACAGAAAAAAAAAACAGTATGTGTCTGACCTAGCATCCAGGAACAATAAACAAAACTTGGGGGGAATAAAGAGAATTGCATTGAACTCGATGAAAAACAACCTCGATTTGACACCTGCTTTATAGTCAGTTGATATACGAGGTAGAATCAAATGAACTAAGCCGAGGATGATCGAAGTAGATCGAAGATCAACGAAGTGAATCAGTGTTTATTGCTCACCCGAAAAATGATAGGCATACCTCGATTTGACACCTGCTTCATAGTCAGTTGATATACGAGGTAGAATCAAATGAACTAAGCCGAGGATGATCGAAGTAGATCAAAGATCAACGAAGTGAACCAGTGTTTGTTGCTCACCCGAAAAATGATAGGCATATTGGTTGCACGAAAGAGTGCGTCAGTCGAAGAGACATGTATATCATACCCAAGTGAGTCAAGAGCGAATATATCAACAAAATGCTAGATGAAATAAGAACACATATCCACTTATGAATGTACTCGAAGGGAGTCAGAAAGACATGATCATGATAAGATTTAAATAATGTGTGTGAGCAAATATAATCAAACTAACTATTACAAAATATATCATTCAGTTCTGTCATTCCAATTTCCGTTTCTATACTGATACATCTGTCTGTGGAGGAATTGCTGTATTCAACCTAATCTAGCTGTCATTCAAATTCCATGTATATGGAGTCAGCTGTCACTGATTTCCAGAAATCTGCTACGCAATGTATAAGAACAATGCCTCCTCTGTTCCGAGAGATTGCGTTATCGTTATCTTGTAATAATATCTACTTCCAGTGTCTAAGCAATGCTTCCTTCCGTTTTTTAGAGTGAGCAGATGGTCGACGTGGCCGACGTAGCCTCATCTTGTAACAATATCTACCTCCTTCGTGAGAACAATGCCTCCTTTGTTCTGAAAAACAGCAGGTGGCTGATGAGCCATGTTCATAAAGATAACAATACCCCCACTTCTGTGTAGGAACAATACAATCTTTATCCTGGAGAATAGCTGGTAGATGACGTCACCAACTCAAGCCATCTGGTGATAGAAAACTCCAGAGACAAACTATACAGGGTGTGTGAAAGAATGTTTCATAGGTGGCAGATATGTCAAATACTTACATTCTACCGACACTCACCTACCCAATAGCGTATGTCTATGTGAGACAAGGATGCAATGTCCAAAAATGGTTTAACACATGCAGAGCCATCCCCACCACTACCATCACCACAACCTCGATTACTTCTTTCTGAGGATAATATGGGAATTTCAAATCAGCATAACAATATCCTTAGAAGAATAGTACGACACAGCCAGCCACAAAATGTCACGGATGGCATATATAGTAGGTACTGACAACCATTTCGAATAACGTATTGTGTGTATGTTTTATCTGTCGATGACTTTATTGCAATCAAGTAACGTGGAGAGCGATGTGAAATAACAATTGACGTCTACCAGTACTCTTTAAAGAGAAACCAAAGACGAATAATTCGATCTATAAACTCGAGTTGATGTTTTCCTGTGGATCTGGAGGGGAAACCGAATAACAAGATACATGTTTTCATAACAGCAGCTCACCTGCACAAAATATGTCGAAATACAACTTGAAACATCATACAATGTTCAATAGAAAATTATTATTCAACATACGTCAAAGCCGTGCTGCAAAACATCGAATCCGTGTTGCAAAACATCAAAAACGTTCGTCAAAACATCACCAACGTCAAAAATGTCAAAAACGTCAAAAAATGTCAAAAACGTCGAAAACGTCGAAAAAACGTCAAAAAACGTCGAAAAGCGTCAAAAAACGTCGAAAAACGTCGAAAAACGTCAAAAAACGTCGAAAAGCGTCGAAAAGCGTCAAAAAACGTCAAAAAACGTCGAAAAACGTCGAAAAACGTCAAAAAACGTCGAAAAACGTCGAAAAACGTCAAAAAACGTCAAAACGTCAAAAACGTCACGTTTTTCACGCTTATGACGAATCAACGTTCAAATGGCATATCGGAACATAGATAATTCACAAAATGTGATAATAAGCACAAACGTTTAATCTTTCAACGAAGCCACTCGATGGGCACTAGTCTCTAGTTGACTTCCAGGAACTTGGTGACATCTATTTCGTCTATATAAAACTCAATATCATGTTGCTTACCAGTAGGAATTATGAAGTGACTCAAGACCCGGATAGGTAATGCGTTTTCAGCAAAGCGTTGTTCTT
This sequence comes from Phaedon cochleariae, assembly GCA_918026855.4. NCBI lineage: Eukaryota > Metazoa > Arthropoda > Insecta > Coleoptera > Chrysomelidae > Phaedon > Phaedon cochleariae. The sequence goes on along the minus strand of OU896722.1, from coordinate 12,616,420 downwards.
AAGGTGACATATGGTGTTAGTAACAACAACTACACATCATCGTTCATGAGCTGAAGAGCCCCAATGGGTTTGTATACATACAACATAATCAACAAAATACAGATACTTCTTTATTCACTCCATATTAAACAACACTATCTGAACGTTTTTTCTAAGAATATCACGTTTCATCTCATGTGCTAGAAGAGCAATGCTAGATGATGCAGTATACATCGATGTCATTCTGATATAGGCATTTTGCCAATATATTCAACTCTTTCAGTCATACCTCTGTCGTTGATGACGTCACTAGACAATTTAAACTTTGAATGCTCCAATTCGAATTAAAAAAGACATTGCACAATACCCCCACATTGGACAAGTTCATCATAAAAGGTGAGGTACTGAGCTGCCCAAGGTCAGAGTAATGATATATATATTATGCATACGCGGCGATTGGAGTGACAGATGGCGGGAGGGATACTGAAACGTACGACAAAACATCGAAAAAGTACAACGAAACGTTATAAACGTGCAACGAAACATTCAAAACGTATTTCCATAGCAGAAGTAAATCACCACACTTATCTCCTCAGTTCTACTCATAATATATGATATCTCAGATTACAGGTCAACGGCTTAATGTTATGACAATCACTTGGCCAGTCTGAACACTATCGAAATACCTGAGGTCAGACAGGTACTGCCTGTATGGGGTTTATACTTTGAGTCCTACAAATATCACGGATGTCATTCTCGGGAAATTTCCCCATGACATAGGGTGAAAAATCGTGAAACAGCATGGAAAAACGTGACGATCTCGTGACGCAACCATCACACTTAGTGCGTCGTACGCGTTATGCGTTATACATTCGTTAAACAGACGTCGAATATTATTTTTCGAAAACATCAAACGTGAGTTGCAAGCATCAAAAATACGTCAAATGCGTCAAACTTACCTCGAACAGGCCAATATACATTCAAAACCCACAACAAACTGATAAATGACGTCACAAAACGAAATCATACGATGAAGAAAAATTTGAAAGGCGATAGGAGCAGAATAAACAGGGTGTATGAAAGAACGATTCATGATGAGTGGCGGATATATGACAAATGCTTACATCCTACCGACACTGACTTGCCTAATAGCTCAATATAGGATAGGTCGAAGAATTGATCGATGAGATTGGTGAGGATTGATATTATACCGCTCTCTGGACACATCCAATTTACGGAAGGTTAGACACATCCGATTCAGGATGGGTTAGACAGGTAGAACGTTCATACACTCACTTTCCTTGACTCTTTTGCAAACGTTGAAAATGTTTATGGAATTATCAAAAATGTGGGGGGGGGGGGGGGAAGACGTCAGTAGCGTGCATCGTGCTGCCATCTATGTGATACATATCCTCACTAACACATCAATTTGTTTGATTGACCAAAGAATATCCTGAAGCCTCAGAGTCCCAAGAATTCGAACAGGATAGGTTAGAGAGTAGGCCGACATCATGGGTTGGGTTTGATGCTATATCGATCTGGACTATCCAAGCTACCATAGGTTGGATCTATTTTTTTTTTTATGGTGGCTTGTTTGAGATTATCAGAAACGTCGAAAACGTCAATAACGTCAAAAACGTACACATAAAACATGTGTCAAAACATCACCAACGTTAAAAACGTCAAAAAACGTCAACATTGCTAACAAAACATCACCAACATCACCAACGTCAGAAACGTAAAAAACGTCAAAAAAACGTCAAAAAACGTCAAAAAACGTCAAGAACCGTCAAAAACCGTCAAAAAACGTCAAAAAACGTCAAAAAAACGTCAAAAACCTTCAAAAAAACGTCAATAACCGTCAAAAAAACGTCAAAACATGTCCAAAAACGTCAAAAAAACGTCAAAAACGTGACGCTTTTGACGTTTTTCACGCTTTCGACGAATGCATTCAACGTCCTATGAAAAAAACATGTGTCAAATACGTCACGTTTTTCACGCAGCTATGATAGGTTAGACCTATTTTTGTTTGGTCGGTCTAGGAACACCCAAGCTACGATAGGTTAGACCTATAGACACATCCAAGCTACGATAGGTTAGACCTATTTTTGTTTGGTGGCTCAATTGTGATTATCAGACTCGCTCCGCTCGTCTGATAAACATACAAACACGCCACCAAACAAAAATAGGTCTAACCTATCGTAGCTTGGATGTGTCTATAGGTCTAACCTATCGTAGCTTGGGTGTTCCTAGACCGACCAAACAAAAATAGGTCTAACCTATCATAGCTGCGTGAAAAACGTGACGTATCTGATGTGTTTGACGTACGTCATTGATGTTTTGACACGCCATTTGAACGTTGATTTGTCAGAAGCGTGAAAAACGTGACGTTTTTGACGTTTTCTACGTTTCTGACGTTGGTGATGTTTTGACACATGTTTTTTTCATAGGACGTTGAATGCATTCGTCGAAAGCGTGAAAAACGTCAAAAGCGTCACGTTTTTGACGTTTTTTTGACGTTTTTGGACGGGTTTTGACGTTTTTTGACGGTTATTGACGTTTTTTGAAGGTTTTTGACGTTTTTTGACGTTTTTTGACGTTTTTTGACGGTTTTTGACGGTTCTTGACGTTTTTTGACGTTTTTTGACGTTTTTTTGACGTTTTTTACGTTTCTGACGTTGGTGATGTTGGTGATGTTTTGTTAGCAATGTTGACGTTTTTTGACGTTTTTAACGTTGGTGATGTTTTGACACATGTTTTATGTGTACATGTTTGACGTTATTGACGTTTTCGACGTTTCTGATAATCTCAAACAAGCCACCATAAAAAAAAAAATAGATCCAACCTATGGTAGCTTGGATAGTCCAGATCGATATAGCATCAAACCCAACCCATGATGTCGGCCTACTCTCTAACCTATCCTGTTCGAATTCTTGGGACTCTGAGGCTTCAGGATATTCTTTGGTCAATCAAACAAATTGATGTGTTAGTGAGGATATGTATTACATAGATGGCAGCACGATGCACGCTACTGACGTCTTCCCCCCCCCCCCACATTTTTGATAATTCCATAAACATTTTCAACGTTTGCAAAAGAGTCAAGGAAAGTGAGTGTATGAACGTTCTACCTGTCTAACCCATCCTGAATCGGATGTGTCTAACCTTCCGTAAATTGGATGTGTCCAGAGAGCGGTATAATATCAATCCTCACCAATCTCATCGATCAATTCTTCGACCTATCCTATATTGAGCTATTAGGCAAGTCAGTGTCGGTAGGATGTAAGCATTTGTCATATATCCGCCACTCATCATGAATCGTTCTTTCATACACCCTGTTTATTCTGCTCCTATCGCCTTTCAAATTTTTCTTCATCGTATGATTTCGTTTTGTGACGTCATTTATCAGTTTGTTGTGGGTTTTGAATGTATATTGGCCTGTTCGAGGTAAGTTTGACGCATTTGACGTATTTTTGATGCTTGCAACTCACGTTTGATGTTTTCGAAAAATAATATTCGACGTCTGTTTAACGAATGTATAACGCATAACGCGTACGACGCACTAAGTGTGATGGTTGCGTCACGAGATCGTCACGTTTTTCCATGCTGTTTCACGATTTTTCACCCTATGTCATGGGGAAATTTCCCGAGAATGACATCCGTGATATTTGTAGGACTCAAAGTATAAACCCCATACAGGCAGTACCTGTCTGACCTCAGGTATTTCGATAGTGTTCAGACTGGCCAAGTGATTGTCATAACATTAAGCCGTTGACCTGTAATCTGAGATATCATATATTATGAGTAGAACTGAGGAGATAAGTGTGGTGATTTACTTCTGCTATGGAAATACGTTTTGAATGTTTCGTTGCACGTTTATAACGTTTCGTTGTACTTTTTCGATGTTTTGTCGTACGTTTCAGTATCCCTCCCGCCATCTGTCACTCCAATCGCCGCGTATGCATAATATATATATCATTACTCTGACCTTGGGCAGCTCAGTACCTCACCTTTTATGATGAACTTGTCCAATGTGGGGGTATTGTGCAATGTCTTTTTTAATTCGAATTGGAGCATTCAAAGTTTAAATTGTCTAGTGACGTCATCAACGACAGAGGTATGACTGAAAGAGTTGAATATATTGGCAAAATGCCTATATCAGAATGACATCGATGTATACTGCATCATCTAGCATTGCTCTTCTAGCACATGAGATGAAACGTGATATTCTTAGAAAAAACGTTCAGATAGTGTTGTTTAATATGGAGTGAATAAAGAAGTATCTGTATTTTGTTGATTATGTTGTATGTATACAAACCCATTGGGGCTCTTCAGCTCATGAACGATGATGTGTAGTTGTTGTTACTAACACCATATGTCACCTTAAGAACAACGCTTTGCTGAAAACGCATTACCTATCCGGGTCTTGAGTCACTTCATAATTCCTACTGGTAAGCAACATGATATTGAGTTTTATATAGACGAAATAGATGTCACCAAGTTCCTGGAAGTCAACTAGAGACTAGTGCCCATCGAGTGGCTTCGTTGAAAGATTAAACGTTTGTGCTTATTATCACATTTTGTGAATTATCTATGTTCCGATATGCCATTTGAACGTTGATTCGTCATAAGCGTGAAAAACGTGACGTTTTTGACGTTTTGACGTTTTTTGACGTTTTTCGACGTTTTTCGACGTTTTTTGACGTTTTTCGACGTTTTTTGACGTTTTTGACGCTTTTCGACGCTTTTCGACGTTTTTTGACGTTTTTCGACGTTTTTCGACGTTTTTTGACGCTTTTCGACGTTTTTTGACGTTTTTTCGACGTTTTCGACGTTTTTGACATTTTTTGACGTTTTTGACATTTTTGACGTTGGTGATGTTTTGACGAACGTTTTTGATGTTTTGCAACACGGATTCGATGTTTTGCAGCACGGCTTTGACGTATGTTGAATAATAATTTTCTATTGAACATTGTATGATGTTTCAAGTTGTATTTCGACATATTTTGTGCAGGTGAGCTGCTGTTATGAAAACATGTATCTTGTTATTCGGTTTCCCCTCCAGATCCACAGGAAAACATCAACTCGAGTTTATAGATCGAATTATTCGTCTTTGGTTTCTCTTTAAAGAGTACTGGTAGACGTCAATTGTTATTTCACATCGCTCTCCACGTTACTTGATTGCAATAAAGTCATCGACAGATAAAACATACACACAATACGTTATTCGAAATGGTTGTCAGTACCTACTATATATGCCATCCGTGACATTTTGTGGCTGGCTGTGTCGTACTATTCTTCTAAGGATATTGTTATGCTGATTTGAAATTCCCATATTATCCTCAGAAAGAAGTAATCGAGGTTGTGGTGATGGTAGTGGTGGGGATGGCTCTGCATGTGTTAAACCATTTTTGGACATTGCATCCTTGTCTCACATAGACATACGCTATTGGGTAGGTGAGTGTCGGTAGAATGTAAGTATTTGACATATCTGCCACCTATGAAACATTCTTTCACACACCCTGTATAGTTTGTCTCTGGAGTTTTCTATCACCAGATGGCTTGAGTTGGTGACGTCATCTACCAGCTATTCTCCAGGATAAAGATTGTATTGTTCCTACACAGAAGTGGGGGTATTGTTATCTTTATGAACATGGCTCATCAGCCACCTGCTGTTTTTCAGAACAAAGGAGGCATTGTTCTCACGAAGGAGGTAGATATTGTTACAAGATGAGGCTACGTCGGCCACGTCGACCATCTGCTCACTCTAAAAAACGGAAGGAAGCATTGCTTAGACACTGGAAGTAGATATTATTACAAGATAACGATAACGCAATCTCTCGGAACAGAGGAGGCATTGTTCTTATACATTGCGTAGCAGATTTCTGGAAATCAGTGACAGCTGACTCCATATACATGGAATTTGAATGACAGCTAGATTAGGTTGAATACAGCAATTCCTCCACAGACAGATGTATCAGTATAGAAACGGAAATTGGAATGACAGAACTGAATGATATATTTTGTAATAGTTAGTTTGATTATATTTGCTCACACACATTATTTAAATCTTATCATGATCATGTCTTTCTGACTCCCTTCGAGTACATTCATAAGTGGATATGTGTTCTTATTTCATCTAGCATTTTGTTGATATATTCGCTCTTGACTCACTTGGGTATGATATACATGTCTCTTCGACTGACGCACTCTTTCGTGCAACCAATATGCCTATCATTTTTCGGGTGAGCAACAAACACTGGTTCACTTCGTTGATCTTTGATCTACTTCGATCATCCTCGGCTTAGTTCATTTGATTCTACCTCGTATATCAACTGACTATGAAGCAGGTGTCAAATCGAGGTATGCCTATCATTTTTCGGGTGAGCAATAAACACTGATTCACTTCGTTGATCTTCGATCTACTTCGATCATCCTCGGCTTAGTTCATTTGATTCTACCTCGTATATCAACTGACTATAAAGCAGGTGTCAAATCGAGGTTGTTTTTCATCGAGTTCAATGCAATTCTCTTTATTCCCCCCAAGTTTTGTTTATTGTTCCTGGATGCTAGGTCAGACACATACTGTTTTTTTTTTCTGTGTAGTAACTTGATTCAATGATTTTTCTGGGTTGTTGATGATTTTTCGAAAGGCCCTGTATACATCCTTATTCACGAATTGTATCGAATGTAATATCAGAAACGATTTGTTTCTTATATATCGATACGTATATTCAACTACTATCTGTCATGTGGATTCTGTTAGACCGTGTACATTACGTGAATAGTCTACACTTTCGGGACATTGTAATGTTTATTCTTCTGTATTGTTCACACACTGTTTTCCTGTTATTACTGCCTGTATATAATTTTCAACAAAACAGATTTATCCTATGTATTATGGTGCCAGAAATGTCATTTATCGAGTTAATTTTGATCCACCCATTATACTTCAGTCAGTACCAGTAGTTCAATGATTATTTTGAAAGTCACGTTTTTTGATATTTTTACTCTCATGTCACTTACACTTCTTTCTTCCATCGAGTGAACACACGTGGATTCCAATCAATTCTACAAGTTATCTTTCCTTGAGTTGTTCCGATTAATTCTCTCATTTTTGTCGATATCTCGCAGACTTTGATGGAAACTGCTTTCAGAGTACCCTAACGATCATGTTGATGAAAGAGAATGACGTTGTTGTTCTATGGTTCACCCCATTCCCCAAAGCATGTCCTTGTCGATGTTATTAGGAATATAAAATGAAATTGAGGATACATATTTTGTTTTGAATAAGCATATATCTATTAATACCCTAGTACGAAGATGCCTCTGAGAATGATGTGAATGGTGATTTTTTATTTATTTCATCTCTTGGTGTGTACGAGAGGAAATTCCTATGATATTCGTCACGTGCGTACCTAAGGAGGATAGGGAGGGAAGGTAGGTGTTTCAACTTTTGAATGAGTTTGGTAGAGTGTTGTTCGACATATTTCAAGGTTAACGACGAAAGGATGTGCTGACTGGGCCTGTCGAGGTCGTCTGACTGGTATTGCTAGTGATGGAATTATAGCAGAGATTTCTGAGGAACATTTCCCGTGGAAGTATCTATCATTTTTTGAAGATTTTGAACTTCTTTCCAACGTTTTCGTGGCGTTTCTGTGACGTTTTGGTAACGTGTTTACGATTCAGTTTTTTTTTTCCTAGTCATCCTGCATATGTCTTTCTCGATTTTTCATTCGACTCTGACTATTTGTATTACCCTGTATATTATGATTTTGATTTCCTCATTATCATCTGTCATCTGCCATACGCCATCTCCCTTAAGTCTGTTATACCTGATCGTTTGCTTTCGGCTACGTTAGGAGCACCGGAAATATCATCACGATATCTTCAAAATGTGATAGTGGTCTCTGACTGGTCGGCTGAGTCACGTTTTTCAACCCGGAAGGTGGAGAAGGGGGGTGTGGTCTCAAGCGTTTGCTCTGGGTGAGGTTTAAAGCACCAGGAGTATCACCAAAGGTATACATTATCTATCAAGCGTTATCTGCCATATGTCAAATGTCAATCGTATACGGCATATGTTATATATCGTATTCGGCGAGGATGATAGCACTATGATTATAATGGGACAGTATACAATATCATGAGAGCCGAACATGCCCGTTTGATTCCAGTGAAGTTAGAATCACCAGGATATGAGCTATTGAGCAAATTCGACAGGATGTAAGCATGAACCGCAGTTTCGGACACACCCTGTATGCCTCTGAAGTTTTCCATTCTTGATTGGCTCGTGATGTCATCAGGCACCTGCTAATAAAATGAGGTTTCAAGATTGATGATATCTCTCAGCGAGAACAAAGGAGACATTGTTGGGTGACACTTTAGCCATCTGCACTTGAACAATTGACCCCAAATAAAGATGATGCAATCGGATAAGGTTGTTACGTAATTGGACACCCATGAGAGCCGAACATGACCGTTTGATTTCAGTGAGGTTAGAATCACCAGGATATGAGCTATTGAGCAAATTCGACAGGATGTAAGCATGAACCTCACTTTCAGACACACCCTGTATACCTCTGGAGTTTTTCCATTCTTGAATGGCTCGTGAAGTCATCAGCCACCTGCTAACAAAATGAGGTTACAAGAATATCTCTCAGCGAGAACAAAGGAGGCTTTGTTGGATGACTCATCGGCCACCTGCGTCAGAACAATGGACCCATTGTTCTCTCACAGATAAGGATGATGCAATCGGATGAGGTTGTTACGTAATCGGACACCTGCAAACAAAGGCGGCATTGTTCTCGTATATTGCGTCGCAATTTCCCAATAGCCGGAATTCCAAGAAACGCTGTGGCATAGAGAGAACAAAGGCGGCATTGTTCTAGAGGAAGGCTAGATAACATATGGCAAACAAAGGAGGCATTGTTCTACGAAGTCGAGATAAGGATGACTCATCGGCCACCTGCAACATGCATATCGGTTGACCTTGAAACAAAGTGCTACCAATTGTAGTAATACCAACCTAAATCTGGTGGGCACAGTCAATAGATTGTGACGTCATCCACCACCTTTCAAAAAGAAGAAGAAGAATGTCCTAGGACACGCCCATAAGCACTAGAGTCAGAGTCTAGGTGGCTAAGTTCAGAGTACTTCCACGTGTCATCTGTCATTCCTTGTGTTCCATGTCATCTGTCACTTGTCATCTGTCACTTGTCTGTCATCTGTCACTTGTCTGTCATCTGTCACTCTTTGTGTTCCATGCCATCTGCCACTGCTTGTGTTCCATGTCACTTGTCATCTGTCATCTGTCACTTGTCATCTGTCACTTGTCATCTGTCACTTGTCATCTGTCACTTGTCATCTGTCACTTGTTATCTGTCACGTGTCATCTGTCACTTGTCATCTGTCACTTCCGGCGGCCGTCTTGTGACGTCACTTCCGTGCAGCCAACACCTTTCACCACAGGAACGGTTGTGACGTCACTTCCGGCGGCGGCCATCTTGAGCTCGTGCGTACGTAGGTACACTACTACTCAATAATAACAATTCATATCTGAAATTATATCTGTGCTCGAAGTGAAACAAAATATCGTACACTAAATTTTTATGTGTACCAGAAAATATTATTTTCTACTGGGTGAGTTTGTTAATTTTTATTTTGGTGGAAGAATGGATATCAAATTTCGATCATACTTGGTGAAGGAGATTCTTTGCCTCATTGAAGAAAATCTACGAATAGTTATGCAGAACAAGCGCCTCTCCAATATATAACTTTACTTGTAAAATTGATTCACTGAAGATTTTAATCATTGTACGTCGAATCAAGGCAATAAAAAATAATTTGCCGTCTTTTTTATTAACCAAAGGAATAATTTGTTACCACTAGTGAATTGACATTTCGATTGAAGAATTGAAATTGTTGAAGTATTTCACTTGATTCCAAAACCACCCATGAGGTAAAGTGATCGGCTCGTTTTTTTTATTGTGGTTTCCCCCATTAGATAGCTTATATATATATCCGTTTATTTAGTCATAAAAAACTAATACATTGTACATAGAACACATAAATATGTCAAACAACATTACTACATACATACTGTACAATAAAAATAAAATAAAGTCAATCATTCACATTAGAGATTACTTCCCTCCAACGAATGTTTTTTCAGAGTGATTTTAAAACAATTGAGAGAGTGTGCACTTTTTATTGCAGTTGGCAATTCGTTGAATGCTCTTAAGCCTTTGAAAAATATCGAGTTTTGCATGAATCTTTTTAGAATATATATATATATAGAATATCATATGAAGCTATTTATTGAGGCCTAATTCACATTACCTGTTTTCGGTTCTCAATTTCAATTTTTCAAACGATATATCAATTCTTAATACAATAATTCTTCTCTTTCTTAGATGCAAGTTTTTTTTTTCAAATTTTGAATCCTTTTTTTCAAATTCTTTATTATTTTTTGATATTTCAGATTCTTGGATTTTGATAAATTCCAATTCAATCTGAATTTGTGAATCATGGCACTATTCTGTATAATTTCTTTGTCTGAATTATAGAGGAAAGAATCACATCTTGTCAAATTTTTCATGATTTGAGAATTATTTAGTTTAAGAGATTCTATCATTTTGTTATTAGAATTTCAAAATTTCTGCACTCTCATAGGTAAGAAAGCATGTACGAGAGAGCAGCTGTGCAATCCCTTTGTTTATCTACTCAGTAATCGTATAAGACGACTTTGAAGGGTATATAACGAGTACAATAGGCAAATAAAGATACATCGACTTCATTGTCGTGCACACTATATCTTTCTATCCTAACATCTCACATGGACACTATTGAACAGACAAGTTCTCATTGACCATATAAGACGACTTGCAAGCGGGTAAAACGCCCACAGCTTGCAGAACAAGAAACTTCGACTTCGACTATGTTCACACTGTAACTCTGCAGTCTAGAATCTGACATGCATACAGTACAGTTACACTGTAACAATGCAGTCGAGCATCTGACATGTTATCAGTTGACGCAGATTCGATCGCAATGATCGTTTAAGACGACTTTGAAGGGTATATAACGAGTACAATAGGCGAATGGGGATACATCGACTTCATCGTCGTGCACAATATATCTCTCTATCCTAACATCTCACATGGACACTATTGAAGCAGATAAGTTCTCATTGATCATATAAGACGACTTGCAAGCGAGTATAACGCCAACAGCTTGCAGAACAAGAAACTTCGACTTCGACTATGTTTAGTAACTCTGCAGTCTAGCATCTGACATAACTACAGTTGGCGCAGACACGGTCGCAGTTACCATATGAGATCACTCCTAAGCGGGTATAACGCACACAACTTGCAGAAAAAAAACTTCTACCTCGACTATGATAACACTGTAACTCTGCAGTCTAGCATATGACAAGCATACAGTTGAAGCATATACGATATCAGTGACCGTATAAGACGACTCTGAAGGGTATATAACGAGTACAATAGGCAAATGAGGAAACATCGACTTCATCGTTGTGCACACTATACCCCCCTATTTTATCATCTCAAATGGATACTATCAAAGCAGACAATATCGCAATGACCATATGAGACCATTTCCAAACAGATATAACGCACAAAACTTGCAGATCAGGAAAGCTCGACTTCGACTTGTGTTGGGGTATTCGATTCAGAATTTCGATATTTTGTGTCGTTCTCGAGATATTCCGTATAAGACGACTTTGAAGGGTATATAGCGAGTGCAATAGGCAAATGAAGGTACATCGACTTCATTGTCGTGCACGCTATATCTCCCTTTCCTATCATCTCACATGGACACTATTGAAGCAGAAAAGTTTTCATTGACCATGAAAGACGACTTCCAAGCGGGTATAATGCACACAGCTTGCAGAACAAGAAACTTCGACTTCGACTATGTTTACACTGTAACTCTGCAATTCAGCATCTGACATGCATACAGTTGAAGCAGATACCATTGCAGTGACCGTATAAGACGACTTCGAAGGGTTTATAACGAGTACAGTAGGCAAATGAAGATACATCGATTCCATCGTTGTGCACACTATATCTCTATATCCCATGATCTAACATTGACACTATTGAAGGAGACAAGTTTGCATTGACCATATAGGACGAATGCCAAGCGGGTATGTCGCACACATCTTGCAGAACGAGAAACTTCGACTTTGACTATGTTTACACTGTACCTCTGCAGTCCATCATCTGAAATGCATACAGTTGAAGCAGATACGATGGTAGTGACCGTATATAACAACTTTGGAGGGTATATAACGAGTACAATCGGCAAATGCGGATACATCAACTTCATCGTCGTACACACTCTATGTCTCTATCCTATCATCTCATATGAACACAATTGAGGCAGACAAGTTTGCAATGACCATACGAGACAATTTCCAAGCAGGTATTACGCACACAGCTCGCAGAACAAGAAACTTCGACTTCGACCATGTTCACACTGTAACTCTGCAGTCTAGCATCTGACATGTTATCAGTTGACGCAGATACGATCTCGATGACCATATGAGACGACTTTGAAGGGTATACAGCGAGTACAACAGGCAATTGGGGATACATCGACTTCATCGTCGTACACACTATTTATCTCTATCCTTTCACCTCACATGAACACTATTGGAGCAGACAACTCACACAGCGTGCATAACAAGAAACTTCGACTTTGACTATGTTTACACTGTAACTCTGGAGTCTAGCTTCTGACATGCATACAGTTGGATAATATACGATGGCAGTGACCGTATGAGACGACTTAGAAGGGTATATAACGAGTACAATAGGCAAATGAAGATACACCGACTCCACCGTTGTGCACACTATATCTTTCTATTATAACATCTCACATGTACAGTATTGAAGCAGACAAGTTCGCATTGACCATATAAGACGACTTTCAAGCGGGTATAACGCACACAGCTTGCAGAATGAAAACTCCGACTTTGACTATGTTAACACTGTAATTCTGCAGTCTAGCATCTGACATGCATACAGTTGAAGCAGATACGATGGCAGTGACCGTATAAGATGACTCTGAAAGGTATATAACGAGAGCAATAGGCAAATGAAGTTACATCGTCTTCATCGTTGTGCACACTATATCTCTCTATCCTATCATCTCACATGGACACTTTTGGAGCAGACAAATTCGCATTGACCAGATAAGACGACATCCGAGCGGGTATAACGGACGCAGTTTGCAGGACAAGAAACTTCGACTTCGACTATGTTTACACTGTAACTCTGCAGTCTAGCATCAGACATGCATACAGTTGGAGAAAATACGATGGCAGTGAACGAATGATACGACTTTGAAAGGTATATAACGAATACAATATGAATATACACCGACTCCATCGTTGTGCACACTAAATCTCTCTTTCCAATCATCTGACATGGACACTATTGAGGCAGGCGAGTTCGCGATGCTCATATGAGACGACTTTCAAGCGGGTATGACGCACACAACTTGCACAACAAGAAACTTCGACTTCGACTATGTTTACACTGTAACTCTGCCGTCTAGCATCTGGCATGCATACAGTTGAAGCAGATACGATGGCAGTGACAGTATGAGACGACTCTGGAAGGTATATAACGAGAGCAATAGGCAAATGAAAATACATCGTCTTCATCTTTGTGCACACTATATCTCTTTATGGACATTATAGATGCAGACAAATTCGCATCGACCATATAAGACGACTTTCAAGCGGTTATAACGCACACAGCTTGCCTTCGAAGTCAACTCATATGGTCAGTGCGATCGTATCTGCTATAGCTGTAGGCATGTCAGATGCTAGAATGCAAAGGTACAGTGTAAATATAGTCGAAGTCGAAGTTTCTTCTTCTGCCTATTGTGTGCGTTATCCTCGCTTCGATGTCGTCTTATAGGATCATTGCGAACTGATATGCTCCGAATGTATCCATCTGAGATGATAGCATACAGAGATACAGTGTGCAGACTGATGTTGTCGAAGTATCTCCACTTGCCTAATGTTCTCGTAATATGTCCTTCGAAAACGTCTCATTTGGTCAGTGCGATCGTATCTGCTATAGCTGTAGGCATGTCGAATGCTGAAATGCGGAGTTACAGTGTAAACATAGTCGGAGTCAAAGTTTCTTGTTCTGCCTGTTGTATGCGTTATACCCGCTTCGATGTCAACTCATATGATCGTTGCGAACTGATATGCTCCAAAGGTATCCATGTGACTGATGTTGTCGAAGTATCTTCACTTGCCTATTGTTCTCGTCATGAGTCCTTCAAAGTCGTCTTATATGGTCAGTGCGATCGTATCTGCTATAACTGTAGGCATGTCAGATGCTAGAAAGCAAAGTAACAGTGTAAACATAGTCGGAGTCGAAGATTCTTGTTCTGCCTGTTGTGTGTGTTATACCCGCTTCGATGTCGACTCATATGATCGTTGCGAACTGATATGCTCCATAGGTTTCTATGTGAGATGATAGAATACAGAGATACAGTGTGCAGACGGATGTTGTTGGATGTTATAAGTCCCTCAAAGTCGTCTTATATGGTCAGTGCGATCGTATCTGCTATAGCAGATGCCAGGATGCGGACTACAGTGTTAGCAAAGTCGGGGTCGGAGTTTCCTTTTCTGCCTGTTGTGTGCGTTATACCCGCTTCGATGTCGTCTTTTATAATAGTTACGAACTCATATAATCCAGAGGTTTCCATGTGAGATGATAGAATACAGAGATACGGTGCGCGGACTGATGTTGTCGAAGTATCTGCACATGCCTATTGTTCTTGTTATATGTTCTTCGAAGTCGTCCTATATGGTCAGTGCGATCGTATCTGCAATTATTGTAGGCATGTCAGATGCTAGAATGCGAAGTTACGGTGTAAACATAGTCGAAGTCGAAGTCTTGTTCTTCCTGTTGTTTGCGTTATTTTGATTCAGGAAACACTAGACAAAGTCTACCTATAAGATGTATAACCGACTTATTATCAAGATTGATAAATTCGAAGTTTTGGCGAACACGCCAGTTTACCGACTCTTGATTCTTGGAATCGAAGTTTTTTAGTAGGTATGAAAAAGTATAGTACTCCACTCGCATTCAATGAGCTGTCATATACAGTGTGTCCCAGATTCTATTCTCTATACAGGGATCTCGGCTCCTATTATACCTACAGCAGGGAAAGTTTCAGAGGAATCTTAGTGCATTCGATAACCGGCCTCAGATTCACGATCGGATAATTGGTTTGACAGCTGTCAAAATGTCACATTATCTGGACACTTTTTTGAGACGATTGAGATAGCATGTATGACATGTCACGATCGTATTTTGTTATCCCGCAAGCCGCCTCAACTTTCATTTTTCTTATGGCCGCCATATTGGAATTTTCGATTTTTGAAAAAAGCGTAAAATTTCCAGTCTAGTGATGTCTCACAAGTGCATAAACGTTTTGAGTTTCATAAAAATATCACACTTCGTAAAGTAAGGTCTCAATTTTTTCTAAGGAGGCCATGATTTACTTGTCAGAAAATTGGGTTTTCATAAGTAACTCTTTTCACATTTAAGGATGCTCTGAGTTTGACATTGAATAGTTAAAAGCGTCAAAGTTGTATTTTCATAATGAGTACTTTTAATCTGATACACAAATTGTCTTGATTTGTTGAAAATGACCGGTATTCCCTATTCAAATGAAGAAAAGTTTGACATGTTAGCGCTGTACTTGCAGTCACGCAGAAACGCCGACATTACTTCAGCAGGGTATTTGGAGATGTACCCCGAATGACGGCAGCCTCATAAAACTCAATTTAGGAAAATCATAGTTAATTCAATTAACCATTGGGCCTTCGAACAACCTAGAAGTAGATTCAATATTGAAAATGAAAATCGCGACAGAAACATTTCACAAACTGTCAACGAAAATCCCAGAGCATCGGTACGAACTGTAGAAAGGGAAATTTGTGTCTCAAAATCAACGGTACAGAAAGTTTGAATAAGAATAAGAACCATCCATACAAACCCACAATAGTTCAAGGACTTAAGGAAACTGATTTTCCAAGACGAATGGGCTTCTGTGAGTGGTATACTAGGAAGTGTAATGAGAATCCCGATTCTGTAAATCATGTCTTGTGGTCCGATGAGAGTAGGTTCACGAATTGTGGAGTTCTTAATAAGCACAACACTCATCATTGGGCTGTGGAAAACCCTCACGAAGTGGCAGAGAGACGTCTACAGACTAGATTTGGAAGTAACTTTTGGCGTGGGGTCATTGGTAATTTGATCTGACTTTGCTTTTTCAATTGGGCACCTGTTATGAATTATTATAAATCATTTCAGAAAATCGACTTATAGGACCATTTGTGTTTGAATACAACCTAAACAGACAGAGGTACCTAGAGCTTTTGCGAAACCAGGTTGTGCCGGCTTTACGAGCTACTATGACCGAAGATGAGTTTAAAATAACCTGGTTTCAACAGGATGGATGTCCGGCTCACAACACCATTCAAGTCAGGAACTTCTTAAGAGAGCAATTTGACGAAAGAATTATTTCTTCAAATGGTCCAATATCTTGGCCCCTAAGATCTCCTCTCACCTTTGGATTTTTACCTCTGGGGTCACACAAAGAATGAGGAATGAGGTCTATGAATTTGATCCTCCCGCGACCATAGAAATCCTGAGACAAAGAGTTCTGGACACATTTGGTAATATTAACGGTGATACACTTGCTAGGGTTGTGAGGAAAACAGTCACCAATTGTCAAAAATGTCTCGATGCAAACGGACGTCATTTTGCAAATTTGTAAATTAACACTTATTTAAAAAGCAGTTAGGAACATAATCAGATTTTACTTAAATGACATCACAACTTGTATAATATTTCTGTTGCGATATTCATTTTCAATTTGAATCTAATTGTAGGTTGTTCAAAGGTTCAAGTGTTAATTAATGACTTTTTTTAAACACCAATAGTTGGGAATTTGTCCCAAAATATCTCACTCGTTGAGAAGTCGTTATTTACGTTCATGTTCTATTGAAATCTCAATGCGTTCATGAGTTTTTTTATGCGTGTTATTTTCTGTCAAGTAAATCCCCAGATAGCACAAATTCCTTTTGAGGCCCTTCTGAGGCGTTCACAATCATGTCCTCAGGACGTCGAGAGCGAGCCTGAGGACATTCTCAAGACGTCCTCCTGTTACCATTCTCTACATACTGATAACGTCTCAGAACATCCCTATAAAATCTTTTGAGACAACCTCAGGACATCATGGTAACAACTTGAGGCGGTTTTTGATGATGTTTCAAGGAGGTTCAAGATTTATGGGAGAATATTATTCGTATACAGAATGAGTCACTATAGAGTGTGTTCTCCTCCGATATTAGCCAAATCGTCAGATATATAAAATGAAAATTCATGTACAACAGTAATAGGGTTTCATAAGAACAATCACCTAAAGTTGTTTTCATATCTATAGGGTGTTCGAATTCCAAGATATCGGTTGATGATTGGTTTTTTTCAATGGAACACCTTGTATATTATTGCATTTTTGAGTTTTCCCTGAAGAGTTGATTCCATCAATGCATCACACTTGGTGTCTAGTGGGAATTATTACAGAGATATAGGGTGTTGACAATTGAGATTCTTCAAATGTAGGATTTTTTGTGTCGAAACTATATTCATTAATGGTCAAAACGGCTCACATGTTCCTGTCATAACTTTTGATTAGCTATCTACTGATATTTATTTGGAACAGATACAATAAGCTGATCAGTATTCTGAATGTTAACCCACCCTCTATTTGTTCCGATTGAATGTCAGTAGATAGTAAATCGAAAGTTTATAAGGATATGTGAGCCGTTTTGACCAATATTGAATAGTTTCCACAAAAAAAATCCTAAAATTGAAAAATCTTGTTTTTAAACACCCTATATCTCTGTAATCATTCCCGCTAGACCCCAAGTGTGATACATTGATGGAATCAGCTCTTCAGGGAGAACCTAAAAATGCAATAGTATACAGGGTGTCCCATTTGGAAAAAAACAATCATCAGTCCATATATCTTGGAATTCGAACACCCTACAGATATATATGAAAACAATTTAATGTGAAAGTTCTCATGAAACCCTATTACTGTTGTACTTGAATTTTCTCTATTTATCTGATGGTTTGGCTAATATACAATAAGGATAACACACTATTGACTCACCTTGTATTATGCAAATGATAATTTCTTCAAAATAATATGAATCTCATGATATTTGCAAAATTTCCCTCTATTTATAATAGGTTCAAATGAAAAACCAAATGAAAAACTTACATTCTATTATTTATAACTTATTCTGAAAAATTTCAATTTCCTTTTCAAAGAAATGTATTTCAGCTTCTTGTTGAGCACTACTAGAAGTTATTGCTTATTGATAGTTATATTTCTCCATGTTGTTTTTGATTTCTGAACTCTGGACATTCCTGATGCAGTATAATCTACTGGAAGTTGAAGCCTTCATGCAATATTTTATAGATTCTGAAGAAGCAAAACTATCTTGGAATGAAAATATCATCAGGTTTGTGTTTTGCATAACCTTCTGAAACAAACAATGTATTAATATTTCATGTCCAGTACTTACTATCAATGATATGATTTATGTAGTTATAGGTACCAACCATTATTGAATCTACTGAAAGTTCAAGTCTGCATATGTACAATCTTTCATAATTTCCAAAGAAGCCAAAATATCTTGGAATGAAATATCTCTGCTCTGATGATATCTACATTTTGTGTTATCAATAACCTCCTGAAACAAATAATGTACCTATTAATATTTCATGTTCCAGTCCCTACTATATCAATGATTCGATTTAGGTACCTACCTTTATTGAATATACTGAAAGTGCAAACATGCATACGCAATATCACATAGATTTCGAAGAAGCCAAAATATCTTGGAATGAAACATCTCTGCTCTGATGACATCATCAATCTTGTGTTCTCAATAACTTCATCTGAAACAAATAATTAACCTATCAACATTTCATGTCCAGTACCTACTATATGATTTGATTCAGGTACCTATACCTTTATTGAATTCATACTGAAAGTTCAAGCTTCCATACAATATTTTAAAGATTCCGAAGAAGCAAAGCTATCTTGGAATAAAACATGTTTGCTATGATGATATCATCAAGTTTGTGTTCTCAATAACCTCCTGAAACAATAATTAATAATAATAATAATAATAATAATAGTTTATTGCTTCTTAAACAAGTTTACAGCAACGAGTGTATGACAGAAAAAAAAAAAAAGGATAATATGTATGTTTGTACTCTGGAAATGAATAAAAAAAAAAAAAAAAAAAACCGATTGAACATTAAAACCTACCAAGTTCAAGTATAAAATAAATATCAATAGTTATAGAAGAAGAAAATAATACAATTATAGTTTATTCATTCAAAATAAATGATCTTAGCTTAAGGATATTCCAAATATATTCAGAAATTATTCTAGCATCACTGATTGTTATTTTTTGTAAGGCAATGATTAATGTTTCCAAATTCCTTAGACATGGAGCTCCTTGTTTCATGACAGTGTAGATCGGACAGTCAAAAATAATATGGAGGAGAGTTTCATTTTCGTTCCTGTTGCAAACTGGACAAATTTGATCAGGGTCAATGGAGTAGGCAATTCCGTTCAGGGTGAATTTAATTTTAAAGTGATTGGCCATACGTAGTTGGGCAAGAGTGCGGGTGATTTGGATGGGTAATTTCAATAGTAAGTAAGTGCTAGGTACCCTGGAAGTTCCAAGCAGATTGTAAATATACAAAAAAGGGTAACGGGAAGATATTGAACGATCTGAGTCATGTAAGAATGTATAATATTTAGCATATAAAGTATTTCTATGTTTGAATAAATTATTATAATTCAGATCATTCCATAAAAGCAAGGAGTCAGAATCAACAAAAAAATTTTTCATTTGCAAAAGCCAATTATATTTAGGGTCCGCGTAATTTATAATACGCCTTTGCTGTTCAAAACAAAGCCTTGGGTATCGATGTTTTTCCATGGACAGTATTTTGCAAATCCAGTTCACGGATATTTTAAGCACATTATAAGCAAGTTTCACCCTCCCAGTTTCTAAGCGAACAATGGCATCGGGTGTATTGGTGGAAACTAAAAGAATTCTTTTAAGAAAGGATATTTGAACTCTTTCAAGCACTTCAAGATATCTGAGACCCCAAACTGGCACGCAGTTATACATAACACTTAAAGTTAATGATTCGAATAACTTTAACCTTGGTGGCCAGGTATCAATTTTAGCCTTAGACAAAATAGGCAAAATAGAACCAATAGCTTGTTTGCCTTTGGTGTTGGTCAAAGTGGACATTTCATGAAAGAGACCAGATGATGTAAAAGTTACTCCTAAATAATTATATTTATTGGTGACTTCTACTACATGGCTGGCAAAGTGAAATGTGAAGTTTGGTTTTTGAAACCCACCTTTAGAAAATTGCATTATTTTAGTTTTCTTAAGGTTGACAGTTAAGTCGTTTTCTGTAGTGTATTTTTCCAGAATTTTGAGTTTCCTAACAACATCGATTTCAGAATGAGCCAAGATAACGAGATCATCAGCATACATTAATGTTAAAACGTCATTCTTATCATCTATGTTGACACCTTGCGCTCCATTTTCAAACAATAATTAATGTATATGAATGTATCAATATTTCATGTCTGGTACTATCAATGATTTTATTTAGTATTTACTCACCATTGTTTCTTGCTACCTGAGAAAAATGTCATCAACAGAGATTATCATCCTTTTGTTATTGTTATCTTTTAATTCTGTGCAATAAGTTTTTCTCGTAATTATTTCGTGAAATAGAAATTTGATGAAGGTATTCAATGAATACTCTGATAATTTTGATATAATCATTAATATATTATGATGTATCTTGAACAAATCATGACTATCATGAGACATAACCTCAATTCTAGTTCTTCTTTTTCTTCCTTTTGTCTTCGATGACACGTTATTTCATGGAATGTCATCTGAAGACGTCCGTAGGCACGAAATTCTTTACATCCTCAGGCTGTCACTGAAAGAACTCATTTAGGACAATTACAGCGCTAAATTTACGCCTGATGATGTTCTTAGGTTGTAGAAAATAGAACGTCCTCTCCAGGCGTTTGGCGACACATTGAGGATGACCTTAGGCGAGTGTGTGCTATCTGGGTCATGGCCTCCTTAGAAAAAATCGAGACCTAACTTTACGAAGTGTGATATATCTATGGAACTCAAAACTTTTATGCACTTGTGAGACATCACTAGACTAAAAATTTTACGCTCTTTCCAAAAATCGAAAATTCCAATATGGCGGCCATAATAAAAATGAAAGTTGAGGCGGCTTGCGGAATAACAAAATACGATCGTGACATGTCATACATGATATCTTATTCGTCTTAAAAAAGTGTCTAGATAATGGGACATTTTGACAGCTGTCAAATTAACCGTTTCGAATTTACTGTCGAAAAACGAAATCCGTCAATCTCGGTTTCTCGCCGATATTTCCAAAACCAATTATCCGATTGTAAATCTGAAGCCGGTTATCAAATGCACTAAGATTCCTCTGAAACTTTCCACATTTAACCTCTGCTGTGGGTATAATAGGAGCCGAGATCCCTGTATAGAGAAGCGAATCTGGGACACACTGTATATTCCTTGGATGAGCATTAAAGATGCTAGAATGCAAAGTTACGAAGTAAACATTGTCGAAGTCAAAGTTTCTCGTTCTGCCTGTTGTGTGCGTTATACCCGCTTCGATGTCGTCTCATATGATCGTTGCGAACTTATATGCTCCAGAGGTATCTATGTGAGATGATAGAATACAGAGATACAGTGTGCAGACTGATGTTGTCGAAGTATCTTAACTTGCCTATTGTTCTCGTTATAAGTCCATCAAAGTCGTCTTATATGGTCAGTGCGATCGTCAGATGCTAGAATGCTAGGTCACAGAGTAGTAGTTAAAACTAAGAGAGCACGACTATCAGCATAGCGTCGGCGAACTGACAATACCTGCTAAGTGCAATATAGTGCAGAGCAGGTTTTTAACAGGAGATGAATAAAACATAATCGAGTAACAGGTCAAGTCGATAGCAGATATTGTTTTCCTTCAATGAAGTAAACAAAGGATTCATCTGGAGGTAGCAGTTCATTTCAGATTGTGCGCAATGAATATTGAAAGCTAACTGCATGAGATACCAATATTTGAAAAAAATGTTACTTAGCAGGTATTGTCAGATCGCCGACGATAGGGAAATACATGCTTTAATCTTAACTGGAACGCGGCCTGTGTTCTAGCGGGGAAGCGGGGTAGCGGGAGCGCGATGGCGTGACATCATCAGTGACAGAGTGTTTGAGTTGAATAAAAATTGAAAATTATATATACAGGGTGTCCCACGGTTAGACCACCCCACTTTAGGGGTAAATATTGAAGGATTGGGGAGTGTGGGTACTCTGAGAGAAGGATTTTTCGCGAACATTCCAAAAATGGCAACTTGCCTATATGCAAAGTCTCAAGGTTTACAAGATATCGCTCTAAATGCGTTGGAAATATCATATGAAATAGTCTCTTTGGATATGACATAGTAGAGCTAGTTTCGATTTTTTTCCCAGCGTCAAAAGAAAATATGAATAAGTATTGAAGTTGAATATGATCAAATAACAGGAAATTAGTGATAAGAAGATATTACAATAGAATAACAAGTTTATCATTTGGAAGAAAAAACAAATTTTACAAGAAATGGAAAAAACAAGGCAAGAGCTAGTTTCGATTTTTTTCCCAGCGTTGAACGAGAATATGAATGAGTATTGAAGTTGAATTGAATCAAATAACAGGAAATTACTGATAAGAAGATATTATAATAGAAAAACAAGTTTATAAAAAACAAATTTTACAAGAAATGGGAAAAAAACAATCTCTTATCAGAAGACAACATATTATGTGAGAAACATTATGATTTCATTCTACCACCTTGATATATAACAGCGGAGCGCTCTGACAAAATTCAGTCAACGTTCGACATCCACATAAATCAACACATAGCCACATCTTATAGCAATCTTGTGTAGTGCCAACTGCTGATACCTAATGAAAGTAAGTTTTTTTTTTCTTTATATTCACCTGGTAATGCAATTTCTTCAAGTAATTTTTTTGTTTTTATTTCTAAGAGCGAATACTATTGCATGATATGTTTTCTTTAATAATTATTTCATTGTTGGTGTACAAATCATAATTCATTTCGATGTTTTTCATATTGAAAAGTGAATGTCATTGTGTGTTTTCATCGATTCATTTCTTCGTGTACACATCATAATTCACTCATTCTTTTTCAAACATTTGAAATGAAGAGATTTTCACTGATGTTGTTTGATCTCTGATTTTTAGGTATCACATTACAGTTAGACAGCCACATAAAATCAACACCTAGTCACATCTGATAGCAATCTTGTGTAGTGCCAAAACTGCCGATATCTAAGAAAGTAAGTTTTTTTCTTAATATTCACTAAAGCTTGATCCTGATGTTTGATGCAATTTCCGTAATTCACTTTTTTTTGTTTTTATTTCTAAAAGCGAATACTATTGCTTGATATCTTCATTTTTTGTGTGTACATTTCATAATTCATTTCAATGTTTTTCATATTGAAAAGTGAATGTCATTTCGCGTTTTCATCGATTCATTTTTTCGTGTACACATCATAATTCAACCATTTGAAATGAAAAGACCAGTTCCACAATCTTTTCTTTTTAGATGGATCTGAATGCAATCAATAATGTTGGGCTGTCATGCAACAGGAAAGTGTTGAGGAAACTGAGCCAACTGCCCCTAGATGTGCCACACCCCATTGTCGGAGTGCAAATTAAACTGGGAAAATACGGAGAAGCACCACTCGTTGAGTTGGACGATTGTAAGGTGTTTCTACCAGGCAGAACGACCCAAGCCATCAAACCTGCGGTGGAGCAGTTTATCCAAAACAAGTACGCCCTCATCTACAAGGGACGAAAAAACTGCGGCCAACTCCATCCCATCGAGCAGTTTGAAATTGTGGAAACAGCACCTCAATCACCAACATCGTAAGCTATTGAGAATCAGAGTGTGAGTCATTTTACTTTGTCACTTTTCACAAGATACATTTGTAAAGATGAATATCGCTAAACAATCAGATAACTTAGTGATAGCCATTAGGAAACTAAAGAAAATTTTGTTTGATAATTTCACTGATAGGGATGAAAAAATTTGGTTAAATCGCTTAAAGAGGTACATAAGATTATGTAACAATGAAATTAATAAGAATAAGATGTCCATATGCTTGATGAGAAAGTTTCAAACGAATGTTGGTCATTTTAAGCATTTTCGCAATTTAATTCGAAATAGACATCGAGTTGAAAAATAGGGTTCAATGGAGAGATGTGGCATCAGGTTTTTCAAGTAGAATCAGAACGGGAATAATCATCAATATAACACATAAGGACTTGGAGCAATTTTTTATAGATGCATTCATTTTATTCAAGAATAAAATCAAAAATATATTGAAGGGATTTCCAATTATTAAAGTGAACGCTAATTTCTGTGGAGAATTCATAAAGAAATCAGACGATGCAGAAATTATCGAATTGAAATATTTCAACACTAAAAATGCCATTGTGGACGTAGGAACGGATTTACAACATTGGTACTATGATAATGTTCAGGACAAAATTTTGAATAAATTAAGCGAATTTCAAGAACGTGACTCTGGGTGGGCTTTGCATAAAATAATATCAATGGAAGTTAATATTAACAAACTTGAAATGGGAAATGGTTCATCCTTTATTAGACTGCCAGAACAAATTTCTAAAAAGCAAGCATGTTTGAATATAAAAAATACTGACTCGGCATGTTTCTATTGGTCAATCATAAGTGCCTTCTACCCAGCGAAAACAAATAGGGAACGGACTTCTTCATATCCATATTACACTACAGTTCTGAAAACAGTAGATTTAGATGCACCCATGTCTCTACGTCAAATTCCAAAATTTGAAAAAGACAATAACATTTCCGTGAATGTATACACATTAGAGTTGAATTTAGTCAAGGAAAAATCATATTATACTGTGGTGCCAGCCAGACTTACAAAAAATAAATTAGAAAGGCACGTTAATCTATTGCTAATTCAAAACAAATATTATCCAAAATTAAATGATTATGAGGCTCCTCCGATTGATGAAGAAGATTCTGACATCAAATACCATTACTGTTTGATTCAAGATATGTCTAGATTAATATCAAGCCAAGTGAATAAACATAATGGTAAAAAATTTATTTGTGAAAGATGCATGAATTATTTTCAATGTGAACAAAAATTGATTGATCATGAAATGCTGTGTTCTGAATTGAACCAATGCAAAGTTTCATTTCCAAAATATGATCACATAGAATTCAAAAATTTCACCTACCAACAAACCACCCCCTTTATAATTTATGCAGACTTTGAATGTCAATTAGAACATGTGGATGATATGGTTTCATCAAAAACAAGCAAATATCAGAAACATGTGGCTCATAGTGCACGCTATTATTTTAAATGTGATTTCGATGATTCCTTGTCGTTTTTCAATAGCCATAGGGGTGAAGATTGTATGGATTGGTTTGCAAATGAAATGTCGAAGATAGCTGAAATCGTGCAATCTAAAATCAAAACAATCGTGCCAATGACTGTTAGTCCTGACAAATGCAAAGCAAAAATCTGTCATATTTGTGAGAAACCATTCAGGGAGAAAGACATTATCGTAGCTGATCATAATCACTTTTCAGGCGAGTTCAGGGGGTGGGCGCATCAAGCACCCTGTAACATAAATTTCAAGAAACTCTTTGTTGTTCCAATTGCATTTCACAACCTGATAGGATATGATTCACATTTCATGATCAGTCAATTGAGTAAAAAGGGCCGTATGAGCATACTTCCAATAAACATGGAAAAGTACATATCTTTCACTTTACATGATGACAATACAGACATCAAATTCCGATTTATTGACTCTTTTCGCTTCATGGGTACATCCTTGGATAAATTATCTTCAATCATGGATAGAAAAGATTTTGAAATTTTGAAAAAAGAATTCAGTCATTTGAACGATGATACATTCAACCTTCTCACCAAGAAGGGTGTCTTTCCCTACGATTACATTAGTTGTTTGGAAAAATTGAATGATACTGAATTACCTTCAAAGAAATATTTTTATAATAAATTGAATGATGAACACATTAGCGATGAGCAGTACGCCCATGCTCAAAAGGTATGGTCATCATTCAAAATTCAAAATTTAGGGGAATATTCTGACTTATATTTAAAAACAGACGTTATGTTGTTGACCGCTGTTTTCGAGAAATTCCGGCAGAAATGTAGGACAACTTATGGGTTAGATCCAGCATGGTACTATACCATGCCTGGATATACATGGGATGCCATGTTAAAGTACACCAAATGCAAACTGGAATTATTGAATGACGTTGATAAAATCATGTTCATCGAGAAGGCATTACGTGGTGGTATTTCTGTTTGTAGTGGTAGGTATTCAGAAGCTAATAACAAGTATATGTCTGAATATGATTCCAATAAACCTTCAAAATATCTCATGTATTTAGATGTAAATAATTTGTACGGTTGGGCAATGTCAGAGTCTTTACCATTCGGAGATTTCTCATGGATGGAAAACGTTGAAAATTTCAACGTAATGAATATTGCTGATGATGCTCTTGAAGGATATATTTTACAAATAGACTTAGAATATCCTCGCGACTTACATAACAATCACAAAGACTTTCCATTTGCTGCTGAACATCGCATACCACCCGGCTCAAAATTACCAAAATTAATGACAACACTTTACGACAAAAAAGATTATATTTTACACTATAGAAATTTAAAACAATGTTTAGCAAACGGACGGAAACTGACGAAAATCCACAAAATTTTGAAATTCAGGCAATCTTTTTGGCTCAAATCATATATAGATCTGAATACTTCTTTGAGGACTGCCGCAACAAATGAATCTGAGAAAAATCTCTATAAACTAATGAATAATGCAGTTTTCGGTAAGACGATGGAAAACATACGAAAGCATAGATTAGTGAAACTAGTAAGGTCATGGCAGGGACGTTATGGAGCCAGAAATCTCATAGCTAGTCCACGATTCCGTGGTAGAACAATTTTTGAAGAAAACTTGATTGCCATAGAAATGCAGAAAACCGAAATAATTTTTAATAAACCTCTATACGTAGGAATGGCCATTTTAGATTTATCAAAATTGTGTATGTACAAATTTCACTATGAGTATATGCTTCCGAAAATGGGTATTGAAAG
Source organism: Phaedon cochleariae (assembly GCA_918026855.4). Classification (NCBI taxonomy): domain Eukaryota; kingdom Metazoa; phylum Arthropoda; class Insecta; order Coleoptera; family Chrysomelidae; genus Phaedon; species Phaedon cochleariae. The sequence goes on along the minus strand of OU896722.1, from coordinate 12,589,017 downwards.
GTGTAAATTGTTATAAACTACTCAACACTAATTTCGTCGCACACCAAAATGTCGCTTCTGTTATAATGTGAATAACTTTTTTCAGTTTAGAACAATTTGAATTTGGTTTACACTGTTCGATAGCCCAGTCCTTCAGCTATAATCTCGTACTTCATTGAAACATGAGGGAAATCACATAAAATCTCTACATGGTGTTTTCCGACACTGTGCGAAATTTCGGAATATTCAAAAGGCTCTCAAATGGTGAAAAAATTTTTTTTCTCAACTTCGACAACAGAGGCATGAAGATGATCTCATTACATCGAGATATTTCGCGAATCAACTTCCTATCTCTCTTATTTACAGCGTGATCTCAAAAAATCAACTTTTTGGTTTTGCAGCCATAACTTTTTTTTACGTCAACCGATTTTGGAAATCTTAGGCTCATTTTGAAGATAAAACTTCAGATGAAGAGATCTGGATATCAGAATTGACTCAAGATGGCTATCAAAGGTCTAGAGTTTTCTTGAAAGTGACCCAAATCTGGAACGCCCTTCGAATCTCGGTTGGGAGGAGAATTGAATGAAAATCAACTTGTTCTCGGAAAAACAATTCATTCTGGATGCGTCCATATTTTCCTCGCTCTCAGTAGTCAAAAATTGTGCATGAGAAAACACAATTGAAACATGTTCTTGCAAAAACATTAGATCATTTCTACTCTGTAATGCATGGCCCGCCGTAACCAACGTTACAAGTGTTGAAGTTGAGCTGAGCAAATTGTTAAGTTGAAGCTATGATATTTATATACTCTGTATATATATGTTTTGAAGTTAGCAGTCAGAAGTTATAATTTAATTGAACTGTCGTATCGAACTTTATGTTAATGAACTGATTCGGTTTTCCTAATGAAGAAATCACAACATCTCGACTATTCATAAACAATTTCAATAACAAGAATCACAATGAGTGACTGACAAACCCGACCAGCTGAGACTCATCATAAATGGTGTACCAACAAGAGCAACGGATTTTGATTTTTTCTATAAAGTGATTTTTTCAACAGTTGTCACGTACATAACATGCGATTCAAGAATATGGAGAAGTATTCAAGCAAACAACGTTTATTTATTGTGAAAACGCATTTCAAAAATGGTGAAAGTTTCACGAAAACAGTTTGCCAATTACGTAAAGTTTTCAGTCGCAATAATGCGTCGAACGAATCGACAGTATAATAAACAAAAAATTCCGTGTCGGAGATAAGCCCTTTGAATGGATCGGACTGTCGTGTTTAGCAGATCCGCGATTTGGAGGGAAGATAACCCTTGTTCCCTCATTTGTGGAATCAGTTCCAACTGGTCGGTCGTTAGATGCGGCATCGAAACTATCAAAATCTGTTTAAGATTCGAAAACGACGTCTAACCTGACTTGTCAGTCACTTACTGTGATTCTTGTAACGTTGGTTACGGCCCATGCATTACAGAGAAGAAATGGTCTGATGTTTTTGCAAAAACATGTTTCAATTGTGTTTTCTCACGCACATTCTTGAGTACTGAGAATGAGGAAAATATGGACGCATCCAGAATGAATTGTTTTTCCGAGAACAAGTTGATTTTCATTCAATTCTCCTCCCAACCGAGATTCGGAGGGCGTTCCAGATTTGGGTCACTTTCAAGAAAACTCTAGATCTTTGATAGCCACCTTGAGTCAATTCTGATATTCAGATCTCTTCATCTGAAGTTTTATCTTCAAAATGAGCCTAAGATTTCCAAAATCGGTTGACGTGGAAAAAAGTTATGGCTGCAAAACCAAAAAGTTGATTTTTTGAGATCACTCTGTAAATAAGAGAGATAGGAGGTTGATTCGCGAAATATCTCGAGGTAATGAGATCATCTTCATGCCTCTGTTGTCTAAGTTGAGAAAAAAATTTTTTTCACCATTTGAGAGCCTTTTGAATATTCCGAAATTTTGCACAGTGTCGGAAAACACCATGTAGAGATTTTATGTGAATACCCTCATGTTTCAATGAAATACGAGATTATAGCTGAAGGACTGGGCTATCGAACAGTGTGAACCAAATTCAAATTGTTCTAAACTGAAAAAAGTTATTCGCATTATATCAGGGGCGACATTTTGGTGTGCGACGAAATTAGTGTTGAGTAGTTTATATGGATACAGACAGCTTCATATATGAATTGAAATGTGATGATGCATATGAAGAAGTTATAAAGGCTGATCTCTCTCAATTTGACACATCTGAATATGCTCCAGATAATGAATATAATATGCCACTAGTCAATAAAAAAAAGTTGGGTTTATTAAAAGATGAAGCAAATGGGAAAATCGTTACTAATTTCGTAGGACTACGTTCGAAAATGTATGCATATAAAGTACAAGGGGGTAAGGTTGTCAAAAAATCGAAAGGGGTGAAAACTAATGTTGTCAAGAATAAAATTGGGTTCGAAGATTATTTGAATTGTTTGAAGGATTTCGGAGCACAAACAGTGTCTCAACGTACTATCCGTTCATATGCCCACAATGTGTTTAGCATTCAACAATCAAAAATTGCTGAGTCCCAAAGATGATAAACGGTATTTGATTCCAGGTTCGTTTGACACATTGCCATGGGGTCATACACAGGCAAAAGAGTAATTTTTTCATGTAAATCAACTCATCAAACATTTATAAAGAAAAAAAAAAACATACACCTACACTTACACTCCTCTGTTTTAGATTTAGAATTATTATTTGGGCTTAAAGAACGATATGAATGTGATATGGATTTACATGATTCACATTATCAGTGATATGAGAGATTCATCGATTCTGGTGATGAACATACAGATATTGATTCTTGACTTACTTTAACAATATGTTACAGATTTTAGTAGCATGATATCATCTTTACAAATGTAGTTTGCGAAAGAAGACAATGAAAAATGACTTTTTTTTTTTTTCAGAATATGTTTTTTCTTATGAAAATGTAATACTTGTCCTGGCTATTAATGTAAATATAATATATGCTGCCTATCTATCATTAATAAAATAATTATTGAAATTTTCTGTGTATCATTGGGATGGGTAGTGAGGGTGAGAGAGAGTGAGAGGGTAAAAAAGTGAGAAGAAGAGAGAGAGAGAGAGAGAGAGAGAGAAAGAGAGAGAGAGAGATTGGATGGATATTAGTTGAAGGTATGGATGTAAAAAACAGTTGTATCATGTCTTCTGACGAATACAGACGTGCACTAGAAGAATTTGGGTTGAAAGTTAGAAAGCTCAGTGCAGACATCCAATTGTATGAGCAGAAAGTTTGTTTGTTCAAAGATTTCGAGCAATTGAGTGTTTGGGACAAGGTGTTCACAGAACCAAGACGTTCAGTTGCAACGTTTCCTACATCGAGAAGAATCCAACCAACACAGCTACTAGATGGCGATACTGAAAGCAAGCTTCATTCTATTGACAGCTCTGAGCAACAACGTCTTCTACACAAACATACCGTACAATATGAGGAATGCAGCCGTATGTTTTGATGTGAATCGTACACAACAGTGTGATTGGAAGCTGATGAGTAGAGTGTATGTCAACGATAACAAACTACCTGTATATTCAATCGACATGCCTCGAGTCAATGGGACCACCATCGACTACAAATTGAAATTATCGTTTTCTGATGGCAGTGACGGCGAAATGGGAGACTGGCAGACATTTACATTGAAGAAATCACCCGCAAAATTAGATGATGATCAAGATTCTGTCAATATCATTGCAATTTTGACACTTTGTTGTACACTTATATGTTCACTCATTTTAATCTCACATGTTATTTTCATTATACTGAGAAATAAGGGATGTGATGAATAAAAACTCTGAAATTACGATATATAGTTTTTTATTTTGGCAATAAATTACATAACCAATTATATAAAGTATCGACATTGTGGAGACTGCACTGGAACCTTCCTCCATGGAAATGATTCATGCAGGGTGGAATGGATTGTAGGAACGTTATTGGCTGCCACCAAGAATTGTCAAAATCTTCCAAATTAACAATGTGATTGGTCATCTCCAACTCTGCACATTTTCGCTGCAAAAACTGAATCTTTTGATGGCCTCTTACGTAGATGTTGTTTGTCTGCTGCAGGTTATCTCGTAGTATTTGATCCAACTCATTCAAATCCACATAACCACTGGAATATCTCAAACCATGCACATAGCGTTCCAGGTGATTTGCCATCTTTTTATCTTCTTTGTTCAAACTGGAAAATTCTACAGATGGCTTGAATAGAAAATGACTCGTCTTTTTGCCTATGCGAATGGTCATTTCCTTTGGAATGAATTCACCATCAACCGTGAACCCTTTAATGTCAACCAGTGCGATCTCCATGACTCTTCGAAGCAAACTGACGTCTGACTGATGCAGCAACACCCACCTAGGCAATATTTCGAACAATTTCGCTGAGTGGGAGATGTTCCATGATTTGATCGTGAATGATGATGCAATAGGCTTTGGTGTCGGGAGGGAAGCCTGTAGTCGCTTCAATGTCCAACTTTATGTCAACTGTGGACGACTTTAGACCCAGATGGCGCCTCGAGCAATCGATAACAAACATTGGTCGGGATTTGAATTCGGCAAAGTTTACTAGAGAGCGCTTTTCTTGACAGTTATGGTAGCTCTTGTTGAACTCTGTATAGTTGAAGTGGGCGTCGGCATATTGGTCTTTGGAAAAGTCCAATAGCATTCGTTCTTGCGGATAATAGTCGCTATTCAGAGCCAATCGTATGGATTTGATGTTGGCATTATCGAACAAGGTGACATCTTCATGCAAATTATCGGCTTTTTTCGTTTGGAAAAATACTATAACATATCTTGGACTGTCCAATGCAGAACATGTCTTTACGGACCAGATTTCTATGGTAGATCCTTGTGTGAGTGCTGGTAGCTCGTGCAATTCCCATCGGCGAAACGGTATCATCATAGACTCATCTGCTTTGATACGTGTTAACAACTGCAACTTTATGTCATCGTTGGGTGTGAGATGTGGCACTTTCAAATTGATGCTTTCTATCGTTATTTTAACAATACTCTGAGTCTGAGGAGATCCTTGCAAAGCAGTATTAGCTCTCTCGACAACCTTCACACTATTGGCATCATTGCGAGCTCTCACTATAAACGGATTGACTGCTTGCCCCACGTTGCCACTTGATGATCATTGAAGATGGAAAACAAATGTTTCAGTGGAATGTTCAAAACGTACCATCGGTGTTGAGGATCGGAGCATTGGGATAGTTCCAGCCTGCTATGGCTAGATGACGTGAGTCTTCAGGTGTATAACACAAGTATCCTCGCACAGTACTCGTTATTCCAGGATATCTGACAGTGTCCAATTCTTTATTACATAATTCATAGGTGCAGGAATCAAAGAGATAAGCTCCAGCATTGTGGGTTAATGTACCAGTACCACCACCGGTCACCTTCAATTTACCCTTGATGGTAATGATGCCTTCAAACATGGCCAACCACGAATCTGCTTGATTAACCGTTATATCGATGACATCATTGTTCTCGAATGATTTCACATATGGATAATAGGTACGCCATTCCACTTTAGTGATGCTTTCGTCGAGTCTGGGTTTGCGGAAAACGTCGAACAAGGGTGCTAACAACATTGTAGTCTTTGAATGATTTCAGAAACAGGACACTGGATAATGTCAATGTTTTTCTGTTGCTGCTGCTGCTGCTCTTCGAAGACACGACTGCTTTGGTGTACGGTGTCGAGAGAACTGGTGCCGATGATGTTGCTGATGATGGTATATTATCTGATTTATAGGTGTAATCAAACACTAGTACCATCTTGCGAGTTTCTTCAATTCCAATCTTATGATGATTTCTTCACCTCTAAAATTCACCTGCCTGAAATCTTGGTCTAGAATCTGGAGTGTAATGTTGGGCAATTCCCGCCTGCTGACTATAGGTAGATAGATTAGATTTCTGGGAGTCTCGTCTATGGCGTAACCAGGATCGACTGCAACTGCAAACTCGTAGATCGTATGTGATGGTCTGTCGTTGTAGAGAGCTCCAGCAGTAACGTTGCTATCAATGTGAATGGTTCTCACTTTGGTTATGCTGACCGGCAAATCGGAAGTGTGGACTTGTTGGGCGTTCAACAATCTATTTGAAAATCCCAAGACTTGAGCTATGCTATCCTTTGGACGAAAATCGATGGCAAACCTTTGGCTCGAAATCTCACACTTTAGTGTATTATTGTTGGGCTTCAACGAGAATATATCATCAACGTCCTTTGCACTTGAGATGCCCAATTCTTTGCGTATGAATGTCTCAATGTCCACAATGTCGTATGAACCTTCGGGAATATCGATGATCTTTCCCGCCTTGGTCTTATCTTGCAGATAAAACTTTGATCCTTTGTCGATATTTGGTATACTGTTGTATGAATGGAATCCCAACAATGCTAGTCCGTAATCAGAGTCTGGATCGAGTTGAAGTGGTGTCAAAAAGTCTATGGAGAGCGTAGATGTACGACCTTTCAACGTCACAATCAGAGACATGACTGATGCACAATGATCGAGTTACTTGGTCTCATTAAAAAGGAATTCTGAACATAGACGTCCACAATTACTTTGATTGAAATTTTGGTATTGCTCATTATTGTACATGATTTTCGTGCCGGTACCCAAATATTGAGCCAATTCTCTGGGCGGTTTCAGATTGCCATAACTATCGAAATATAAGGCTTTTTTATCATTTTTTATGTAAGCCACCCAATGAGTGCCCGCATGATTGGCGGTATCCAAATTCAATACAGCACACTCGCGATGCCATGGACCGGTGGAAGGTAGAGTGTCCCGCATAAAAACACCTCGAAAATATGGTATTTTCAGCTGTTTGGCATACTTTATCACATCTTTATCGTACATTGATTTATTGGGTAGCTTGTCTAGAAGTTTTTTGAGTTTTTTGATTGTTTCTTCAAGTACAGTCCGAATCCTCTCGATGTTTTGCGTAGAAATAGGCCGGAACCCTGCTTGCCGATAGCCTCCATTGCTCTATTATGTCTTTGATCTTGTTCGAGCTTTTTCTTTGCATTTTTCGCATCAATGACTGTCTTCGCGACTGCTCCGGCTCCTCCAGCTAGAGATCCTAGGGCCCCCAAGGCGGCAAAGATTGGTATCAATGGTAATATACCGCCACTGTGTGGAAGAGGTATGATTCTTGGTACTCTGATTCTTTTTTTACCGCCAGCCCTCTTGATTGCCATACTGGCTGCATGGAGTGCTTTCAATGCAGATTTATTCAGACCACTTCCTGATGTTGTACTACCACCACCACCACCACCACCATCTGACTTTGATAGTACATTTTTTATGAATTTGATTATGTTGGATAGGGATTGCTGTGATACAAGACCCATGCCAAGTTTTCGTTTGACCTTCATTCCGGTGGTGACAAGCCAAGCAGCAGCCTTCTCTTTGAATTTAGCGTTCTTTGACTTGACTCTCTCCCACGCTCTATTTTCCAATATCCAATCAGCTTTGTGCCTGTCTTCTATTGAGGAATTTTGTGAATAGGCGATATCGTGTACTCGACACGCGTCGTCCAACGGATTGATACCGGTGTCTCCTCTTGCAAGTCTTTTATCGAGTTTGGTACCTGGACCACAAAATCTGTAGCCTGGAATGTGTAATTCGATGGGAAGTTCATCGATCAGAGAATTAAGCACACCCTCTCCGTGGTAGAGCAACATGAAGACTGACGTGTAGGAAGTTCGACAACTCTGCATATACCTAATGAAATGAAAAATATATCATCACATGATGAAGATCATTCAACAAGAACGGATGTTGCCCATTGTGAATTTGGATGAAATTTTGTCAACCAAACCCCCAGTAAATAGTAAACATGGGAAACTGCTTCCCCATTCGTTCAGAGCAATCTTCTGCGGACCAAGCGGATGTGGAAAGACCAATGCGATGCTTTCCCTGCTGTTCAATCCAAATGGCGCGAAATTCAAGAACGTTTACGTGTATTCAAAGTCGTTGTACCAACCGAAATATCGATTGCTGCAACAAGTGTTGGATTCAGTGAAAGGTGTTGGGTATTTTCCCTTTAAAGAAAATGATGATGTCATCAGTCCATCAGAAGCGAAAAATAATTCGATATTCATTTTTGATGATGTATCATGCGACAAGCAGCAAAAAATTCGAGAATATTTTTCAATGTGTAGACACAAGGATATTGACGTAGCATACCTATGCCAGACTTTTTCTAAGATACCGAAGCAGCTGGTGCGAGACAACAGTAACCTGTTGGTGTTATTTCGACAGGATGAAATGAATTTGAAGCATGTGTTCGACGAGCATGTCTCACCAGACATGTCATTCGAACAATTTAAAGCATTGTGCTCAGAGTGTTGGAATTCCAACCAATATGGTGCGATGGTGATTGCAAAAACTTTCGATATGAATGCTGGCAGATATAGAAATGGTTTCGATAAGTTCATAAGACTGTGATCTTTGGACCATTCATCAAGATGACGTCAACCAAGATGCATGATGATGTTGCTGATGCGCTGCGCAAGAAAAAAATCAACGAACTATCGAAATCAATCAGAAGAAAATATTTAGCACTAAAATTGGGCAAGTCTGAGGATGATGATGCGTTACAGAAAATATTCCAACCACTGACATCACCTTTGAAACAAATTGCCTCCGCGTCCAAGGCCATAGAAGAAAAACTCGATGGAACACTTTCAAACATCAAGCGAAGCAGAGCAAAGTCGTTGGGGTTGAAGAAGGAGAAGAAGAAGGAGGAAGAGGATGGGGAGGTGGAGAGGGAGCAATCGGATTTGAATCAAACTAATTTCATACCTATGATGGATGTGGCTGATAATGCTGGGCATACTGAAGATGATGATGAGGATGGTTATGACGATGCTGATGATGAACTTTTTGTAGATAGTAAAAATATCTCACCGGCTGCAATACATGATTACGTTGATCAGTATCCTGCGATGGCTCAAAAATATCTGACTGAATACTGGACAAATGATGAAAATATCGATACGGTTTATGGTCCCAAATATGATCCAGTAACATCGGAATGGTCTCTCAACGGAAAAGAAATGAATTTCCATCGAAGAACTGGAGATATACTTCTTGATGGCTTTCGGTTCCGTGGCACCCCAGGCCTCTATCAATTACTCTTCTATAATGATCCATCCTTTGCCAAAGATGATACGAACCCATACAGGCAAATACTCTTGCTCACCAAAGCTCATCTGAATTCTGCAGGACGTATGAAGTCCTCCTCTAGACTCAAATACGTAGAAATTATTCGTCCAATGTTCAGATCCAATTCCAGTAGTCGTGGTTTGAAGTTGACATACAACACAGCACCTATCGAATACATGTATTGGGACGATCCAAACGAATTGGTAGATAGATTGAAGTTGCTCATTGCATCACAGCAAGCCGGAAATACATCAAACGATAACGAGATTGTTGCCATCTTGAACGAATTAGAAGAGGCAGGCATAATAAAACATGTGTGACATTTCTGTGATACTTCCGTAACACTTCCATGACAACTTCCGTGACAGTTCCGTGACACTTCCTTGACACTTCCGTGACAGTTCCGTGACACTTCCTTGTCACTTCCGTGACAGTTCCGTGACACTTCCTTGACAGTTCCGTGACACTTTCATGGCATGTCTATGAGTGAAGGGGCTAATAATTGGCGAGGCAAAGTGCCGACCATTATCGATAACGTACAATACTTTAGTCATTAGCATAATGAGTCTCGACAAATTCGGACGTCGTTCGTTTTCACGCTCAGCTCAGATGGTGACAGTCAGATCTGGATTTTCACATACTCCAACCGGTGATATTGATGTTGGTCATTTGAAGATGTGTAACGTAAAACTGCCAACAGATGTCGCTGATGTTGCAAACAAACAATATGTGGATGAAGTTATATCGCAAATAAAGTTAGATTTCAAGATTGCTTTCGATAATTACGGTGAAAAAATCCGAAATTACCTTGCTGGCTTCAGCAACGAAATAATCGAAGAAAGGAAGAGAGTGGATGTACATGATCTTAAACTAACATCGTACAATACAAACTTTGTTCAGTTGTCTGGCATAGTGCACAAGATCAACATACATGTGGAGCAGCTTCGCAACAACTCTCTACCAAAACTCGAAAGCGACATCGACTTGAATGTGAAAAATATTCTAGAACTTGTCGATAAGATTGACAACACTGTGGAGAGTTTGCACGATTTGAAGGCTGAGCAACAACACAGCCGTGATAAAGAACGCCAGCTTGCTGATGTCATTGATCAAATGAAAAAAGATCTGGCCAAGATTGCCATCACTCCAAAATCTATGACAACACCACCGCCACCGAAAAGGAGGCCTCCTGTGTGAAACCCATCATATAAACTCCTAATCCAACGAAGTCAATATGTCACATTCTAAAGAAAAAATCCAACTCGTCAATGAATTACATAGACCTGCTAGGAAAAAATTTCCAAGGCGCCGCATTATCATCAAAGGTTTGGATGACTTATGGCAAATGGATCTAGCCGAAATGCGACCTCATGCCTCTGTAAATAAGGATCACAAGCTGATAATGGTCGTGATTGATTGTTTTTCCAAGTACCTATGGACTAGACCACTAAAATCAAAAACTGGTGCTGAAATCGCTCGTGCATTTGCTGACATTCTATCGCATGCCAACAACAGAATTCCCAAGAATTTGCAAACCGATCAAGGTACTGAGTTCTACAACGAAAAGTTTCAAAGTCTGATGAAAAAGTTCTCCATCAACCATTATCATACGTACACCATAATGAAGGCAGCCATTGCTGAACGTGTTATACGAACATTGAAGGAAAAACTGTACAAATTCTTTAGTTTGAATGGCTCATACCGTTGGATAGATGTCCTGCCTGAAATCACGAAAAATTATAATAACACGAAACATATGACGATTAGATGCAAGCCCAGTGACGTCACCAAAGCCAACGAACAAGATATTTTAAAATCCACGTACAATCACATCAAAATTGCTGGAATTAGAAAATTCGATGTTGGTGACATTGTGAGAATAAGCAAAGCCAAACATGTTTTCGAAAAGAATTATACGCCAAATTGGACTACTGAACTATTTAAAATCGTAAAAGTTCGTATTACGAAACCTACTACATACATCTTGGAAGATTTGCATGGTACTCCGATCAAAGGTGCTTTTTATCCTGAAGAATTGCAAAAAACTATAAATCCTGACATCTATCTAGTGGAAAAAGTTTTAAGAAAGAGGGGTAAAAAGGTGTTTGTCAAATGGCTAGGATTCGATGATACACACAACAGCTGGATTATTTCCAACAATAAATTATAATGCAAACATATGGAAAAGAAGCACACATTCAATGGCTATGAGAGGGCCTTTCATCGATCACTAACAAATAACCTGTTATTCCAATCTGCCGGATGTTATGATCAGTCAACAGTTATGGTATAAATAATGAGGACTGAAACTTTCAACTTTTATTCTTTTATTCTTTTATTCTTTTATTCTTTTATTCTTTTATTCTTTTATTCTTTTATTCTTTTATTCTTTTATTCTTTTATTCTTTTATTCTTTTATTCTTTTATTCTTTTATTCTTTTATTCTTTTATTCTTTTATTCTTTTATTCTTTTATTCTTTTATTCTTTTATTCTTTTATTCTTTTATTCTTTTATTCTTTTATTCTTTTATTCTTTTATTCTTTTATTCTTTTATTCTTTTATTCTTTTATTCTTTTATTCTTTTATTCTTTTATTCTTTTATTCTTTTATTCTTTTATTCTTTTATTCTTTTATTCTTTTATTCTTTTATTCTTTTATTCTTTTATTCTTTTATTCTTTTATTCTTTTATTCTTTTATTCTTTTATTCTTTTATTCTTTTATTCTTTTATTCTTTTATTCTTTTATTCTTTTATTCTTTTATTCTTTTATTCTTTTATTCTTTTATTCTTTTATTCTTTTATTCTTTTATTCTTTTATTCTTTTATTCTTTTATTCTTTTATTCTTTTATTCTTTTATTCTTTTATTCTTTTATTCTTTTATTCTTTTATTCTTTTATTCTTTTATTCTTTTATTCTTTTATTCTTTTATTCTTTTATTCTTTTATTCTTTTATTCTTTTATTCTTTTATTCTTTTATTCTTTTATTCTTTTATTCTTTTATTCTTTTATTCTTTTATTCTTTTATTCTTTTATTCTTTTATTCTTTTATTCTTTTATTCTTTTATTCTTTTATTCTTTTATTCTTTTATTCTTTTATTCTTTTATTCTTTTATTCTTTTATTCTTTTATTCTTTTATTCTTTTATTCTTTTATTCTTTTATTCTTTTATTCTTTTATTCTTTTATTCTTTTATTCTTTTATTCTTTTATTCTTTTATTCTTTTATTCTTTTATTCTTTTATTCTTTTATTCTTTTATTCTTTTATTCTTTTATTCTTTTATTCTTTTATTCTTTTATTCTTTTATTCTTTTATTCTTTTATTCTTTTATTCTTTTATTCTTTTATTCTTTTATTCTTTTATTCTTTTATTCTTTTATTCTTTTATTCTTTTATTCTTTTATTCTTTTATTCTTTTATTCTTTTATTCTTTTATTCTTTTATTCTTTTATTCTTTTATTCTTTTATTCTTTTATTCTTTTATTCTTTTATTCTTTTATTCTTTTATTCTTTTATTCTTTTATTCTTTTATTCTTTTATTCTTTTATTCTTTTATTCTTTTATTCTTTTATTCTTTTATTCTTTTATTCTTTTATTCTTTTATTCTTTTATTCTTTTATTCTTTTATTCTTTTATTCTTTTATTCTTTTATTCTTTTATTCTTTTATTCTTTTATTCTTTTATTCTTTTATTCTTTTATTCTTTTATTCTTTTATTCTTTTATTCTTTTATTCTTTTATTCTTTTATTCTTTTATTCTTTTATTCTTTTATTCTTTTATTCTTTTATTCTTTTATTCTTTTATTCTTTTATTCTTTTATTCTTTTATTCTTTTATTCTTTTATTCTTTTATTCTTTTATTCTTTTATTCTTTTATTCTTTTATTCTTTTATTCTTTTATTCTTTTATTCTTTTATTCTTTTATTCTTTTATTCTTTTATTCTTTTATTCTTTTATTCTTTTATTCTTTTATTCTTTTATTCTTTTATTCTTTTATTCTTTTATTCTTTTATTCTTTTATTCTTTTATTCTTTTATTCTTTTATTCTTTTATTCTTTTATTCTTTTATTCTTTTATTCTTTTATTCTTTTATTCTTTTATTCTTTTATTCTTTTATTCTTTTATTCTTTTATTCTTTTATTCTTTTATTCTTTTATTCTTTTATTCTTTTATTCTTTTATTCTTTTATTCTTTTATTCTTTTATTCTTTTATTCTTTTATTCTTTTATTCTTTTATTCTTTTATTCTTTTATTCTTTTATTCTTTTATTCTTTTATTCTTTTATTCTTTTATTCTTTTATTCTTTTATTCTTTTATTCTTTTATTCTTTTATTCTTTTATTCTTTTATTCTTTTATTCTTTTATTCTTTTATTCTTTTATTCTTTTATTCTTTTATTCTTTTATTCTTTTATTCTTTTATTCTTTTATTCTTTTATTCTTTTATTCTTTTATTCTTTTATTCTTTTATTCTTTTATTCTTTTATTCTTTTATTCTTTTATTCTTTTATTCTTTTATTCTTTTATTCTTTTATTCTTTTATTCTTTTATTCTTTTATTCTTTTATTCTTTTATTCTTTTATTCTTTTATTCTTTTATTCTTTTATTCTTTTATTCTTTTATTCTTTTATTCTTTTATTCTTTTATTCTTTTATTCTTTTATTCTTTTATTCTTTTATTCTTTTATTCTTTTATTCTTTTATTCTTTTATTCTTTTATTCTTTTATTCTTTTATTCTTTTATTCTTTTATTCTTTTATTCTTTTATTCTTTTATTCTTTTATTCTTTTATTCTTTTATTCTTTTATTCTTTTATTCTTTTATTCTTTTATTCTTTTATTCTTTTATTCTTTTATTCTTTTATTCTTTTATTCTTTTATTCTTTTATTCTTTTATTCTTTTATTCTTTTATTCTTTTATTCTTTTATTCTTTTATTCTTTTATTCTTTTATTCTTTTATTCTTTTATTCTTTTATTCTTTTATTCTTTTATTCTTTTATTCTTTTATTCTTTTATTCTTTTATTCTTTTATTCTTTTATTCTTTTATTCTTTTATTCTTTTATTCTTTTATTCTTTTATTCTTTTATTCTTTTATTCTTTTATTCTTTTATTCTTTTATTCTTTTATTCTTTTATTCTTTTATTCTTTTATTCTTTTATTCTTTTATTCTTTTATTCTTTTATTCTTTTATTCTTTTATTCTTTTATTCTTTTATTCTTTTATTCTTTTATTCTTTTATTCTTTTATTCTTTTATTCTTTTATTCTTTTATTCTTTTATTCTTTTATTCTTTTATTCTTTTATTCTTTTATTCTTTTATTCTTTTATTCTTTTATTCTTTTATTCTTTTATTCTTTTATTCTTTTATTCTTTTATTCTTTTATTCTTTTATTCTTTTATTCTTTTATTCTTTTATTCTTTTATTCTTTTATTCTTTTATTCTTTTATTCTTTTATTCTTTTATTCTTTTATTCTTTTATTCTTTTATTCTTTTATTCTTTTATTCTTTTATTCTTTTATTCTTTTATTCTTTTATTCTTTTATTCTTTTATTCTTTTATTCTTTTATTCTTTTATTCTTTTATTCTTTTATTCTTTTATTCTTTTATTCTTTTATTCTTTTATTCTTTTATTCTTTTATTCTTTTATTCTTTTATTCTTTTATTCTTTTATTCTTTTATTCTTTTATTCTTTTATTCTTTTATTCTTTTATTCTTTTATTCTTTTATTCTTTTATTCTTTTATTCTTTTATTCTTTTATTCTTTTATTCTTTTATTCTTTTATTCTTTTATTCTTTTATTCTTTTATTCTTTTATTCTTTTATTCTTTTATTCTTTTATTCTTTTATTCTTTTATTCTTTTATTCTTTTATTCTTTTATTCTTTTATTCTTTTATTCTTTTATTCTTTTATTCTTTTATTCTTTTATTCTTTTATTCTTTTATTCTTTTATTCTTTTATTCTTTTATTCTTTTATTCTTTTATTCTTTTATTCTTTTATTCTTTTATTCTTTTATTCTTTTATTCTTTTATTCTTTTATTCTTTTATTCTTTTATTCTTTTATTCTTTTATTCTTTTATTCTTTTATTCTTTTATTCTTTTATTCTTTTATTC
>OU896722.1:12536990-12573186 GCA_918026855.4 Phaedon cochleariae | reverse complement strand
TCTGTATTCTATCATCTCACATGGATACCTTTGGAGCATGGTAGTTCGCAACAATCATATGAGATGACATCGAATCGGGTATAACGCTCACAACAGGCAGATCAAGAAACTTTGACTTCGACTATGGATACTCTGTGACCTAGCATTCTAGCATCTGACGATCGCACTGATCATATAAGACGACTTTGATGGACTTATAACGAGAACAATAGGCAAGTTGAGATACTTCGACAGCATCAGTCTGCACACTGTATCTCTGTATTCTATCATCTACATAGATACCTCTGGAGCATATAAGTTCGCAACGATCATATGAGACGACATCGAAGCAAGTATAACGCACACAACAGGCAGAACGAGAAACTTTGACTTAGACAATGTTTACTTTGTAACTTTGCATTCTAGCATCTTAAATGCTCATCCAAGGAATATACAGTGTGTCCCAGATTCGCTTCTCTATACAGGGATCTCGGCTCCTATTATACCCACAGCAGAGGTTGAATGTGGAAAGTTTCAGAGGAATCTTAGTGCATTTGATAACCGGCTTCAGATTTACAATCGGATAATTGGTTTTGGAAATATCGGCGAAAAACCGAGATTGACGGATTTCGTTTTTCGACAGTAAATTCGAAACGGTTAATTTGACAGCTGTCAAAATGTCCCATTATCTAGACACTTTTTCAAGATGAATAAGATAGCATGTATGACATGTCACGATCGTATTTTGTTATTCCGCAAGCCGCCTCAACTTTCATTTTTATTATGGCCGCCATATCGGAATTTTCGATTTCTGGAAAGAGCGTAAAATTTTTAGTCTAGTGATGTCTCACAAGTGCATAAAAGTTTTGAGTTCCATAGATATATCACACTTCGTAAAGTTAGGTCTCGATTTTTTCTAAGGAGGCCATGATTTACTCGACAGAAAATAACACGCATAAAAAAAACTCATAAACGCATTGAGATTTCAATAGAACATGAACGTAAATAACGACTTCTTAACAAGTGAGATATTTTGGGACAAATTTTCAACTATTGGTGTTTAAAAAAAGTCATTAATTAACACTTGAACCTTTGAACAACCTACAATCAGATTCAAATTGAAAATGAATATCGCAACAGGAATAGTATACAAGTTGTGATGTCATGTAAAGTAAAATCTGAATATGTTCCTAACTGCTTTTCAAATAAGTGTTAATTTACAAATTTTCAAAATGACGTCCGTTTGCATCGAGACATTTTTGACAATTGGTGACTGTTTCCCTCACAACCCTAGCAAGTGTATTACCGTTAATATTTCCAAATGTGTCCAGAACTCTTTGTCTCAGGATTTCTATGGTCGCGGGAGGATCAAATTCATAGACCTCATTCCTCATTCTTTGAGTGACCCCAGAGGTAAAAATCCAAAGGTGAGAGGAGATCTTAGGGGCCAAGATATTGGACCATTCGAAGAAATAATTCTTTCGTCAAGTTGCTCTCTTAGGAAGTTCCTGACTTGAATGGTGTCGTGAGCCGGACATCCATCCTGTTGAAACCAGGTTATTTTAAACTCATCTTCGGTCATAGTAGCTCGTAAAGCCGGCACAACCTGGTTTCGCAAAAGCTCTAGGTACCTCTGTCTGTTTAGGTTGTATTCAAACACAAATGGTCCTATAAGTCGATTTTCTGAAATGATTTATAATAATTCATAACAGGTGCCCAATTGAAAAAGCAAAGTCAGATCAAATTACCAATGACCCCACGCCAAAAGTTACTTCCAAATCTAGTCTGTAGACGTCTCTCTGCCACTTCGTGAGGGTTTTCCACAGCCCAATGATGAGTGTTGTGCTTATTAAGAACTCCACAATTCGTGAACCTACTCTCATCGGACCACAAGACATGATTTACAGAATCAGGATTTTCATTACACTTCCTAGTATACCACTCACAGAAGCCCATTCGTCTTGGAAAATCAGTTTCCTCAAGTCCTTGAACTATTGTGGGTTTGTATGGATGGTTCTTATTCTTATTCAAAATTTCTGTACCGTTGATTTTGACACACCAATTTCCCTTTTTACAGTTCGTACCGATGCTCTGGGATTTTCGTTGACAGTTTGTAAAATGTTTCTGTCGCGATTTTCATTTTCAATATTGAATCTACTTCTAGGTTGTTCGAAGGCCCAATGGTTAATTGAATTAACTATGATTCTCCTAAATTGAGTTTTATGAGGCTGCCGTCGTTCGGGGTACATCTCCAAATACCCTGCTGAAGTAATGTCGGCGTTTCTGCGTGACTGCAAGTACAGCGCTAACATGTCAAACTTTTCTTCATTTGAATAGGGAATACCGGTCATTTCCAACAAATCAAGACAATTCGTGTATCAGATTGAAAGTACTCATTATGAAAATACAACTTTGACGCTTTTAACTATTTAATGTCAAACTCAGAGCATCCTTAAATGTAAAAAGAATTACTTATGAAAACCCAA
This sequence comes from Phaedon cochleariae, assembly GCA_918026855.4. NCBI lineage: Eukaryota > Metazoa > Arthropoda > Insecta > Coleoptera > Chrysomelidae > Phaedon > Phaedon cochleariae. The sequence continues at coordinate 12,570,721 of OU896722.1, read as the reverse complement.
TTTTCTCACAAGTAAATCATGGCCTCCTTAAAAAAAATTGAGACCTTACTTTACGAAGTGTGATATTTTTTGAAACTCAAAACGTTTATGCACTTGTGAGACATCACTAGACTGGAAATTTTACGCTTTTTTCAAAAATCGAAAATTTCAATATGGCGGCCATAAGAAAAATGAAAGTTGAGGCGGCTTGCGGGATAACAAAATACGATCGTGACATGTCATACATGCTATCTCAATCGTCTCAGAAAAGTGTCCAGATAATGTGACATTTTGACAGCTGTCAAATCAATTATCCGATCGTGAATCTGAGGCCGGTTATCGAATGCACTAAGATTCCTCTGAAACTTTCCCTGCTGTAGGTATAATAGGAGCCGAGATCCCTGTATAGAGAATAGAATCTGGGACACACTGTATATGACAGCTCATTGAATGCGAGTGGAGTACTATACTTTTTCATACCTACTAAAAACTTCGATTCCAAGAATCAAGAGTCGGTAAACTGGCGTGTTCGCCAAAACTTCGAATTTATCAATCTAGATAATAAGTCGGTTATACATCTTATAGGTAGACTTTGTCTAGTGTTTGTTGGATCAAAATAACGCAAACAACAGGAAGAACAAGAAATTTCGACTTCGACTATGTTTACACCGTAACTTCGCATTCTAGCATCTGACATGCCTACAATAATTGCAGATACGATCGCACTGACCATATAGGACGACTTCGAAGAACATATAACAAGAACAATAGGCATGTGCAGCTACTTCGACAACATCAGTCCGCGCACCGTATCTCTGTATTCTATCATCTCACATGAAAACCTCTGGATTATATGAGTTCGTAACTATTATAAAAGACGACATCGAAGCGGGTATAACACACACAACAGGCAGAACAAGAATCTTCGACTCCGACTATGTTTACACTGTTACTTTGCTTTCTAGCATCTGACATGCCTACAGTTATAGCAGATACGATCGCACTGACCATATAAGACGACTTTGAAGGACTCATGACGAGAACAATAGGCAAGTGAAGATACTTCGACAACATCAGTCACATGGATACCTTTGGAGCATATCAGTTCGCAACGATCATATGAGTTGACATCGAAGCGGGTATAACGCATACAACAGGCAGAACAAGAAACTTCGACTCCGACTAGGTTTACACTGTAACTCCGCATTTTAGCATTCGACATGCCTACAGCTATAGCAGATACGATCGCACTGACCAAATGAGACGTTTTCGAAGGACATATTACGAGAACATTAGGCAAGTGGAGATACTTCGACAACATCAGTCTGCACACTGTATCTCTGTATGCTATCATCTCAGATGGATACATTCGGAGCATATCAGTTCGCAATGATCCTATAAGACGACATAGAAGCGAGGATAACGCACACAATAGGCAGAAGAAGAAACTTCGACTTCTACTATATTTACACTGTACCTTTGCATTCTAGCATCTGACATGCCTACAGCTATAGCAGGTACGATCGCACTGACCATATGAGTTGACTTCGAAGGCAAGCTGTGTGCGTTATTACCGCTTGAAAGTCGTCTTATATGGTCGATGCGAATTTGTCTGCATCTATAATGTCCATAAAGAGATATAGTGTGCACAACGATGAAGACGATGTATTTTCATTTGCCTATTGCTCTCGTTATATACCTTTCAGAGTCGTCTCATACTGTCACTGCCATCGTATCTGCTTCAACTGTATGCATGCCAGATGCTAGACGGCAGAGTTACAGTGTAAACATAGTCGAAGTCGAAGTTTCTTGTTGTGCAAGTTGTGTGCGTCATACCCGCTTGAAAGTCGTCTCATATGAGCATCGCGAACTCGCCTGCCTCAATAGTGTCCATGTCAGATGATTGGAAAGAGAGATTTAGTGTGCACAACGATGGAGTCGGTGTATATACATATTGTATTCGTTATATACCTTTCAAAGTCGTATCATTCGTTCACTGCCATGGTATTTTCTCCAACTGTATGCATGTCTGATGCTAGACTGCAGAGTTACAGTGTAAACATAGTGAAAGTCGAAGTTTCTTGTCCTGCAAACTGCGTCCGTTATACCCGCTCGGATGTCGTCTTATCTGGTCAATGCGAATTTGTCTGCTCCAAAAGTGTCCATGTGAGATGATAGGATAGAGAGATATAGTGTGCACAACGATGAAGACGATGTAACTTCATTTGCCTGTTGCTCTCGTTATATACCTTTCAGAGTCATTTTATACGGTCACTGCCATCGTATCTGCTTCAACTGTATGCATGTCAAATGCTAAACTGCAGAATTACAGTGTTGACATAGTCAAAGTCGGAGTTTTCATTCTGCAAGCTGTGTGCGTTATACCCGCTTGAAAGTCGTCTCATATGGTCGATGCGAACTTGTCTGCTTCAATACTGTACATGTGAGATGTTATAATAGAATGATATAGTGTGCACAACGGTGAAGTCGGTGTATCTTCATTTGCCTATTGTACTCGTTATATACCCTTCTAAGTCGTCTCATACGGTCACTGCCATCGTATCTTCTCCAACTGTATGCATGTCAGATGCTAGACTCCAGAGTTACAGTGTAAACATAGTCAAAGTCGAAGTTTCTTGTTCTGCACGCTGTGTGAGTTGTACCCGCTTGGGAGTCGTCTCATATGGTCAATGCAAACTTGTCTGCTCCAATAGTGTTCATGTGAGGTTAAAGGATAGAGATTAATAGATGACTGCCAAGCAGGTATGTCGCACACATCTTGCAGAACGAGAAACTTCATCTGACATGCATGCAAATGAAGCAGATACGATGGTAGTGACCGTATAAAATGACTTTGGAGGGTATATAACGAGTACAATTGGCAAATGCGGATACATCGACTCCATCGTCGTACACACTCTATGTTCCTATCCTATCATTCCATATGAACACAATTGAGGCAGACAAGGCTGCAATGACCATACGAGACAATTTCCAAGCAGGTATTACGTACACAGCTTGCAGAACAAGAAACTTCGACTTCGACCATGTTTACACTGTAACTCTGCAGTCTAGCATCTGACAAGTTATCAGTTGACGCAGATACGATCTCGATGACCATATGAGACGACTTTGGAGGGTATACAGCGATTACAACAGGCAAATGGGGATACATCGACTTCATCGTCGTACACACTATTCATCTCTATCCTTTCACCTCACATGAACACTATTGAAGCAGACAAGTTCGCATTGACCGTATAAGACGTCTCCCGAATGGGTACAACTCACACAGCGTGCATAACAAGAAACTTTGACCATGTTTACACTGTAACTCTGGAATCTAGCATCTGACATGCATACAGTTGGAGAAGATACGATGGCAGTGACCGTATGAGACGACTTAGAAGGGAATATAACGAGTACAATAGGCAAATGAAGATACACCGACTTCACCGTTGTGCACACTATATCTTTCTATCCCAAAATCGCACATGTACAGGGTGGCCAACTAAGACTCCAGAGTTCGATTTTTCTGTTGTCTTGGGAGATACAAAAAAATTCATGTTTCAAAATTGAAGTAATAACAGAGCTTCACATTTCAAAATTTCTTTGAAATACACAGGGTGTTCCGTAAGGTCACAGCACATCAAAGCTATGTTTTTTTCATCGGAACACCCTATATTTTATTTCATTTTTGAATTTTCCCTGAAGATCTGATTTCAACGACCCATCATACTTAGGGTCTAACAGTGAAAGTAACGGACAAATAGGGTGTGCAAAATCGAGATTTTTCAAGTTCAGAATTTTTTTCTGTCGAAACTGTTCATTATTCGTCAAAACGGTTTACATGTCCCTATCTCAACTTTTCACTCACTATCAATTGGTGTTCAATTGAAATTGATACAAGGTGGTCAAAAAATCAAAATTTATAATTTGTTTCAATTAAATTTCAATTGAACACCAATAGATAGTGAGTGAAAAGTTGAGATAGGGACATGTGAACCGTTTTGACGAATAATGAACAGTTTCGACAGAAAAAAATCCTGAACTTGGAAAATCTCGATTTTGCACACCCTATATGTCAGTAACTTTCACTGCTAGACCCTAAGTATGATACGTCGTTGAAATCAGATCTTCAGGGAGAATTCAAAAATGAAATAAAATATAGGGTGTTTCAATGGAAAAAACATAGCTTTGATGTGCTGTGACCTTACGGAACACCCTGTGTATTTCAAAAAAATTTTGAAATGTGAAGCTCAGTTATCACTTTAATTTGAATGCAAAACTTTTTTTGTATCTCTCAAGACAACAGAGGTATCGAACTCTGGATTCTTAGTTGGCCACCCTGTACACAATTGAAGCAGACAAGTTCGCATTGACCATATAAGACGACTTTTGAGCAGGAATAACGCACACAGCTTGCAGAATGAAAACTCCGACTTTGACTATGTTAACACTGTAATTCTGCAGTCTAGCATCTGACATGCATACAGTTGAAGCAGATACGATAGCAGTGACCGTATAAGACGACTCTGAAAGGTATATAACGAATGCAATAGGCAAATGAAGTTACATCGTCTTCATCGTTGTGCACACTATATCTCTCTATCCTATCATCTCACATGGACACTTTTGGAGCAGACGAATTCGCATTGACCAGATAAGACGACATCCAAGCGGGTATAACGGACGCAGTTTGCAGGACAATAAACTCTGACTTTGACTATGTTAACACTGTAACTCTGCAGTCTAGCATCAGACATGCATACAGTTGAAGAAAATACGATAGCAGTGAACTTATGATACGACTTTGAAAGGTATATCACGAATACAATATAAATATACACCGACTCCATCGTTGTGCACACTAAATCTCTCTATCCTATCATCTGACATGGACACTATTGAAGCAGGCGATTTCGCGATGCTCATTTGAGACAACTTTCGAGCAGGTATGACGCACACAACTTGCACAACAAGAAACTTCGACTATGTTTACACTGTAACTCTGCCGTCTAGCATCTGGCATGCATACAGTTGAAGCAGATACGATGGCAGTGAACTGTTTACACTGTAACTCTGCAATTCAGCATCTGACATGCATACAGTTGAAGCAGATACCATTGCAGTGACCGTATAAGACGACTTCGAGAAGTATATAACGAGTATAGTAGGCAAATGAAGATACATCGATTTCATCGTTGTTCACACTATATCTCTATATCCTATGATCTAACATTGACACTATTGAAGGAGACAAGTTTGCATTGACCATATAAGACGACTGCCAAGCGGGTATGTCGCACACATTTTGCAGAACGAGAAACTTCGACTTTGACTATGTTGACACTGTACCTCTGCAGTCCATCATCTGACATGCATACAGTTGAAGAAAATACCATTGCAGTGACCGTATGAGACGACTTCGGAGGGTATATAACGAGTACAGTAGGCAAATGAAGAAACATCGATTTCATCGTTGTGCACACTATATCTCTATATCCTATGATCTAACATTGACATTATTGGAGGAGACAAGTTTGAATTGACCATATAAGACGACTGCCAAGCGGGTATGTCGCACACATCTTGCAGAAAGGGAAACTTCGACTTTGACTATGTTTACACGTACCTCAGCAGTCCATCATCTGACATGCATACAGTTGAAGCAGATACAATGGCAGTGACCGTATAAGACGACTCTGAAGGGTATATAACGATTTCAATAGACAAATGAAGTGACATCGACTTCATCGTTGTGCACACTATATCTCTCTATGAACACAATTGATGCAGACAAGTTCGCATTGACCATATAAGACGACTTCCAAGCGGGTACAACGCACACAGCTTGCAAAACAAGAAACTCAGACTTTGACTATGTTTACACTGTAACTCTGCAGTCTAGCCTCTGACATGCATGAAGTTGAAGCAGATACGATTACAGTGACCATATGAGACGACTTTGAAGGGTATATAACGAGTTCAACAGGCAAATGGGGATACATCGGCTTCATCGTCGTACACACTATATCTTTCTATCCTATCATCTCACATGGACACTATTGAAGCAGACAAGTTTGCAATGACCATATAAGACGACTTCCGAGCGGGTATAAGACACACAGCTTGCAGAACAAGAAACTTCGACTTTGACTTTGTTTACACGTTAACTCTGCAGTCTAGCATCTGACATGTTATCAGTTGACGCAGATACGATCGCGATGACCATATAAGACGACTTTGAAGGGAATAGAGCGAGTACAACAGGCAATTGGGAATACATCGACTTCATCGTCGTACACACTATTTATCTCTATCCTTTCACCTCACATGAACACTATTGGAGCAGACAAGTTTGCATTGACCATATGAGACGACTCCCAAGCGGGTACAACTCACACAGCGTGCAGAACAAGAAACTTCGACTTTGACTATGTTTACACTGTAACTCTGGAGTCTAGCATCTGACATGCATACAGTTGAAGAAGATACGGTCACTGCCATCGTATCTTCTTCAACTGTATGCATGTCAGATGCTAGACTCCAGAGTTACAGTGTAAACATAGTCAAAGTCGAAGTTTCTTGTTCTGCACGCTGTGTGAGTTGTACCCGCTTGGGAGTCGTCTCATATGGTCAATGCAAACTTGTCTGCTCCAATAGTGTTCATGTGAGGTGAAAGGATAGAGATAAATAGTGTGTACGACGATGAAGTCGATGTATTCCCAATTGCCTGTTGTACTCGCTCTATTCCCTTCAAAGTCGTCTTATATGGTCATCGCGATCGTATCTGCGTCAACTGATAACATGTCAGATGCTAGACTGCAGAGTTACAGTGTAAACAAAGTCAAAGTCGGAGTTTCTTGTTCTGCAAGCTGTGTGTCTTATACCCGCTCGGAAGTCGTCTTATATGGTCATTGCAAACTTGTCTGCTTCAATAGTGTCCATGTGAGATGATAGGATAGAAAGATATAGTGTGTACGACGATGAAGCCGATGTATCCCCATTTGCCTGTTGAACTCGGTATATACCCTTCAAAGTCGTCTCATATGGTCACTGTAATCGTATCTGCTTCAACTCCATGCATGTCAGAGGCTAGACTGCAGAGTTACAGTGTAAACATAGTCAAAGTCTGAGTTTCTCGTTTTGCAAGCTGTGTGCGTTGTACCCGCTTGGAAGTCGTCTTATATGGTCAATGCGAACTTGTCTGCATCAATTGTGTTCATAGAGAGATATAGTGTGCACAACGATGAAGTCGATGTTACTTCATTTGTCTATTGAACTCGTTATATACCCTTCAGAGTCGTCTTATACGGTCACTGCCATTGTATCTGCTTCAACTGTATGCATGTCAGATGATGGACTGCTGAGGTACGTGTAAACATAGTCAAAGTCGAAGTTTCTCTTTCTGCAAGATGTGTGCGACATACCCGCTTGGCAGTCGTCTTATATGGTCAATTCAAACTTGTCTCCTCCAATAATGTCAATGTTAGATCATAGGATATAGAGATATAGTGTGCACAACGATGAAATCGATGTTTCTTCATTTGCCTACTGTACTCGTTATATACCCTCCGAAGTCGTCTCATACGGTCACTGCAATGGTATTTTCTTTAACTGTATGCATGTCAGATGATGGACTGCAGAGGTACAGTGTCAACATAGTCAAAGTCGAAGTTTCTCGTTCTGCAAAATGTGTGCGACATACCCGCTTGGCAGTCGTCTTATATGGTCAATGCAAACTTGTCTCCTTCAATAGTGTCAATGTTAGATCATAGAATATAGAGATATAGTGTGAACAACGATGAAATCGATGTATCTTCATTTGCCTACTATACTCGTTATATACTTTTCGAAGTCGTCTTATACGGTCACTGCAATGGTATCTGCTTCAACTGTATGCATGTCAGATGCTGAATTGCAGAGTTACAGTGTAAACAGTTCACTGCCATCGTATCTGCTTCAACTGTATGCATGCCAGATGCTAGACGGCAGAGTTACAGTGTAAACATAGTCGAAGTTTCTTGTTGTGCAAGTTGTGTGCGTCATACCTGCTCGAAAGTTGTCTCAAATGAGCATCGCGAAATCGCCTCCTTCAATAGTGTCCATGTCAGATGATAGGATAGAGAGATTTAGTGTGCACAACGATGGAGTCGGTGTATATTTATATTGTATTCGTGATATACCTTTCAAAGTCGTATCATAAGTTCACTGCTATCGTATTTTCTTCAACTGTATGCATGTCTGATGCTAGACTGCAGAGTTACAGTGTTAACATAGTCAAAGTCAGAGTTTATTGTCCTGCAAACTGCGTCCGTTATACCCGCTTGGATGTCGTCTTATCTGGTCAATGCGAATTCGTCTGCTCCAGAAGTGTCCATGTGAGATGATATGATAGAGAGATATAGTGTGCACAACGATGAAGACGATGTAACTTCATTTGCCTATTGCATTCGTTATATACCTTTCAGAGTCGTCTTAAACGGTCACTGCTATCGTATCTGCTTCAACTGTATGCATGTCAGATGCTAGACTGCAGAATTACAGTGTTAACATAGTCAAAGTCGGAGTTTTCATTCTTCAAACTGTGTGCGTTATTCCTGCTCAAAAGTCGTCTTATATGGTCAATGCGAACTTGTCTGCTTCAATTGTGTACAGGGTGGCCAACTAAGAATCCAGAGTTCGATACCTCTTTTGTCTTGAGAGATACAAAAAAAGTTTTGCATTCAAATTAAAGTGATAACTGAGCTTCACATTTCAAAATTTTTTTGAAATACACAGGGTGTTCCGTAAGGTCACAGCACATCAAAGCTATGTTTTTTTCATTGAAACACCCTATATTTTATTTCATTTTTGAATTCTCCCTGAAGATCTGATTTCAACGACGTATCATACTTAGGGTCTAGCAGTGAAAGTTACTGACATATAGGGTGTGCAAAATCGAGATTTTCCAAGTTCAGGATTTTTTTCTGTCGAAACTGTTCATTATTCGTCAAAACGGTTCACATGTCCCTATCTCAACTTTTCACTCACTATCTATTGGTGTTCAATTGAAATTTAATTGAAACAAATTATAAATTTTGATTTTTTGACCACCTTGTATCAATTTCAATTGAACACCAATTGATAGTGAGTGAAAAGTTGAGATAGGGACATGTAAACCGTTCTGACGAATAATGAACAGTTTCGACAGAAAAAAATTCTGAACTTGAAAAATCTCGATTTCGCACACCCTATTTGTCCGTTACTTTCACTGTTAGACCCTAAGTATGATGGGTCGTTGAAATCAGATCTTCAGGGAAAATTCAAAAATGAAATAAAATATAGGGTGTTCCGATGAAAAAAACATAGCTTTGATGTGCTGTGACCTTACGGAACACCCTGTGTATTTCAAAGAAATTTTGAAATGTGAAGCTCTGTTATTACTTCAATTTTGAAACATGAATTTTTTTGTATCTCCCAAGACAACAGAAAAATCGAACTCTGGAGTCTTAGTTGGCCACCCTGTACATGTGCGATTTTGGGATAGAAAGATATAGTGTGCACAACGGTGAAGTCGGTGTATCTTCATTTGCCTATTGTACTCGTTATATTCCCTTCTAAGTCGTCTCATACGGTCACTGCCATCGTATCTTCTCCAACTGTATGCATGTCAGATGCTAGATTCCAGAGTTACAGTGTAAACATGGTCAAAGTTTCTTGTTATGCACGCTGTGTGAGTTGTACCCATTCGGGAGTCGTCTTATACGGTCAATGCGAACTTGTCTGCTCCAATAGTGTTCATGTGAGGTGAAAGGATAGAGATGAATAGTGTGTACGACGATGAAGTCGATGTATCCCCAATTGCCTGTTGTAATCGCTGTATACCCTCCAAAGTCGTCTCATATGGTCATCGAGATCGTATCTGCGTCAACTGATAACTTGTCAGATGCTAGACTGCAGAGTTACAGTGTAAACATGGTCGAAGTCGAAGTTTCTTGTTCTGCAAGCTGTGTGCGTAATACCTGCTTGGAAATTGTCTCGTATGGTCATTGCAGCCTTGTCTGCCTCAACTGTGTTCATATGGAATGATAGGATAGGAACATAGAGTGTGTACGACGATGGAGTCGATGTATCCGCATTTGCCAATTGTACTCGTTATATATCCTCCAAAGTCATTTTATACGGTCACTACCATCGTATCTGCTTCATTTGCATGCATGTCAGATGAAGTTTCTCGTTCTGCAAGATGTGTGCGACATACCTGCTTGGCAGGGATCTTATATGGTCAATGCAAACTTGTCTCCTTCAATAGTCAATGTTGGATCATAGGATATGGAGATATAGTGTGCACAACTATGAAATCGATGTATCTTCATGTGCCTACTGTACTCGTTATATACCCTTCGAAGTCGTCTTATACGGTCACTGCAATGGTATCTGCTTCAACTGTATGCATGTCAGATGCTGAATTGCAGAGTTACAGTGTAAACATAGTCGAAGTCGAAGTTTCTTGTTCTGCAAGCTGTGTGCATTATACCCGCTTGGAAGTCGTCTTATATGGTCAATGAAAACTTGTTTGCTTCAATAGTGTCCATGTGAGATGATAGGAAAGGGAGATATTGCGTGCACGACAATGAAGTCGATGTATCTTCATTTGCCTATTTCACTCGCTATATACCCTTCGAAGTCGTCTCATACGGTTACTGCAATCGTATCTGCTTCAACTGTATGCATGTCAGATGCTAGACTGCAGAGTTACAGTGTTAACATAGTCGAAGTTCACGTTTTTTGTTCTGCAAGCTGTGTGCGTTATACCCGCTTGGACGTCGTCTTATATGGTCAATGTGAACTTGTCTGCATCGATAGTGTTCATAGAGAGATATAGAGTGCACAACGATCAAGTCGACGTAACATCATTTGTCTATTGAACTCGTTATATACCCTTCGAAGTCGTCTTATACGGTCACTGCAATGGTATCTGCTTCAACTGTATGCATGTCAGATGCTGAATTGCAAAGTTACAGTGTGAACATAGTCGAAGTCCACGTTTCTTGTTCTGCAAGCTGTGTGCGTTATACTCGCTTGGAAGTCGTCTATATGGTCAATGCGAACTTGTCTGCTTCAATAGTGTCCATGTGAGATGATAGGAAAGGGAGATATAGCGTGCACGACAATGAAGTCGATGTATCTTCATTTGCCTTTTGTACTCGTTATATACCCTTTAGAGTCGTCTTATACGGTTACTGCAATCGTATCTGCTTCAACTGTATGCATGTCAGATGCTAGACTGCAGAGTTACAGTGTTAACATAGTTGATGTCCACGTTTCTTGTTCTGCAAGCTGTGTGCGTTATACCCTCTTGGACGTCGTCTTATATGGTCAATGCGAACTTGTCTGCATCAATAGTGTCCATAGAGTGATATAGAGTGCACAACAGTCGATGTAACTCCATTTGCCTACTGTACTCGTTATATACCCTTCGAAGTCGCCTTATACGGTCACTGCAATGGTATCTGCTCCAACTGTATGCATGTCAGAAGATGGACTGCAGAGGTACAGGGTAAACATAGTCAAAGTCGAAGTTTCTCGTTCTGCAAGATGTGTGCGACATACCCGCTTGGCAGTCGTTTTATATGGTCAATGCTTGTCTCCTTCAATAGTGTCAATGTTAGATCATAGGATATAGAGATATAGTGTGCACAACGATGAAATCGATGTATCTTCATTTGCCTACTGTACTCGTTATATACCTGTTACGTTATTCGGGTGCAGAAGCGAACAAGACACTATTTATTTTCGAACTGATTTATTTGATCTATAGAAACACTAATTTATAACGAACTTAGAACTACTATTTATGTAAAACGATTTATATCACGCGGTATATAACTGTCTCTCTGACACTCGCTGCTCGACTGACTGACAGCAGTTGTTCGGCGGTCTTATATATGAGAACACATGGCAGGCTTTGGTCGAGAACGTTCTCGAATGATTTTCCGTCTCCTTCTTTTTGTTCTAGAAGCTTCTTAGAACAAAACCTCTCTCTCTAATTGTTCCATCGATTGTTTCCAGAACATTCCAGAATCTTCTGTGACGTTATTTGTCACTGCGGCATATATTGAGTGTTCGGAAATATGCTGGTGTATGTAGGAATCATTGAGAGGTTGGAGAGCAATCGGGGATGCGTGATACAGGATGATCGTTGTACTCCTGCCTTCCTGCTGATGTTTCTAGAGCCCCTCCAAGGGGAATATCATTACACTGCCCCCTCCTTAAAACGCATTCCTCCTGGAATGCATTCTGCTCACTATGAAGATAGGGACAACTGGTTTCATTTCTACAACGTGCAGTATGGTAGAAATAGCATGGCACTGTCTTCTCTCTTGGAGTTCCCTTGGAGTTCCAGCAGCATACCAGAATTTCAACTCCGGTGAATCTAAATAAAACCTCTAGCATGTTCCTTACAATTCTCCAATTCAAGCCATCCAGTCCACACCCCAGCTTCGGAACAGCTCTCTTTTGTATGTCCTTCTCGAGTATGATGCTTCGCAAGTCGACTAGTGTATCCCAGAGGTCCTTGTAAGTGGGTTTCTCAGAAGATCTTGCTTTCGTTATAAGATAAAACACAGACCTTTTTCCTTCAGCGCTGATATCTTCTATTTCTAGTGCTCGACCGACGGAGGGACCTTGTTGACGAAGCTCCTCTAACTTCCCGTACTTCCTCATGAACTTGTTCGCTATTCCTTGAGACATCTGAAGATCCTCGGCGACGCAGTGAGCTAGTGCGTATTCTACAGGGATGGCAAAAAGGTCGCGGGGCTTTTCCTTGGTGACGCCAAACCTTGCTTTTGATGAACCACTGTATGTCCCAATGAATTCGTCGAATGTAAGCTCCTTTTCTTTCGGACAAAGTTGTTGAACTTGTTGATCTTGTGTTCCCTCGAATGGTGCTAGTCTGTTGAAATGAACGACTCTTGGTTTGCCACTTGGTTCTTTACTGATGCGATAGATGACATCGTTGATCTTCTTCTTGACAGTATAAGGTCCTTCCCAAGATTTCTGTAGTTTTGGACAAATACCTCGTCTCCTTTGTGGATTGTACAACCACACCAAGTCTCCTCCTGCGTATCCTGCACCCCCAGCTCTGATGTCGTATCGGTCTTTCATGCGATCGCTGGCGATTTTCAGATTAGAGCGAACCAATTCGTGAATATCGTTAATTTTTTTTATCAGATTCGTGACGTAATCTTCCCCCACTATGTCCTCACCAGGTCTACATCCGAAGACCAAGTCACATGGAAGCCTCATCTCTCGTCCAAATAGAACCTTCGCCGGAGTCTGTCCTGTAGATTCCTGTACTGCGGATCTGTAGGCCATCAAGAAGAAAGGAATATGTTGATCCCAGTCTTGTTGGTGTTGATCTACGACTTTGCAGAGATACCTCCCTATGGTTCGGTTCATTCGCTCCACCATGCCATCTGACTGTGGATGCAATGGAGTTGTTCTTGTTTTCTTGATTCCTAACTTCTCGCTCATCTTCTTGAACACTTCACTCTCAAAGTTCCGGCCCTGATCTGAGTGAAGTTCCAATGGCACCCCAAAACGACTGATGAGTTGATTCATTAGGACATCGGCGACCGTTACGGCTTCCTGGTTAGGGATCGCATACGCTTCTACCCACTTGGTGAAGTAGTCCATGCAGACAAGGATGTATTTATTTCCATTATCAGTCACTGGAAACGGCCCCGCAATATCCATGGCAATCCTCTCGAAAGGGCTTTCAACATTGTACTGTCTCATGGGTGCCCTTGGTTTACGATGAGGCCCATTGCTGGCAAAGCACACGGTGCATTTACGGCACCACTCCTTGACGTCGTCACTGCAGTTCACCCAGTAGAACCGCTCTCGTACCCGCTGCAGTGTCTTCTTCACTCCTAGATGTCCCCCTGAAGTTCCATCATGTACATATCCAAGTACTTCCGACACTCGGCTCCTAGGAATGACCAACTGCATCCGATTATCCGACCCATCATTGCTCTCGAGATTCCTCTTGAGCAGGTCATCTTCTAATACCAAGGAGTCCCACTGACTCCAGTACGCCTTCAAAGTCTGTGAAGATGGTGCTACTTCTTGCCAAGAAGGGCGGCGATTCGCTTTCTTCCATTCTCGAAGCTTCCGAAGTTCTGGGTCTTTTTCTTGCTCTTGCTTGATTGCCGCAGGTAACCAATCTCCATTGACAACGGTGGTTCTATAGAGGACTGCTTCCTTATACTCCAAACGACTGCAATGTGAGCACTCAGGTGGACATGGCCTTCTGGATAATGCATCTGCATTCTTATGACTTGTCCCCACTCGGTGTGCTATCTCGAAGTCATATTCCTGGAGCCTCTCGATCCAACGAGCTACTTGGCCTTCGGGGTTCTTGAAATTCAGGAGCCACTTCAATGCAGCGTGGTCCGTCCTGAGAAGGAATTTTCGCCTATAGAGGTACTTATAGAAATGCTCCACTGATTTCACCATGGCCAATAGTTCCCTCCTGGTAACGCAGTAGTTTCGTTCTGCTTTCGATAGCACCTTGCTGAAGTAACCGATGACTCGCTCTTGCCCATCTTGATACTGCGAAAGGACTCCACCAATGCCGATATTACTGGCATCTGTGTCAAGAATGAATTGTCCTTGTGGAAGTGGATACCCAAGAATCGGTGTCGTGGTCAAGCGTTCCTTCAGAGCATCAAAGGCGACCTGGCATTCTGGATCCCAGTGGAAGGGGCGTGCTCCCTCGGTGAGACGAGTCAGAGGCTTTGCAATATCCGGAAACATTCGAACGTAACGTCGATAATAAGTGCAGAGTCCAAGAAAGCTCCTGAGTTGATGCTTATCTGTTGGTACTGGCCATTGCTTCACTGCTCGTACTTTCTCAGGGTCGACTTCCACACCCTGCCTTTCTACGACGTGTCCCAAGTAGTTAACCCGTTTCTGCAGCAGATGACATTTCTTCAGATTGAGTGTGAGGTTTGCAGCCTGAAGTCTCTTGAAAACTTCCTCTAGGTTAACCAGATGTTCTTCAAAAGTTTTACCGATCACGATGATGTCATCCAAATAAACTAGGCATGTCTTCCAGGAGAGTCTTCTTAACACATTCTCCATGATTTGTTCGAAGGTAGCCGGAGCATTGCAGAGTCCGAAAGGCATGACCTTGAATTGCCATAACCCAGTGCCAATGGTGAAAGCTGTCTTTTCCTTATCTGCCGGATCCATTTCCACCTGCCAATATCCACTTTTCAGGTCCAGAGTGGAGAAAAGATTCGATTCCGCCAACGTGTCGAGTGTGTCGTCAATTCGAGGCAAAGGATAGCTGTCCTTCTTCGTCACGTTGTTCAATCGGCGATAGTCCACACAGAAACGAGTGTTTCCATCTTTCTTCTTTACTAGTACCACTGGTGAAGCCCAAGGACTATGGGATGGCTCTATTAACCCGTCTCGTTCCATTTCCTGGATGATCTTTTCTGCAATTTCTCTCTTGGCCTGTGGTAATCTTCGGGCTGGTTGACGAATCGGTCTGGTATCTCCCGTATCAATTTTGTGACTGACGATGTTGGTTCTACCTGTTTTTCCATTGGCAGGTATGAAAATGGATCTATACCTCTGCAGTAACTCGGTTAACTTCTTCTTCTGTCGGTTGTTGAGTGATTCGTTTGCGGCAGAGACGAGTTCTTCATACTTGCCGGCCTCATCAGTGATTGCTGTCACCTGGTGGATTATGGAGGCAGCCGGGACACAGGTTCTAATCTTCGTCCCTTTGCCAATCGTCACAGGGTAATTATTTATGTTGATAAATCGAACAGGTACATGGTCGTCTGCTGACAGTAAAGCCTTGCCGACTAAGATTCCTCGTCCGACTTCTTCATCATGGTTCCAGGGTTCCATGATGATGGGACTGCCTTGCTTCAATATACCCTCAATCCGAGCTGCTACAATAGTCTCACTCCGTTTCGGTAACAGTACGTCCTCTTCTAACGTTACCCCTGCCGCTACCTCCACTCGTGGATGCAAAAAGATCTCTTCGGCACCCACCTTGAGTGTTCTGCTTCTGAAGTCCAGTTGAATTCCTTGCGCACCCATGATGTCCATTCCCAGAATAACATCTTCTTCAATATCTGCCATGATAGCTCGATGTGGAAATTTGACGGTCCCAATCGATATATCCACATCGATTTCCCCATAAACGGTGGCAGCTTCACCCGTAGCAGTTCTCAGACGCCATCTTGAGTTCAGAAGTTGCTTTCTTGAAGACGTCAGAAGTCCAAGTCGCAGGATTGTCTTCGATGCACCAGTATCCACCAACAATGCGCATTTCTTTCCGTCGATCAGTCCATCTACATAGACGCTGCTGTTATCACGCCGTAGGGATGCCACAAAGATGAGAGGGTCTTGAGAATGACGGGTCGAAGCTGCCCCCTCGAAGTCGACCCGCTCTAGTTTTCCTGCGGCTGCGTGGAAGATGATCCTTCCTCAGCAACCTGTTCCGCACGTTTACAAGCTCTCTGGAGGTGGCCCAACTCCCCGCAATTCCAACAACGTACCGGTCTTCTCTTCTTATTCCAGAGGCCCTGGATGGCGTTGATTAAGGCTTCAGTAGGATCTTGCCTGGTATTTTCAGCTATGTTTCCGCTGTCGTTCATTGCTCGGACTCTCGCTGATCCTCGGGAAGCTTCTGCTGCGGCCTCGATCTCAAGCGCAGCTGCCAGAGCACTGGTGAGGTCTTTTGGTCGAGTCAGGCGTACTGCTTTCTGCATTTCGTTATCCCGCAATTGATCCACGAACGTTTGAACAGCTAGACATTCCATAAGGGACTCTGGGGCTGACGGGTAGGCACAGTGGACCAATCGGGCTACATCCACTTCGAATTCTTGAAGACTCTCGTTGGCTCTCTGTCGACGGCTCTTCATTTGTGATTGAAACACTTGCTGCAGATGTTCATGGCCATATCGCATGTCGAGACGTTTGACGAGATGATCGTAGCTATCGACTTCACCTTCCGGAATGGCTTGCAAGATGTTCAATGCATCACCCCGTAGAGCTACTGTTAGAGCCACAACCTTGTCCTTGGATGTCCACCCATTGGCTTTGGAAGCTGCTTCGAACTGCATCAGATAGTTCGGCCACGACGTTTTTCCATCGAATGTAGGTGGTTTTACTCGATTAGTAGTCACTGCATCTGGCCCTACTGTGGTTTCAATGAGTCGTTGACCATTTCCAGACTTCTCCAGCAAAGATCTCCTTTCTATTTCGAGCTGCAGCTTCTTCTCCAATTCTTCTATCTGAGTGATTTATTGGGTTGAAACCTGAGCAATAATCTTATCCTGCTGAGACGCGATCTGTTCTTGCTGAGCAACGATCTGTTCTTTCTGAGCAACGATCTGTTCTTGCTGAGCAGCGATCTGAGTCAGAACCTCTTCCTGATGTGTTGATATCTGGGTCAATACTTCTTCTCGATGGGCAGATATCTGAGAGGAAATCTGATCTTGCTGAGCAGAGAACTGAGCTAGTACCTCTTTCTGAGCTAATATCTCTTCCCGTTGAGCCGATATCTGATCCAATACCTCTTGTCGTTGAGCTGAGATTTGTGATGCGATCTGATTTTGCTGAGCAGTAATATGTGCCAGAACTTCTTCTCGCTGATTTGCCATCTGATTAGCAATATCCTGTCGCTGAGCCGCAATCTGGTCCGTGATCTTCTCCTGCTGAGCCACCATCTGGCCCGTGATCTTCTCCTGCTGAGCCACCATCTGGTCCGCAATGTCCTGTCGCTGCGCAGCTATGTCCTGTCGCTGAGCCGCTATGTCCTGTCGCTGAGCTGCTATCTGTTCCGAGATCCCAGCCAACATCGATTCCGCTGAAGCTGGTTCCTCGAAGGTGAACGTCTCTGGATCTTGACCCACGCTCACCATATACTCTATGAGACGATGCTGAAGTGTAGCCTTGATCCCTGTTGTGTCGAGATCTCTCTCCTCCAACTCGCGTTTCAAGTCCACCACTCTCAACTCGTGTAGTTTCTTCATTGCAACGGTCTGTTCACTTCACACTGGAATATCCCACACTTCTGACACCAATTGTTACGTTATTCGGGTGCAGAAGCGAACACGACACTATTTATTTTCGAACTGATTTATTTGATCTATAGAAACACTAATTTATAACGAACTTAGAACTACTATTTATGTAAAACGATTCATATCACGCGGTATATAACTGTCTCTCTGACACTCGCTGCTCGACTGACTGACAGCAGTTGTTCGGCGGTCTTATATATGAGAACACATGGCAGGCTTTGGTCGAGAACGTTCTCGAATGATTTTCCGTCTCCTTCTTTTTGTTCTAGAAGCTTCTTAGAACAAAACCTCTCTCTCTAATTGTTCCATCGATTGTTTCCAGAACATTCCAGAATCTTCTGTGACGTTATTTGTCACTGCGGCATATATTGAGTGTTCGGAAATATGCTGGTGTATGTAGGAATCATTGAGAGGTTGGAGAGCAATCGAGGATGCGTGATACAGGATGATCGTTGTACTCCTGCCTTCCTGCTGATGTTTCTAGAGACCCTCCAAGGGGAATATCATTACATACCCTTCGAAGTCGACTTATACGGTCACTGCAATAGTATCTGCTTCAACTGTATGCATGTCAGATGCTGAATTGCAGAGTTACAGTGTAAACATAGTCGAAGTCCACGTTTCTTGTTCTGCAAGCTGTGTGCGTCATACCCCTCTTGGAAGTTGTCCTATATGGTCAATGCGAACTCGTCTGCATCAATAGTGTTCATAGAGAGATATAGTATGCACAACGATGGAGTTGATGTAACTTCATTTGTCTATTGAACTCGTTATATACCCTTCAGAGTCGTCTTATACGGTCACTGCTATCGTATCTGCTTCAACTGTATGCATGTCAGATGCTAGACGGCAGAGTTACAGTGTTAACATAGTCAAAGTCGGAGTTCTCATTCTGCAAGCTGTGTGCGTTATACCCGCTTGAAAGTCGTCTTATATGGTCAATGCAAACTTGTCTGCTTCAATAGTGTACATGTGAGATGTTAGGATAAAAAGATATAGTGTGCACAACGATGAAGTCGGTGTATCTTCATTTGAATATTGTACTCGTTATATACCCTTTTGAGTCGTCTCATACGGTCACTGTCATCGTATCTCGTTCAACTGTTTGCATGTCAGATGCTAGACTCCAGAGTTACAGTGTGAACATAGTCAAAATCGAAGTTTCTTGTTCTGCACGTTGTGTGAGTTGTACCCGGTCGGGAGTCGTCTCAAATGGTCAAAGCGAACTTGTCTGCTCCAATATTGTTCATGTGAGGTGAAAGGATAGAGATAAATAGTGTGTATGACGATGAAGTCGATGTATCCCCAATTGCCTGTTGTACTCGCTGTATACCCATCGAAGTCCTTTTATATGGTCATCGCGATCGTATCTGCGTCAACTGATAACGAGTCAGATGCTAGACTGCAGAGTTACAGTGTGAACATGGTCGAAGTCGAAGTTTCTTGTTCTGCAAGCTGTGTGCGTAATACCTGCTTGGAAATTGTCTCGTATGGTCATTGCAAAATTGTCTGCCTCAATTGTGTTCATATGAGATGATAGGATAGAGACATAGAGTGTGTACGACGATGAAGTCGATGTATCCGCATTTGCCGATTGTACTCGTTATTACCCTCCAAAGTCGTCTTATACGGTCACTGCAATGGTATCTGCTTCAACTGTATGCATGTCAGATGATGGACTGCAGAGGTACAGCGTAAACATAGTCAAAGTCGACGTTCCTCGTTCTGCAAGCTGTGTGCGACATACCCGTTTGGCAGTCGTCTTATATGGTCAATGCAAACTTGCCTCCTTCAATAGTGTCAATGTTAGATCATAGGATATGGGGATATAGTGTGCACAACGATGAAATCGATGTATCTTCATTTGCCTACTATACTCGTTATATACCCTTCGAAGTCGTCTTATACGGTCACTGCAATGGTATCTGCTTCAACTGTATGCATGTCAGATGCTGAATTACAGAGTTACAGTGTAAACATAGTCGAAGTCCACGTTTCTTGTTCTGCAAGCTGTGTGCGTTATACCCGCTTGGAAGTCGTTTTATATGGTCAATGCGAACTTGTCTGCTTCAATAGTGTCCATGTGAGATGATAGGAAAGGGAGATATAGCGTGCACGACAATGAAGTCGATGTATCTTCATTTGCCTATTGTACTCGTTATATACCCTTCAGAGTCGTCTTATACGGTTACTGCAATCGTATCTGCTTCAACTGTATGCATGTCAGATGCTAGACTGCAGAGTTACAGTGTTAACATAGTCGATGTCCACGTTTCTTGTTCTGCAAGCTGTGTGCGTTATACCCGCTTGGACGTCGTCTTATACGGTCAATGCGAACTTGTCTGCATCAATAGTGTCCATAGAGTGATATAGAGTGCACAACGATGAAGTCGATGTAACTTCATTTGCCTACTGTACTCGTTATATACCCTTCGAAGTCGCCTTATACCGTCACTGCAATGGTATCTGCTCCAACTGTATGCATGTCAGAAGATGGACTGCAGAGGTACAGTGTAAACATAGTCAAAGTCGAAGATTCTCGTTCTGCAAGATGTGTGCGACATACCCGCTTGGCAGTCGTTTTTTATGGTCAATGCATGTCTCCTTCAATAGTGTCAATGTTAGATCATAGGATATAGAGATATAGTGTGCACAACGATGAAATCGATGTATCTTCATTTGCCTACTGTACTCGTTATATACCCTTCGAAGTCGTCTTATACGGTCACTGCAATGGTATCTGCTCCAACTGTATGCATGTCAGATGCTGAAATGCAGAGTTACAGTGTAAACATAGTCGAAGTCCACGTTTCTTGTTCTGCAAGCTGTGTGCGTCATACCCGCTTGGAAGTTGTCCTATATGGTCAATGCGAACTTTGTCTGCATCAATAGTGTTCATAGAGAGATATAGTATGCACAACGATGAAGTTGATGTTACTTCATTTGTCTATTGAACTCGTTATATACCCTTCAGAGTCGTCTTATACGGTCACTGCCATCGTATCTGCTTCAACTGTATGCATGTCAGATGCTAGACGGCAGAGTTACAGTGTTAACATAGTAAAAGTCGGAGTTTTCATTCTGCAAGCTGTGTGCGTTATACCCGCTTGAAAGTCGTCTTATATGGTCAATGCGAACTTGTCTGCTTCAATAGTGTACATGTGAGATATCAGGAGATAATTATTGATGAATTGATTGATTTTTCCCCCCCTCCCAAGCGAGATCTCCCTTGAGTGTGGTATCAGTACATGCCAAAAGTTAATAACACAAGTAATTCTTATTTTATATCAATTATTAGATTCTTATATATATTGTACTTTTCTTCTTGAAACAAGATCCATTGCTTAGAATTCTCAATTTCATCAATATAGTGAATTTCTACTGGAAAACTTGATATAGTGGTTTCATTGGCCCAACCCAGCAGCTGTCTATCAGAGAACCCACGGAGCAGTCGGCTGTGTGCTACTACTATAGGTTGTTACAATGGGGCAGTAGTAGTGCACATTAAATCTTTCTCGTTTTCTTCGTCTTAAATCATATACCAGTTATTTCATGCAGTCCTGTAGTAGTTACAGAGGAAATTGGTATATTTTAGTAGCTTGAATTAATTTCCTTCAAGTTGGAGTATCTTATGTGAAGACTATTTGCTGTAACTTCAAGTATAGCCCCAATAAGATTTATGAGGTAACAAAGTGAAGATACTTCGACAACATCAGTCTGCACACTGTATCTCTGTATTCTATCATCTCACATGGATACCTCTGGAGCATATCAGTTCGCATCGATCATATGAGATGACATCGAATCGGGTATAACGCACACAACAGGCAGATCAAGAAACTTCGACTTCGACTATTTTCACACTGTAACTTTGAATTCTAGCATCTGACATGCCTACAGCAGATAAGATCGCACTGACTATATTAGACAACTTTGAAGGACTTATAACGAGAACTATAGGCAAGTGAAGATACTTCGACCACATCAGGTTGCACACTGTATCTCTGTATTATATCATCTCACATGGATACCTTTGGAGCATATCAGTTCGCAACGATCATATGAGACGACATCAAAACGGATATAACGCACACAACAGGAAGAACAAGGAACTTCGACTTCGACTATATTCACACTGGGTCTCTGAATTCTAGCATCTTCGACAATACTTCTCTGTTTTCTCCCATCTCACATGAATACCCACGTTGCATATTAGTTTGCAACGATCATATGAGATGACATCAAATCGGGTATAACGTCTTGATTTCTATCGAATCTTGGGCGGAAAACATACACTTGTCACTCACCTTGGTTTATTCAATGATCTTTGAATTATTTCGCGTCATGACGTCGTACTAATTTTTTTGTTTTTCGTGATACGGTGTTCGAGCTTTCTCCATGTGGTAGGCTTTGCGAAAGTCGACAAGGGTGTTTGAGTAATTTTCGATTCATATCCTCGATGGTTTGTGCCGTTCTCGGAATATTTTAGAAAATATGAATATCGGGACTTGAAGAAATCTCATCAAATATATTACTCTTCCAATTTTTTTTCCAGTAAAGAGACAATTTTGAGTAACAATTAATTAAGATTTCTTCGTTGATCGTTATGATCTATCGAATTTTGGGCAAAAATCATACACTTGTCACTCGCTCCTTTTTTTCAATGAACTCAGAATTTGTTCGCGTCATGACGTCGTACTATTTTTTTTTGTTTTTCGTGATACGGTGTTCGAACTCTCTCCATGTGGTAGGCCTTTGCGAAAGTCGACAAGGGTGTTGGGGTATTTTTCAATTCAGATTCTCGATGTTTTGTGCCGTTTTCGAAATATTTTAGGAAATATGAATATCGGGACCTGAAAAAATCTCATCAAAAATATTACTATTCCAATTTTTGTTTCCAGTAAAGAGGCAATTTTGAGTGACAATTAATGAAGACTCTTTCGTTGGTCGTCTCGATTTCTATCGAATTTTGGGCAAAAAACATACACTTGTCACTCACCTTTGTTTATTCAATGAACTTTGAATTATTTCGCGTCATGACGTCGTACTAATTTATTTGTTTTTCGTGATACGGTGTTTGGACTTTCTCCATGTGGTATGCCTTTGCGAAAGTCGACAAGGGTGTCGTAGTACCTTTCGATTCATATTCCCGATGTTTTGTGTCGTTCTCGAAATATTCCAGAAAATATGAATATCGGGACCTGAACAAATCTCATCAAAAATATTACTTTTCCAATTTTTGTTTCCAGTCAAGAGGCAATTTTGAGTAACAATTAATGAAGAATTCTTCGTTAATCGTCTTGATTTCTATCGAATTTCGGGCGGAAAACATACACTTGTCACTCACTTCTTTTTTTCAATAAACTCAGAATTATTTCGCGTCATGACGTCGTACAATTTTTTTTGTTTTTCGTGATATAATGTTAGGACTTTCTCCATGTGTCAGGTCGTTGCGGAAGTCGACAGGAGTGTTGGGGTATTTTTCGATTCAGATTTTCGATATTTCGTGCCGTTCTTGAGATATTTGAGGAAATATGACTTAAAAAAATGTCATCATAAATAATACTTCTCCAATTTTTCTCTTTCAGTAAAGAGGCAATTTTGAGTACCAATGTATAGAGACTTTCCCGTTGGTCGTCTTGATTTCTATCGAATTTCGGGTGAAAAACATACACTTGTCACTCACTTCTTTTTTCAATGAACTCAGAATTATTTCGGGTCATGACGTCGTACAAATTTTTTTTTTTTCGTGATACGGTGTTCAGGCTTCCTTCATGTGGTAGGCCTATGCGAAAGTCGACAATGGTGTTGGGGTATATTTCGATCTAGATTTTCGGTATTTTGTGCCGTTCTCGAGATATTTGAGAAGATATTGATATCGAGACTTTGAAAAATTTCATCAAAAATAATACTTCTCCGATTTCTTTTTCAGTAAAGAGGCAATTTTGAGTAACAATTTATGAAGACTTTTTCGTTGGTCGTCTTGATTTCTATCGAATTTTGGGCGAAAAACATACACTTGTCACCCACCTTTTCTTATTCAATGAACTCAGAATTATTTCAAGAGTGTTGGGGTATTTTTTGAGTTAGATTTCCGTTATTTATTGCTGTTCTCGAGATATTTGAGAGAATATGAATATCGGGACTTGAAAAAATTTCATCAAAAATAATACTTTTCCAATTTTTTTCTCCCAGTAATGAGGCAATTCTGAGTAACAATGTATAGAGACTTTTTTGTTGGTCGTCTTGATTTCTATCGAATTCCGGGCGAGAAACATACACTTGTCACTTACTTTTTTTCTAATGATTTTCGATATTTTGTGCCGTTCTCGAGATATTTGAGGAAATATGAATATCGAGACTTAAAAAGATTTCAACTAAAATAATACTCCTCCAATCTTCTCCTCCTAGTGCAGAGGCGATTTTGAGTAAAAATTTATAGAGACTTCTTTGTTGGTCGTCTCGATCTCAATCGAATTTCTGGCGAAAAACATACACTTGTCACTCACTTTATTTTTTCATCGAACTTAGAATTATGCCGCGTCATGACGTCGTACTAATTTTATTGTTTTTCTTGATACGGTGTTCGGACTCTCCATGTGGTAGGCCTTTGCGAAAGTCGACAAGAATGTTGGAGTATTTTTCGATTTAGATTCTCGATATTCTGTGCCGTTCTCGAGATATTTGGAAAAATATGGATATCGGAACTTTTTTTTTTCAATTTTTTTCCAGTAAAGCGGCAATTTTGAGTAACAATTAATAGAGACTTTTTTGTTGGTCTTCTTGATTCCTATCGAATTTTGGGCGAAAAACATACACTTGTCACTCACTATTTTTCTCAATGAACTTATTATTATATAGAAATAATACTTTTTCAATTTTTTCCTTCCAGTGAAGAGGCAATTCTGAGTAACAATGTATAGCAACATTTTCGATGTTCGTCTTGATCACTATCGAATTTTGGGCGAAAAACATACACCAGTCACTCACCCTTTCTTTTCAATGAACTTAGAATTAATTCGCGTTATGACGTTGTACTAATTTTTTTGTTTTTCGTGATACAATGTTCGGACTTTCTCCATGTGGTAGGCCGTTGCGAAGGTTGACAGGAATGTTGGGTTATATCTCGATTTAGATTCTCGATATTTGGTGTCGTTCTCGAAATATCTGAGAAAGTATGAATATCGGGACTTCGAAAAATTTCATCAAAAATAATACTTTTCCAATTTTTTTTTCCAGAAAACAGGCAATTTTGAGTAACAATTTATGGAGACTTTTATGTTGATCGTCTTGATTTCTATCGATTTCTGGGCGAAAAACATACACTAGTCACTCACCTCTTTTTTTTTTCAATGAACTTGGAATTATTTCGCGTCATGACGTCGTACTGATTTTTTTGTTTTTCGTGATACGGTGTTCGGACTCACTCCATGTGGTAGGCTTGTGCAAAAGTCGACAGGGGCGTTGGGGTAATATTCGATTTAGATTCTCTATATTTATTGCCGTTCTCGAGATATTTGAGGAAATATGAATATCGAGACTTAAAAAGATTTCAACTAAAATAATACTCCTCCAATCTTTTCCTCCTAGTGAAGAGGCAATTTTGAGTAAAAATTTATAGAGACTTCTTTGTTGATCGTCTTGATCTCAATCGAATTTCTGGCGAAAAACATACACACTCACTTTATTTTTTCATCGAACTTAGAATTATGCCGCGTCATGACGTCGTACTAATTTTATTGTTTTTCTTGATACGGTTTTCGGACTCTCCATGTGGTAGGCCTTTGCGAAAGTCGACAAGAATGTTGGGGTATTTTTCGATTTAGATTCTCGATATTCTGTGCCGTTCTCGAGATATTTGGGAAAATATGGATATCGGGACTTTTTTTTTCCAATTTTTTTCCAGTGAAGCGGCAATTCTGAGTAACAATTTATAGAGAATTTTTCGTTGGTCTTCTTGATTCCTATCGAATTTTGTGCGAAAAACATACACTTGTCACTCACTATTTTTCTCAATGAACTCATTATTATATAGAAATAATACTTTTCCAATTTTTTTCTTCCAGTGAAGAGGCAATTCTAAGTAACAATGTATAGAAACATTTTCGATGTTCGTCTTGATCACTATCGAATTTTGGGCGAAGAACATACACCAGTCACTCACCCTTTCCTCTCAATGAACTTAGAATTAATTCGCGTTATGACGTCGTACTAATTTTTTTGTTTTTCGTGATTCAATGTTCGGACTTTCTCCATGTGGTAGGCCGTTGCGAAGGTCGACAGGAATGTTGGGTTATATTTCGATTCAGATTCTCGATATTTGGTGCCGTTCTCGAAATATTTGAGAAAGTATGAATATAGGGACTTTGAAAAATTCCATCAAAAATAATACTTTTCCAATTTTTTTTTCAGAAAACAGGCAATTTTGAGTAATAATTTATGGAGACTTTTATGTTGGTCGTCTTGATTTCTATCGATTTCTGGGCGAAAAACATACACTTGTCACTCACCTTTTTTTTTTCAATGAACTTGGAATTATTTCGCGTCATGACGTCGTACTGATTTTTTTGTTTTTCGTGATACGGTGTTCGGACTCACTCCATGTGGTAGGCTTTTGCAAAAGTCGACAGGGGCGTTGATGTAATATTTGATTTAGATTTTCTATATTTATTGCCGTTCTCGAGATATTTGAGAAAATATGAATATCGGGACTTTGGAAAATTTCATCAAAAATAATACTTTTCCAATTTTTTTTCCAGTAAAGAGGCAATTTTGAGTAACAATTTATGGAGACTTTTCCGTTTGTTGTCTTGATTTCTATCGAATTTTGGGAAAAAACATAAAATTGTCGCTCACCTTGTAACGAATTATCAAGATTCGTTCCTAAAATCTGAAATCAACTATCTTTTTTTGTAAACAACACACCCTGTACCAGTCGGCCGACGAAGCGAGATCCAGTTTCAGTTTTTTCGCGCAAAGTCGCTACCATAGACTCGCTACGTCACAGAAGAGAGGGGACGCGGCGAGAGCCAAGCTGGTAACAGCGGTCGATCGGAGACAGCAGTAGATCTCAACCACCTCAATTGAATAGTCGTGCTCGCCAGCAAATAAGCCGGACCGCGTGGAAAATTATTTGACTTCACCTCCCTGATGAAAAGTTCGTTTCTCGTTGAATGTTCGGAACTCGATCATTTGGCTCTCGAAAAGTACTATTGAAGATAGGTTACCACACGCCGTCGCGTACGTTGTCCTATTTCTAGCCATTTCATCTCGTTTCTCCAGGTTGCGGAAGTGATTTTCTGGTACGTTTCTGACGACGCGGAATTTTCACTTTTTGTCCGCCCAGTCACCCGAGGCTACCCATCGATTATATCTCCACATTTCGTAGATCAAATAATCTTCCACGTACTTGATAGTGATTTTCTGGTACGCTTCTGACGACGCAGAATATTCACTTTTTGGTCCTCCCAGCCACCCGAGGCTGCCCAGCGATTATTTCTCTATTTCTTCTCAAGATTTGATAATTCCCTGACACTCGTTCACAAATGGTGATTTTTCTGGTACGTTTCTGACAACGCGGAATTTCCACTTTTTGTCCGCCCAGCCACCCGAGGCTGCTCAGTC
The DNA here is from genome assembly GCA_918026855.4 of Phaedon cochleariae. Classification (NCBI taxonomy): domain Eukaryota; kingdom Metazoa; phylum Arthropoda; class Insecta; order Coleoptera; family Chrysomelidae; genus Phaedon; species Phaedon cochleariae. The sequence goes on along the minus strand of OU896722.1, from coordinate 12,543,020 downwards.
ATTATATTTCTATTGTATTGGAGATAAAATAATCTTCCACGTACTTTATCAATAGTGATTTTCTGGTACGTTTCTGACGACGCAGAATATTTCCTTTTTTGGTCCACCCAGCCACCCAAGGCTGCCCAGCGATTATTTCTCTACTTCTTCTCGAAATTCGATAATTCCCTGACACTCGTTTGCAAATGGTGATTTTCCTGGTACGTTTCTGAAGACGCGGAATTTCCACTTTTTGTCCGCCCCGCCACCCGAGACTGCCCAGTGATTATATTTCTATTGTATTGGAAATAGAATAATCTTCCACGTACTTTACCAATAGTGATTTTCTGGTACGTTTCTGACGATGCGGAATATTCACTTTTCGGTCCGCTCAGCCACCCGAGGCTACCCAGCGATCATATTTCTATATTTCGGAGATCAACTAATTCTCCACGTACTCTTTCAATTGTGATTTTCTGGTACGTTTCTGACGACGCGGAATATTCACTTTCTGGTCCGCCCAGCCACCCGAGGCTGCCCAGGGGTTGATCTTGTGTTCTTCTCGGAATTAAATAATTGCGGAAACTCCGCCCCGTTCACAAATAGTGATTCTTCTGGTACGTCTCTGGTGACGCAGAATTTTCACTTTTGTCCGCTCAGCCACCCGAGGCTGCCCCGAACTTATTTCCTGTTTCCATATCAATATCAAATAATTTCGTGTAATCGTTCGCAGACAGTGATTTTCTGGTACGTCTGTGGCGACGCAGAATCCTCACTTTTGTCCGCCCAGCCACCCAAGGCTGCCCCGAAGTTATTTCCTGTTTACATATCGATATCAAGTAATTTCGTGTAATCATTCACAAACAGTGATTTCCTGGTACGTCTCTGGCGACGCAAAATTCTCACTTTTGTCCGCCCAGCAACTCAAGGCTGCCCCGAAGTTATTTCCTGTTTACATATCGATATCAAATAATTTTGTGTAATAATTCACAAACAGTGATTTTCAGGTACGTCTCTGGCGACGCAGAATTCTCACTTTTGTCCGCCCAGCCACCCGAGGCTGCCCAACAATTATTTTTATAGCATTCACTAGAGCAACGATCTGTTGTACTCTTTCACGAATAGTGGTACACTTCCGGCATCGCGGAATTCTCTTCTTTTACCCAGCCACCCGAGGCTGCCCACCTGAAGCTTTGCATATCGCTTCGGAATTAGTGTCATTTCAACAGCGTTCTGAATTCTGGGTGTCTCCGCAGACACAGATTTCACTTTCACCCGCTCAGCCGCCCGAGGCTTTCCCCCTGCCAAACATTCCATAGCATTCTGGAGTTAATTTCCTGTCAGTGGTGTTTGGGTTGTTTTGAAACGTCTTGTCGACGTGGAATATCATAGTTGATTATTCCGTCCGCCTAGCCGCCCGTGGCTGCCCACGATAGGAAGTTCATAATCCTATCTCACCGACGTGTAATAACAAGTACGAGATAAACTTCTGTCCTGGAAACCTGAAGGCGACCTGTGATCCTGTCTAGAGGCCCTACCCTGAGAGGCCAGTGGGGAAGATCAAGAAAGAAGATTACGCGGTACAAATATTTTATTTTGAGATGAATGAAATACTCGACACTATCATTGTGAACAATAGACAATTCATTCGTTCTTCTATTTTAACATCTGTGTATTACTTTATTGGTCTGGCAAACATCAAGTAAACCTGAATCCTGGACGTACTCGTTCGCACTGAGCTAATCCTGCAGCAAATAAACGTCACAAGTTTGGCGCCCGAGCAGGGACCGTAGTTTCACCGTTGCCAGATTCAATAAAGTAGATAAATCAGAATGGATGATTTTTCTCTGAGCAATATGTACAAAATGCGTAAAGAAGAATTACAAGAACGTATGCGAGTCTTAGGAATCGATGTTGAAGGAACCGTCGAGGAGCTCCGAGAAAAAACGAGAGAGTTCATGAGACGACCGTTGGACATGCGTCCGGATGATGAACAGACTGACGATGATGATCAACCGAGAAATGAGATAGAAGAGGAATTGGATCGCTTGGACCACCTTCAAAAGTCTAAGGAGAGTGAACAATCCCGCAATAGGGAAGAGCTTCCTCGACAGACGCTTCCAACATCCCAGTTCCATTTCGACCCAGACTATCGCGGACAAGGTGCGATTCCAAAATTTACGAACGCCAGGATGGGCCAGAGTTTCGAGCACACATCAAGACCACGAATGACTGCGACTTCAAACTGGAGGAACACACACCTGTCAGCTCGTCACAAGGACCGTTTTATCCCCCACCACATAATGAGAAACTACCCTCCTGGACTGATGGGCTGAATTATCACTTTACACCCCCACCACAGACGTCGAGAGACTACGCACGGTCTGCGAGAAACGACTGGACTCATCATCACCCCGGAAACTACCCCATGTTTCCAACATACTATCCTACTACAAGTCAGGGCTCACAGAATCCCGCTGAGGAGCCCATTTTCAAGGTACTGGATAGAGTAGGAAAATGGAATGTGAATTTCGATAGGAGGAAGGACCCCGTGAATTTCTTGGAGAGGATATCTGAGCTACAGGAGGCCTATAATCTCTCAGGAGCCCAATTACTCAGGGCATTGCCAGAACTACTGAAAGATAAAGCTTTGTTGTGGTTCCGAAATAACAAACACCGATGGCAAACCTGGGATGATTTTCGCCAGAGTTCCTGTCAGTTCTTTGCATCGTCAGAATACAAGATGAGGTTGGAAGAGGAAGCTCGGAAACGAACTCAAGGTCTGAACGAACCAGTGAAAGACTTCGTTACTGCTCTCCAAACCATATTCCGCCGAATTGGTTCTGTGACCCCAGAATTGGAACTGGAGATGATATATCAGAATTTAAGACCCGAATACAAATATTATATCCGAAGAAGAAACGTCAGCTCTATTGAAGAATTGATTACCATAGGGAAGGAATTCGAGGTGCTAGGTCGAGAAGAGCAAAGTTATCGGCCACCGCCAAACATCTCACAGACTCTTGTTCCAGAAGTAGCATACTTGCCCACTAACAGACATAACAGTAGCAAAATTCCAAGATAAAGACCTGGCGAAAATAGATCGTCTCCAAATCAAACGAGACCGTCTCTGAATCAAGCAAGACCGTCGTCGAATCCGAGGAACTACCCGATGCGTTGGAATGCACCAGAGGAGCGAGTACATCACAATATCCGACCAAACCCCGAACCAAGACCAACCCCAGCGAGACACGCACCCAAAAAGTTCTGTTCGGTATGTGGCAGGCAAGGACTCCTCTCTAGAGATTGCTATCGCCGGCCGAACCTAGATCAAAACCCGAACCAGAATGGACCTCCGCCTGCCACCCAATCGACATCCGCCGAACTCTCATCAGTAACTTTCTCCTCGAGGCAGAAGGCAGGAGACAGTCGACCACGCATGCCAGTCACGGTCGGCAGAAATTCGTTAGAAGCACTCCTGGACACAGGGGCGGAACGTTCGTTTATGAGAGATGCTGCAATGAGAATTGCAAAGCATAAAGGTTGGCCTCGCAGTACCCCCACTGCCGAAATAGCACGACTAGCAGATGGATCTGATGTCCACCTCAAAGACTCGTGGCAAATCGAGGGAAACATCAGAGGTTTCCATTTTCGTGAAGAATTTTTGTACATGCCTGGGATGGAAGTAGACTTGCTACTGGGTATAGAGTTACTCCGGAAATGGCGAGCATCGGTAGACATCGGAAAATCTGAGCTGACCCTGGGCAGTACCTTTGACACTAAGGTTGAGGAACTAACCACGGCCACTATATCAATTCATAGTCCGACCCCGACTGATGAGGAAAAGCTGCACGAATTTCTTAGTACGGAGCTTGAAAAGTTCAAACGTCCACGAGAGGTGACCCACCTGGCAGAGCACCAGATTCGGTCAAAGGATCCCACCCCGATTAAACAAAGATACCGCCCCAGGAACCCAGCAATGCAGAACATTATCAATCAAGAGGTCGATAAAATGCTGGCAGAAGACGTGATCGAACCGTCAGATAGTCCCTGGAGTAGCCCAGTCGTGAGAGTACGCAAAAAAGATGGCCGTTTTCGTTTTTGCGTAGACTTCAGGAAAGTCAATGAGATCTCCGAGAAAGATGCCTATCCTCTTCCGCAGATTCACGCAATATTAGACCAACTCAGAGAGGCCCGATATATCTCCACGTCAGATTTGAAAGATGGGTACTGGCAGATTCCTCTGGCAGAAGACAGTAAACCAGTGACAGCATTCACCGTACCAGGAAGAGGTCTGTTCCAGTTCAAAGTCCTCCCGTTTGGACTTCATGCAGCCCCTAGTACGTTCCAGAGACTCTTGGATAGCGTTATTGGCCCAGAAATGATATTTGCATTCGCATACCTCGACGATATCATCGTAATCAGCAAGTCCTTGGAAGATCACCTGCAACACCTGAAAATAGTTTTCGAGAGACTGCATGCTGCAAACCTATCGATAAACCCTGAGAAATGTCATTTCTGTAGGCGAGAGCTGGAATACTTGGACCACGTCGTCAGTCATGAAGGAATAAAGACGGATCCGGAAAAGGTCAGATCTATCCAAGAGATTCCTTCACCCAGAAATCTGAGAGCTCTGAGAAGATTTTTGGGAGTAACATCTTGGTACAGGCGGTTCATAGAAGATTATGCACGAATTGCGACCCCGCTCAATCAGTTATTGAGGAAAAAGGTGAAATGGGAAGGGACCGAGAGACAGGAGGAGGCTTTCAAGTCCCTTAAACTCGCCCTTACCCGTGCTCCTGTGCTAGTGAACCCAGACTTCACGAAAACGTTCTATTCACAAACCGACACTTCAGATGTAGGACTGGGGGTTGCACTTATCCAAAAAGTCGAGGGACATGACCGTGTGATAGCTTACGCTAGCAGGTCTCTCAACGAAGCAGAGAGAAAATACTCGGCCACCGAAAAAGAGTGTGCTGCCATAGTATTTGGCATACGTAAAATGAGAGCCTATTTAGAGGGGTATCACTTCGTAGTAATCACCGACCACCAAAGCTTTCGGTGGATAAATTCTATCGACTCCCCTACTGGAAGAATCGCCAGATGGGCACTAGAATTGCAACAGTACGACTATGAAGTGAGATACCGAAAAGGAGTCCTGAATGAAGTCGCAGATGCATTGTCTCGACAACCTGTACCCCTGTCACAAGACACCGAAGAAACGGAAATTCTATTCATTGAGCGAGATGAAGAGTGCAATTAATACCGCCAGACATATGAGGAAGTACAAAATGATCCTCAGAAACACCCAGATTTCTGTATCAGCGATGGAAGACTTCACCATCACTTCTGAGATAGAAACTCAATGAACGAACCAGAATTCACAGATCCATGGAAGATCTGCGTTCCAAGGCCGATGAGAAAACATGTCATACAAGAAAATCATAATGCTCCGACTGCAGGACATCTTGGGGTAGCGAAAACCATCACTAGGATATCAAGAAAGTATTTCTGGCCAAGAATGGCTAAAGAGATTGCCAGATACATAAAAAGTTGTCCGAATTGCCAACAGTACAAACCACTTCAAAGAAGGGTACCAGGGACTATGCGACCAGCCGTCTATGAGGGCCCATGGGATACTGTTTCAGTAGATATAGTAGGACCCTTACCTCGCTCGAAAAAAGGAAATCTGTACCTGATCGTCTTCCTAGATAAATTCACCAAATGGGTTGAATGCAAGCCAGTGTAGTCCGTCACTGCGAAAGTGATTTGTGAAGCGCTGAACGAGAAAATTTTCACCACTTTTGGAAAACCCCGAGTAGTTATCTCTGACAACGGGAGACAATTCGTGAGTATGGAATTCCAGAAATTATTGGACTTCTATGGCGTCAAGCATAGACTTACACCACCGTATTCACCCCAGTATAATCCAGTGGAGAGAACCAACCGAGTACTGAAAACTATGATTGCCCAGTATACCACAGGAGAGCAGCAGAATTGGGACCAATGGCTACCTGAATTGAAATTTGCCATTAACACCGCCATGCAAGA
>OU896722.1:12470492-12536490 GCA_918026855.4 Phaedon cochleariae | reverse complement strand
TATCATCATCATAATAAAGAGTTTGTTTTCACTAATAAGCAATATTAAAATGTATACCTAAGTATTGCAAAAGAGTTATCAATAATTTTAGGGAAATTTCAACGTCGTCTTCCATTTCGGAAAAAAAAAATATTGCAAATAGTTTCTTATTTGAAAAAAAAAAGAAATAGTTGATTGAATAAATGACGACACAAGAAAAATTATGAGTTATCTACATATCTACTTGAATATTTATATATGTGTGCCAAATTATGAAAAATTTCCCGATAGGTTCCCATTCCATTCAATGAGTCAATGGATTCGAATGCATTTTCTGTAATAAGTAATATATCTCGAGATCGAGAATAAAGTGAATTGCCAATATTGCCAATTGAAAATCATTTATATAAACAGGTAAATTGAAATTATTGTTCAAAAATGAATAATCAGAGTCATGTTGAAAAACCAACGTGCCTTTTCGTTGAAAAATTTTGAATAAAAAAAATTACCTATCTGATAAATATATATTCGAAATTGTTACCGTGTTATTTTATACTTACATATTGATCATTTTTGACATTCCAGGTCCAATCCGTAAGATTTAAAAGAATATTCATCTGACAACTTTTGTTGGCAGCTTGAATAAACTGATGAACCGTCCGAGAATTGGTACTTTCATGTACTTTGAGCAATATTTTGACACATGGGCCCATGTGATTATTGTTTGTTCAATATGGAATATTATCAGAAATTTATTCGATTTATTAACTTATCTTTGGTGTAACCGCTTTCACAAATATATTGGCGTTTATTCAATTTAAAAAAAAATCAATTCCCCTATTCTCGTTGTTTCGATTAATTCAAGTAGTAGATAGTTTATTATAATAAAATTTGTGATATTTCATCACTTATACATTATTGAACTGATTGAAAATACTCCTGTTAAATACCGCATGCTCATTCCTCCAACTTTGTTAGAACTAGACCGTACATTTCTTTGTCTAACAACTCGCAAATATTTTCCATTTTTGGAAAAATCATCCCCGGGGGTAAATATAATTATAATCATCTTCATAATTCATAAATATACATAATCATCATATACGAGCTCATTATTTCACATAAAAATATCATTTCATGTCCTATCAATTCGAGGACAAAAGATCTTCAGTAAGGTTAATCCTTCATGCCTTAGTGTGGCACATCTTCCAGGATTCCCTCCTATTTTCTGTTATAGTGCACACTTTCAACTAAAACACTTCGTACTTTTTAGAATATCAACCAAACAGCTACTTCTCTGGATGTGGTTTGGCTAGGACCACGAGATATGCTGAATAGGGTGATGATTATTCTGTACGGAAACGGTTTCCACTTGAAACCAAGTAACAATCTCTTCATTGTACGAGTAGAACATACGGTATATCAGTAATTTCTAACCATGAGGGTTTTATAAACATAAAGTTAATCGAATCATCCGTTGACATTGAATTATAAAAACTGACCAAGGAACTCTCATGAGAAACGTGCATATCTAATAAAATGATGTATATAAATATGGGATGTGAGGGTTTCGAAGTTAGTCTGGTCTGGGGCTACTCTTGACTTGACAAGAGCTCGTCGTAATGGTCGTTATAATGTAAGTTGTTATTAGGTCTTTATATTCATTGTTGTTTATTCATATTTTGTCATTGCTACCCATAATGTTACATGCTGCAATAAATATTGTTACGTTTGAATGTAGTCTCATACTTCTAGTTACCCCAAAACTATTAGTGACTATTTGAATATCACCTCTCGCAAACTTTTAAGCCAAGCATTACCCCTTCATTAATAGATATGTATGGACTAAACATCTCTTATATCGTGACATGGTGGAGGCGCCTAAGCTTCTTTCCTTGAGTCTCATTCCTCATAATGGACTCATCATTTTTTTTGCATTCATCGATTTATGTCAATTTTATATTTCATAAAAGGGCACAAGTAAAAAGGGTTATTTGAAAGTAATCAAGTTTAGCAGCATGAATTATGGGTGATAACAAAGCAAGTAATTCAATTAAATTTTACATCCTTTATTTTTTCAAAATTTCAAAAACGATTTAGCTTGAAAAGTTGAATAACAATCATTCCATTTCTATTCAAAGACATGATATAAAGCACCGGACCAGACTCACAAAGTTTAGAGCTTATCTCTGAACTTTGTTATTTTTTTTCTCTATTCGTAATTTTCTATCTGAATTTCGGAAGAAATTCTTCCTATACATTATTCTTGTCAGTTTTTTTTCAATCAAGATAATTCCAAATATTTCTTTTCCATAGTTGATAAAATCATTCAAGGAATGCAATGCCAATGCCAGTCAATATAATATATAATATAAGTCATTCACAACGTGTCTATAGTCTTATAACAATACGAAATCAAAACAATAACAAATCATCGTGCTCGATATAATTCATAATAAATTTAAATATTAGTGCGAAAGCAAATAATTAATGATTCGAGTAATATTTGAGAATGTTTCGATTCAAAATATCTTAGTCAGTATATATATGACCTTTCAAATATTGGAAATACTCTTAAACGTTGGTATCGTTTACCATTTTTTGTCATTCCTCCTGAAATGAATTATACGCAAATATGATATTATTATGTTATGGAAAAATGATATGAAATGAATTAATTGAGCTCAAGAATATTGATGTGTATGTAAACTCTCAATGAAGAGATTGTTACTTGGTTACAAGTGTTAACCGTTTCCGTACAGAATAAGCACAGCGTCTCTCGTGGTCCTAGCCAAACCACATCCAGAGAAGTAGCTGTTTGGTTGATATTCTGAAAAGTACGAAGTGTTATAGTTGAAAGTGTGAACTATAACAGAAAATAGGAGGGAATCCTGGAAGATGTGCCATACTAAGGCATGAAGGATTAACCTTACTGAAGATATTTTGTCCTCGAATTGATAGGACATGAAATGATGATTTAATGTGAAATAATGAGCTCGTATATGATGATTATGTATATTTATGAATTATGAAGATGATTATAATGATATTTACCCCCGGGGATGATTTTTCCGAGAATGGAAAATATTTGCGAGTTGTTAGACGAAGAAATGTACGGTCTAGTTCTAACAAAATTGGAGGAATGAGCATGCGGTATTTAACAGGAGTATTTTCAATCAGTTCAATAATGTTTAATTGGTAAAATATCACGAAATATTTCCCAATTTTTCATCATGAACATTGAAGTTATCGAGATAACGTAAATAAGGCAATGAAGTTTTTTTTTTTAAATTGAATAAACGCCAATATATTCGTGAAAGCGGTTACACCAAAGATAAATAAATAAATCGAATAAAGTTCTGATAATATTTCATATTGAACAAAAAATAATCTCAAGGGCCCTTGAGTCAAAATATTGCTCAAAGTACATGAAAGTACCAATTCTCGGACGGTTCATCAGTTTATTCAAGCTGCCAATAATGAGTTGTCAGATGAATATCCTTTTAAATCTTACGGATTGGACCTGGAATGTCCAAAATGATCAATATGTGTATGAAATAACATGATAACAGTTTCGATTAACTTTTTATCAAGTAGGTAATTTTTTTTAATGGAAATTTTGCAACGAAAAGGCACGTTGGTTTGTTCACATGACACAAGTTAATTTTTTACCATTATTTTAATTCATGCGCTTGTTGATTTGAATAACTTAAAATAGCAGAACTGGCAATTATTTTCATTTCAATTTCAAAGTATAGATAACTTACCACCAAAATGATTGAAATTACTGAATCGAATAGAAACCTATAAAAAATTCCTCATAATTTCGCATAGAAAAAAAAATATGCAAGTAGGTATAGCTAACTTATAATCAATTTTTTGTTTATACAAACAATCTTCAAATTTTTTAATGAAGAAACTACTTTCCATGATTTGGTTATTGATTTTCAAAGAAAGTAGTTACGATTATCAAATTTCCCTAAATTGAACGAAAACTCTTCAGCAAATTTCATATTCTTATATTGGTTACTAGGTTACTAGTCATGATTAAATTGTATAGCAGGCATTTTGACAAACTCGCTAATGTAAATAATCATGAACTTGAACCTCGAGTGTAATTTGATATATAGAGGTATGCAATGTTAGGAATTTGTTTTTGATTTAATGGTTGGTTTTATAGGTGAATACCTGCCTACTATAATGAATCATTATTTAGAAAAATGGTGACATAACGCATAAAAGCACGTGTTAATAGATATATTAATATGAAATTCGAACATTTATGATAAGTTTCAAAATATTAGGTATTCATTCATGATTTTTTGAAAATAAAATAGTTTCAGTAGGTATAATCGATTGCTCGAAACACGTATGATTTAATTGAATATCAACAAATATATAAAATAAATCAATAAGAATTTGGAACTGGGATCCATATTCATAAAGTTCGAATGAAGTAGGCATGTATAATGAACCTCACAATAGGCTAATCATATTCTAGTATAGGTAATTCAAAATAGAGATATTGAAGGATTCCCCATTTCACTGTAAATAATAACATAGGTAATTGACAATCTTTTTTTTCTTCGTATGTATTCACGGCATCATACAAAACAATGCACGCACACTGAGTTGGCATACAACACGCATCAATATATCAGACACCCAGGGGGATGCATCCACGCAGCTGAATGGACAAATGGATAGAAGCTAGAAGCTGCTGGGTAGCCTAACGAAGAGGAGACAAGTGAGGATGCTACAAGTTGTGCATAGCTCCTCTAAGTGTGACGTTGGAAGTCCACGAAATTCGTCCCTCGAGATGCCTGATCAGCCGTCAGTCAACTATAGCTGCATTGAGACGAATGGACCAAGATGTTGTGCCGTCATCATGTCCAGGACGAGGATACCTTTCGAGCCCAAAAAGGATCCCGCCAAAATTCTCACGACGATTGAAGGATGTCCATCAGTCGTCAGTCGCTACCCCAAGCAGCTGCGGCAGTTCGTTTCGTTCAGCTGCCAACTACCTCGAATGACAGTCTAGGGAATCTTAAAGCCCAAAAGATTTCATCCCGATGCCCAGGACAAGGATACCTTCGAGCCCAAAAGGATCCTGCCGAAATTCCCATGACGATTGGAGGATGCCATGCCCAATCGTCATTCCCTACCCCCAAGCTGCCAGGAGTCTCACCGAGAAGAGTCTGATTGAAATGCTTTTGTTGAATAGCCAGTGCCGGACTTAGTAAAGGTGTGAGTGTGCATTGTAGACACTAAATTTTGAATGTTTGTGAATAGTTTTTTTTTCCTGAAATTGTTTGTATATGTAAATGAAATTTAAATGTTCTCCTCGATATATTTAAGTTAGGTAGTAATTTAAAAACTGGGGTCCAGTTTTCTCGGAGAGAGGGGTCATGTCACGAGTAGAACATTCAGTATATTAGTAATTTGTAACCATGAGGGTTTTATAAACATAAAATTATTCAAATCATCAATCGACATTGAACTATGAAAACTGACCAAGGAACTCTCATGAGAAACGTGCAAATCTAATAAAATGATGTATATAAATATTGGATATGAGGGTTCCGAAGTTAGTCTGGTCTGGGGCTACTCTTGACTTGACAAGAGCTCGTCGTAATGGTCGTTATAATGTAAGTTGTTATTAGGTCTTTATATTCATTGTTGTTCATTCATAATTGTTATCGCTACCCATAATGTTTCATGCTATAATACATATTGTTATCTTTGAATATAGTCTCATACTTTCAGTTACCCCTGAACTATTAGTGCCTATTTAAATATTACCTCTCGCAAAATATTAAGCCAAGCATTACCCCTTTATAAATCCATAAGGATGAATTAACCATCTATTTATATCGTGTGAGACAGTTTTCATCATTTTAAGTATTGAATATAATAATGTGTTTTTATATGGTTTTTATATAGGGCATCTGGCCAGGATTTGCGAACGGTCCAGCATGCTAAAACTGGACTGCCTCGGTTTGATCTTCAAATGGGGCGTTCCTGGTAGTGCACACAGATAGGCATGCCAAAACCATCTGTACCCATACAAAAACTGAGTATCATCCACCTATTCTGATGATAGTAAACAATAAATGATAATGCTTGAAATGGAATCAGCCGAAAAGAACAGGCATTTCAAAATGGCGATAACAGGTAGGTCAGTTAAGATATATGGTCTTTCACTCATACTCAGTGTGAATGATGATGTGTAGTGGGTATAACTCCATGACCCAAATGGTTACTCATTTCATATTGCTGTACCTATACATTGATTAGTTATGACCTGAGTTCACCTACCTGAAAGATATTCCTGTCTCTGTCCGTGAGGATAATCTATACCCCAATTCAATTGCAGGAACGAAGGCTTCAGAAAATTTGCCCTCGTCAGAATTTCTCAACAAGATGAATCGGAAAGCAACACTTTTTATAACAGTCTTGGAATCGAAGATCATTTTTTGAAAAAAGAAGAAACCGATACATTACGGATGTAAGTACAGAAATATCAAAATAGTCACGTTACATTAGTTCCATGATGTAAAAATGATGGATGAAACTCGCTTCAGTTCGGACTAATATTTCGAATTATTTTTGTAACATAATAATTCATCAAATTTCAGCAATGATGGCTCCAAACAATTGGCCCTTATTACGTTCAATGGCTTGCTACAACCCACTAGTCTCGAAATCTGTCGAAAATTTCAGATCCAGGCTAAAGATGAATCGATACATTATGATGTGTGAGTACCGATGAGGTGAGTTAAATATCAACAATATATTTTCAATCTGTAATTATACTTACAATAGTTTCCTAATGTAAATATGATGAAAAACTTGCGTTTTATTTTCGACGGTTATTATGAATCATTAACATAACGAAATAAATTCTACTGCAGGAATGACGACTTTTGACCATCGTTTCTTTCAATACCGTATCCACGAAATTGATCAGAAAACAGTCTTCGATCTGATGGCAAATTCAGTATTAGTACAATATCAAAATCATCTGTCATAATGCGTACGTTAGCTTCATGATGTAAATATAATTATTGAACTAATGACATCTCATGTCATTCTCAGAATCGAATTATAATGAATTTACGATGACGTTTGTTATATATCGAAAAAATGCCATTCTTATTAGACATTGATTTTCAATCTATTACTCGACATATTTTTTTATACGTTTGTATTTAATCCAGCATGATACGTACATTCATTATTATCATTATTATTATTATTATTTTAAATTCATATAATTCCAGTCACGACCCTGCGGCCTCCGACGTCACGCAGAGTCGTGCTGGATAAAATCCAGTGACTACTCCTCACAACCTGTGAGGTGAGTAATCACTGGGACCAAGTACCGTGTGCCCTGAGTAGACGCAATGATCCTAGTATGACGGCCTTCTGCATTCCACCAGCCAGGATGTGTGCCTTATCACGGCACGCTGGGATTTTCTGGATCTCCGAGAGCAGCGTGTGTCGTGTGCCTCCTAGGGAGCCGATAATCAGGATGACCAATTCCACAGAATGGTCTGGATAGAGCCGGCGGAGTTCGAAGAGAAGATCTCGATATTTAGTCCGTCTTTCCTCCTCCTTCAAAACGATGTTCGGTTCGGCTGGCGCCGAAAACTCGATCACGAACATCGCTTTGGTTTGATGGTCGAGGAGGACTACATCAGGCTTGTTAGCTTGAATTTGCCTGAGGGTGGGGAATGAGAAGTTCCAATAAATTCGGCACCTCTCATTCTCCACAACGGACTCAATATCCCCCGGAGCATAGGGCAGCACTGGGGTCTCGTCTATTCCGTACGAGTGCCTCAAATGGTAGTAGAGCACTCGTAATGCCGCATTGTGTCTATGGATATAGGCCGAGACTGCATACACCGTGCAAGAGGACAGCAGGTGCATGATTGTCTCGGGCGCCCTGCGGCAGGCCCTGCAATTTGTGTCAGGGACCTCCATACCCATGACACGGCTACGGTAGACGAGAGTGTTGAAAACCCCATCCTGGCATGCCATGATGAACCCCTCTGTTTCCGATTTGAGCCCGCCTGACTTCAGAAAAGCAAAAGTCAGTTCTTTGGATAAGCCCCGGTCTTCAATGGTCTTGAAGTAGACCGAATGCATGGGCTTATCCATGTGAAGCTGCAGGAGCTTTCTCACTTCTGCAGCTTTGATGCGGGCCTTCCTCCGAGCAGGCTCTAGCTCAGTAACTGAGTCCTGAGCCTCGCGCTCGGAGTCGAAAATCAGAGACAATTCATCGGCTGCTCGACGTGCTGCCCTGAAAAGAAAAGCTCCTACTCCTGCCTCTTCATGGGTTTTAACCATTTGCAGAAGGGGGTCCGAACTCCTGATGACTTTGCAGGCGCCATCCAGAACCATTCTGTTATGGAGATACTCCAAGCTCAAGAGTCCACGGCCACCCTGGTCTCTAGGTATGTATAACCGTGGAACGGACGAATTTGGATGCAGACTCCTATGGAGATGCATCATCTTGCGAGTACTTACGTCAAGTTGTCGCAGCTCGACTTGAGTCCACTTTATCACTCCAAATGAGTAAAGTAGGATCGGAACAGCAAGCATGTTAGTCGCAGCGACTTTGTTCTTCCCCGACAGTTCTGACGACCAGATCTGTCGGAGCCGCTGCCGATACTTGCTGTGGAGAGCGTCTTTTACCCGTTGTGCCTCCTGGATGTGAGTTTCCTCTACACCCAGGTAGGTGTACGTCTCTCCGGCATCCAGGTGGTGTAGGATGCTTCCGTCCACGAGCTGCGCGTCCTTGTCGTAGTTCTCGCATCGTCCTCTCTTGAGATGAACCAGTGCACATTTGTCCATTCCGAATTCCATTCCAATTGCCTGCGTGTACTCCTGTACCACCCTGAGGGATTGGTCCATATCCCTCTCACCAGAGGCATAAAGTTTGAGGTCATCCACATAGAATAAGTGAGTGACTTTATGCCTCCGGTAACTGGGTGGGCCGCAGTTGTATCCTCTGGTTTTGCGGAGCTCAACGGATAGTGGCAGAAGTGAGATGCAGAATAGGAGTGGGCTAAGGGAGTCCCCTTGAAATACTCCTCTCCTTATGATGACTGGCTCTGTCTGAACTCTCGCAATACCTGATGTTATAGTAAAGCGGGTCTTCCAGACCAGCATCAGTTGTTCTATGCATCTCACTATAGAATCGGGTACCGAGAGACACTTGAGCAAGTACACGAGAAACTCATGTGACGTTGTGTCAAATGCCTTTCGGTAATCGATCCAGGCCACAGAAAGATTCCGCTTGTACTGCACGGAGTCCTGTGTGATAGATCTATCTATCAACAGGTTCTCCTTGCAGCCAGCGACACCTCTCTTTGACCCACGCTGCTCAAAAATCCGTTGGTAAACCGGGTCAACTACTAGGAGTCCTCGCATGTACAAGATGCGCGTGAACAACTTGTAACATGCATTCAGACAGGTAATTGGTCGGTAATTCTTTGGATTGGACAAATCTCCAGTCTTAGGGAGAAGCACGGTTCGCCCCTCGATAAACCACTCAGGGATTTGCTGCTCCCCATTTAGCCAGCTATTAAATATACTGGCTAAATGGTGGTGGGTGGAGGGTAACTTTTTCCACTAAAAGTTATTGATCCCGTCGGGACCAGGAGCAGCAAAGTTCTTGGAGCCTTTGAGGGCTTCTCGAACCTCCTCAGTGGTTATCGGTTGGCGCAGTAATTCGGGCTCAGGCTCTCGATATCTTTCGCAGAAGATACCGAACTGCGCCATATTATTATTATTATTATTATTATTATTATTATTATCATTATTATTATTATCATTATTATTATTATTATTCATTATTATTATTATTATTATCATTATTATTATTCATTATTATTATTGTAATGATATTTCCCTTGGAGGCGCTTTAGAAACATCAGCAGGAAGGCAGGAGTACAACGATCATCCTGTATCACGCATCCCAGATTGCTCTCCAACCTCTCAATGATTCCTACATACACCAACATATTTCCGAACACTCAATATATGCCGCAGTGACAAAGAACGTCACAGAAGATTCTGGAATGTTCTAGAAACAATCGATGGAACAATTAGAGAGAGAGGTTTGTTCTAAGAAGCTTCTAGAACAAAAAGAAGGAGACGGAAGATCATTTCGAGAAGGTTCTCGAACCAAAGCCTGCCTGTGTTCTCATATATAAAACGGCCGAACAACTGAGTCAGTCAGTCAAACAGCGAGTGTCAGAGAGACAGTTATATACCGCGTGTTATAAATTGTTTTACATAAATAGTAGTTATAAGTTCGATATAAATTAGTGTTTCTTCAGTTTAAATAAATAAGTTCGAAAATAAATAGTGTCGTGTTCGCTTCTGCACCCGAATAACGTAACAATTGGTGTCAGAAGTGTGGGATATTCCAGTGTGAAGTGAACAGACCGTTGCAATGAAGAAACTACACGAGTTGAGAGTGGTGGACTTGAAACGCGAGTTGGAGGAGAGAGATCTCGATACAACAGGGATCAAGGCTACACTTCAGCATCGTCTCATAGAGTATATGGTGAGCGTAGGTCAAGACCCAGAGACGTTCACCTTCGAGGAACCAGCTTCAGCGGAATCGATGTTGGCTGGGATCTCGGAACAGATAGCGGCTCAGCGACAGGACATTGCGGCTCAGATGGTGGCTCAGCAGGAGAAGATTACGGAACAGATAGCGGCTCAGCGACAGGACATTGCTGATCAGATGGCAACTCAGAGAGAAGAAGTTCTGGCACAAATTACTGCTCAGCAAAATCAAATCGCATCGCAGATCTCAGCTCAACGGCAAGAGGTATTGGATCAGATATCGGCTCAACGGGAAGAGATATCAGCTCAGAAAGAGATTCTAGCTCAGTTTACTGCTCAGCAAGATCAGATCGCCTCCCAGATATCAGCCCAGCGAGAAGAGGTATTAGCTCAGATTTCTGCTCAGCAAGATCAGATAGCCTCTCAGATATCTGCCCAACGAGAAGAAGTATTTACCCAGATATCAACACATCGGGAAGAGGTGCTGACTCAGATTGCTGCTCAGCAAGAACAGATCGCGTCTCAGCAGGATGAGATTATAGCTCAGGTATCAACCCAATTCACCACCCAGATTGAAGAAATGAAGAAGGAGCTGCAGCTCGAAAGAGAAAGAATAGCTGTGCTGGAGAAGTCTGGAAATGGTCAAGGACTCATGAATGAAACCAAAGTTGGGCCAGATGCAGTGACTACTACCAATCGAGTAAAACCACCAACATTCGATGGAAAAACATCGTGGCCGAACTATCTGAAGCAGTTCGAAGCAGCTTCCAAAGCCAATTGGTGGACATCCAAGGACAAGGTTGTTGCTCTGACAGTAGCTCTACAGGGTGATGCTTTGAACATCTTGCAAGCCATTCCGGAAGGTGAAGTCGATAGCTACGATCATCTCGTCAAACGTCTCGACATGCGATATGGCCATGAACATCTGCAGCAAGTGTTTCAATCACAAATGAAAAGCCGTCGACAGAGAGCCAACGAGAGTCTTCAAGAATTCGAGGTGGATGTAGCCCGATTGGTCCACTGTGCCTACCCGTCAGCCCCAGAGTCCCTTATGGAATGTCTAGCTGTTCAAACGTTCGTGGATGGATTGCGGGATATCGAAATGCAGAAAGCAGTTCGCCTGACTCGACCAAAAGACCTCACCAGTGCTCTGGCAGCTGCGCTTGAGATCGAGGCTGCAGCAGAAGCTTCCCGAGGATCAGCGAGAGTCCGAGCAATGAACGACAGCGGAAACATAGCGGAAAATACCAGGCAAGATCCTACTGAAGCCTTAATCAACGCCATCCAGGGCCTCTGGAATAAGAAGAGGAGACCGGTACGTTGTTGGAATTGCGGGGAGTTGGGCCACCTCCAGAGAGCTTGTAAACGTGCGAAACAGGCTCCTGAGGAAGGATCATCTTCCACGCAGCCGCAGGAAAACTAGAGCGGGTCGACTTCGAGGGGGCAGCTTCGACCCGTAATTCTCAAGACCCTCTCATCTTTGTGGCATCCCTACGGCGTGATAACAGCAGCATTTACGTAGATGGACTGATTGACGGAAAGAAATGCGCATTGTTGGTGGATACTGGTGCATCGAAGACAATCCTGCGACGTGGACTTCTGACGTTTTCAAGAAAGCAACTTCTGAACTCAAGATGGCGTCTGAGAACTGCTACGGGTGAAGCTGCCACCGTTCATGGGGAAATCGATGTGGATATATCGATCGGGACCGTCAAATTTCCACATCGAGCTATCATGGCAGATATTGAAGAAGATGTTATCCTGGGAATGGACATCATGGGTGCGCAAGGAATTCAACTGGACTTTAGGAGCCGAACACTCAAGGTGGGTGCCGAAGAGATCTTCTTACATCCACCGGTGGAGGTAGCGGCAGGGGTAACGTTAGAAGAGGACGTCCTGTTACCGAAACGGAGCGAGACCATTGTAGCAGCGCGGATTGAGGGTAAATTGGAGCAAGGCAGTCCCATCATCATGGAACCCAGGAACGATGACGAGGAAGTTGGACGTGGAATTTTAGTCGGCAAGGCTTTACTGTCAGCAGACGACCATGTACCTGTTCGATTCATCAACATAAATAATTACCCTGTGACGATTGGCAAAGGAACGAAGATTGGAACCTGTGTCCCGGCAGCCTCCATAATCCACCAGGTGACAGCAACCACTGATGGGGCCGGCAAGTATAAAGAACTCGTATCTGCTGCAAGCGACTCACTCAACAACCGACAGAAGAAAAAGTTAACCGAGTTACTGCAGAGGTATAGATCCATTTTCATACCTGCCAATGGAAAAACAGGTAGAACCAACATCGTCAGTCACAAAATCGATACGGGAGATACCAGACCGATTCGTCAACCAGCCCGAAGATTACCACAGGCCAAGAGAGAAATTGCAGAAAAGATCATCCAGGATATGGAACAAGACGGAGTAATCGAGCCATCCAATAGTCCTTGTGCTTCACCAGTGGTACTAGTGAAGAAGAAAGATGGAAACACTCGTTTCTGCGTGGACTATCGCCGATTGAACAACGTGACGAAGAAGGACAGTTATCCTTTGCCTCGAATTGACGACACACTCGACACGTTGGCGGAATCGAATCTTTTCTCCACTCTGGACCTGAAAAGTGGATATTGGCAGGTGGAAATGGATCTGGCAGATAAGGAAAAGACAGCTTTCACCATCGGCACTGGATTATGGCAATTCAAGGTAATGCCTTTCGGACTCTGCAATGCTCCGGCCACCTTCGAACGAATCATGGAGAATGTGCTGAAGGGACTCTCCTGGAAGACATGCCTGGTTTATCTGGATGACATCATCGTGATCGGTAAAACTTTTGAAGAACATATGGCTAACCTAGAGGAAGTTTTCAAAAGACTTCAGGCAGCAAACCTCACACTCAATCTGAAGAAATGCCATCTGCTGCAGAAACGAGTTAACTACTTGGGACACGTCGTAGGAAGGCAGGGTGTGGAAGTCGACCCTGAGAAGGTACGAGCAGTAAAACAATGGCCAGTACCAAGAGATAAGCATCAACTCAGGAGCTTTCTTGGGCTCTGCACTTATTATCGACGTTACGTTCGAATGTTTTCGGATATCGCGAAGCCCCTGACTCGTCTCACCGAGGAAGCACGTCCCTTCCACTGGGATCCAGAATGCCAGGCCGCCATTGATGCTCTGAAGGAACGCTTGACCACGACACCGATTCTTGGGTATCCACTTCCACAAGGACAATTCATTCTTGACACAGATGCCAGTAATATCGGCATTGGTGGAGTCCTTCCGCAGTATCAAGATGGGCAAGAGCGAGTGATCGGTTACTTCAGCAAGGTGCTATCGAAGGCAGAACGGAACTACTGCGTTACCAGGAGGGAACTATTAGCCATGGTAAAATCGGTGGAGCACTTCTATAAGTACCTCTATGGGCGAAAATTCCTACTCAGGACGGACCACGCTGCATTGAAGTGGCTCCTGAATTTCAAGAACCCCGAAGGCCAAGTAGCTCGTTGGATCGAGAGGCTCCAAGAATATGACTTCGAGATAGCACACCGAGTGGGGACGAGCCATAAGAATGCAGATGCATTGTCCAGAAGGCCATGTCCACCTGAGTGCCCACATTGTAGTCGTTTGGAGGATAAGGAAGCAGCCCTTTATAGAACCACCGTTGTCAATGAAGATTGGTTACCTGCAGCAGTCAAGCAAGAGCAAGAAAAGGACCCAGAACTTCGGAAGCTTCGAGAATGGAAGAAAGCGAATCGCCGTCCTTCTTGGCAAGAAGTAGCACCATCTTCACAGACTTTGAAGGCGTACTGGAGTCAGTGGGACTCCTTGGTATTAGAAGATGACCTGCTCAAGAGGAATCTCGAGAGCGATGATGGGTCGGATAATCGGATGCAGTTGGTCATTCCTAGGAGCCGAGTGTCGGAAGTACTTGGATATGTACATGATGGAACTTCAGGGGGACATCTAGGAGTGAGGAAGACACTGCAGCGGGTACGGGAGCGGTTCTACTGGGTGAACTGCAGTGACGACGTCAGAGAGTGGTGCCGTAAATGCACTGTGTGCTTTGCCAGCAATGGGCCTCATCGTAAACCAAGGGCACCCATGAGACAGTACAATGTTGGAAGTCCTTTCGAGAGGATTGCTATGGATATTGCGGGGCCCTTTCCAGTGACTGATAATGGAAATAAATACATCCTTGTCTGCATGGACTACTTCACCAAGTGGGTGGAAGCGTATGCGATCCCTAACCAGGAAGCCGTAACTGTCGCCGATGTCCTGATGAATCAACTCATCAGTCGTTTTGGGGTGCCATTGGAACTTCACTCTGATCAGGGCCGGAACTTCGAGAGTGAAGTGTTCAAGAAGATGACCGAGAAGTTAGGAATCAAGAAAACAAGAACAACTCCATTGCATCCACAGTCAGATGGCATGGTGGAGCGAATGAACCGAACCATAGGGAGGTATCTCTGCAAAGTCGTTGATCAACACCAACAAGACTGGGATCAACATCTTCCTTTCTTCTTGATGACCTACAGATCTGCGGTACAGGAAGCTACAGGACAAACTCCGGCGAAGGTTCTATTTGGCCGAGAGATGAGGCTTCCATGTGACTTGGTCTTCGGATGTAGACCTGGTGAGGACATAGTGGGGAAAGATTACGTCACGAATCTGATGAAAAAAATGAACGATATTCACGAATTGGTTCGTTCTAATCTGAAAATCGCCAGCGATCGCATGAAAGACCGGTACGACATCAGAGCTGGGGGTGCAGGATACGCAGAAGGAGACCTGGTGTGGTTGTACAATCCACAAAGGAAACGAGGTATTTGTCCAAAACTACAGAGATCTTGGGAAGGACCTTATTCCGTCAAGAAGAAGATCAACGATGTCATATACCGCATCAATAAAGAACCCAGTGGCAAACCAAGAGTCGTTCATTTCAACAGACTAGCACCATTCGAGGGAACACAAGATCAACAAGTTCAACAAATTTGTCCGGAAGGAAAGGAGCTTACATTCGACGAATTCATTGGGACATACAGTGGTTCATCAAAGGCAAGGTTTGGCGTCACCAAGGAAGAGCACCGCGACCTTTTTGCCATTCCTGTAGAATACGCACTAGCTCACTGCGTCGCCGAGGATCTTCAGATGTCTCAAGGAATAGCGAACAAGTTCATGAGGAAGTTTGGGAAGTTAGAGGAGCTTCATCAACAAGGTCCCTCCGTCGGTCGAGCACTAGAAATAGAAGATATCAGCGCTGAAGGGAAAAGGTCTCTGTTTTATCTTATAACGAAAGGAAGATCTTCTGAGAAACCCACTTACAAGGACCTCTGGGAGACACTAGTCGACTTGCGAAGCACCATACTCGAGAAGGACATACAGAAGATTGCTGTTCCAAAGCTGGGGTGTGGACTGGATGGCTTGAATTGGAGAATTGTAAGGAACATGCTAGAGGTTTTATTTAGATTCACCGGAGTTGAAATTCTGGTATGCTGCTGGAACTCCAAAGGAACTCCAAGAGAGAAGACAGTGCCATGCTATTTCTACCATACTGCACGTTGTAAAAATGAAACCAGTTGTCCCTATCTTCATAACGATCAGAGTGCATTCCAGGAGGAATGCGTTTTAAGGAGGGGGTAGTGTAATGATATTTCCCTTGGAGGCGCTTTAAAAACATCAGCAGGAAGGCAGGAGTACAACGATCATCCTGTATCACGCATCCCAGATTGCTCTCCAACCTCTCAATGATTCCTACATACACCAACATATTTCCGAACACTCAATATATGCCGCAGTGACAAAGAACGTCACAGAAGATTCTAGAATGTTCTGGAAACAATCGATGGAACAATTAGAGAGAGAGGTTTGTTCTAAGAAGCTTCTAGAACAAAAAGAAGGAGACGGAAGATCATTTCGAGAAGGTTCTCGAACCAAAGCCTGCCTGTGTTCTCATATATAAAACGACCGAACAACTGAGTCAGTCAGTCAAACAGCGAGTGTCAGAGAGACAGTTATATACCGCGTGTTATGAATTGTTTTACATAAATAGTAGTTATAAGTTCGATATAAATTAGTGTTTCTTCAGTTTAAATAAATAAGTTCGAAAATAAATAGTGTCGTGTTCGCTTCTGCACCCGAATAACGTAACATTATTATTATTTATTTATTATTATTATTATTATTATTATTATTTTAAATTCATATAATTTCAGTCACGACCCTGCGGCCTCCGACTTCACGCAGAGTCGTGCTGAATAAAATCCAGTGACTACTCCTCACAGCCTGTGAGGTGAGTAATCACTGGGACCAAGTACCGTGTGCCCTAAGTAGACGCAATGATCCTAGTATGACGGCCTTCTGCATTCCACCAGTCAGGATGTGTGCCTTATCACGGCAAGCTGGGATTTTCTGGATCTCCGAGAGCAGCGTGTGTCGTGTGCCTCCTAGGGAGCCGATTATCAGGATGACCAATTCCACAGAATGGTCTAGATAGAGCCGGCGGAGTTCGAAGAGAAGATCTCGATATTTAGTCCGTTTTTCCTCCTCCTTCAAAACGATGTTCGGTTCGGCTGGCGCCGAAAACTCGATCACGAACATCGCTTTGGTTTGATGGTCGAGGAGGACTACATCAGGCTTGTTAGCTTGTATTTGCCTGAGGGTGGGGAATGAGAAGTTCCAATAAATTCGGCACCTCTCATTCCCCACAACGGACTCAATATCCCCCGGAGCATAGGGCAGCACTGGGGTCTCGTCTATTCCGTACGAGTGCCTCAAGTGATAATAGAGCACTCGCAATGCCGCATTGTGTCTATGGATATAGGCCGAGACTGCATACACCGTGCAAGAAGACAGCAGGTGCATAATTGTCTCGGGCGCCCTGCGGCAGGGCCTGCAATTTGTGTCAGGGACCTCCATACCCATGACACGGCTACGGTAGACGAGAGTGTTGAAAACCCCATCCTGGCATGCCATGATGAACCCCTCTGTTTCCGATTTAAGCCCGCCTGACTTAACAAACGCGAAAGTCAGTTCTTTGGATAAGCCCCGGTCTTCAATGGTCCTGAAATAGACCGAATGCATGGGCTCATCCATGTGAAGCTGCAGGAGCTTCTTCACTTCTGCAGCTTTGATGCGTGCTTTTCTCCGAGCGGGTTCTAGCTCAGTAACTGAGTCCTGAGCCTCGCGCTCGGAGTAGAAAATCAGAGACAATTCATCGGCTGCTCGACGTGCTGCCCTGAAAAGAAAAGCTCCTTCTCCTGCCTCTTCATGGGTATTAACCATTTGCAGAAGGGGATTCGAACTCCTGATGACTTTGCAGGCGCCATCCAGAACCATTCTGTTATGGAGATACTCCAAGCTCAAGAGTCCACGGCCACCCTGGTCTCTAGGTATGTATATCCGTGGAACGGACGAATTTGGATGCAGACTCCTATGGAGATGCATCATCTTGCGAGTACTTACGTCAAGTTGTCGCAGCTCGACTTGAGTCCACTTTATCACTCCAAATGAGTAAAGTAGGATCGGAACAGCAAGCATGTTAGTCGCAGCGACTTTGTTCTTCCCCGACAGTTCTGACGACCAGATCTGTCGGAGCCGCTTCCGATACTTGCTGCGGAGAGCGTCTTTTACCCGTTGTGCCTCCTGGATGTGAGTTTCCTCTACACCCAGGTAGGTGTACGTCTCTCTGGCATCCAGGTGGTGTAGGATGCTTTCGTCCACGAGCTGCGCGTCCTTGTCGTAGTTCTCGCATCGTCCTCTCTTGAGATGAACCAGTGCACATTTGTCCATTCCGAATTCCATTCCAATTGCCTGCGTGTACTCCTGTACCACCCTGAGGGATTGGTCCATATCCCTCTCACCAGAGGCATAAAGTTTGAGGTCATCCACATAGAATAAGTGAGTGACTTTATGCCTCCGGTAACTGGGTGGGCCGCAGTTGTATCCTCTGGGTTTGCGGAGCTCAACGGATAGTGGCAGCAGTGAGATGCAGAATAGGAGTGGGCTAAGGGAGTCCCCTTGAAATACTCCTCTCCTTATGATGACTGGCTCTGTCTGAACTCTCGCATTACCTGATGTTATAGTGAAGCGGGTCTTCCAGACCAGCATCAGTTGTTCTATGCATCTCACTATAGAATCGGGTACCGAGAGACACTTGAGCAAGTACACGAGAAACTCATGTGACGTTGTGTCAAATGCCTTTCGGTAATCGATCCAGGCCACAGGAAGATTCCGCTTGTACTGCACGGAGTCCTGTGTGATAGATCTATCTATCAACAGGTTCTCCTTGCAGCCAGCGACACCTCTCTTCGACCCACGCTGCTCAAAAATCCGTTGGTAAACCGGGTCAACTACTTGGAGTACTCGCACGTACAAGATGCGCGTGAACAACTTGTAACATGCATTCAGACAGGTAATTGGTCTGTAATTCTTTGGATTGGACAAATCTCCAGTCTAAGGGAGAAGCACGGTTCGCCCTTCGATAAACCACTCAGGGATTTGCTGCTCCCCATTTAGCCAGCTATTAAATATACTGGCTAAATGGTGGTGGGTGGAGGGTAACTTTTTCCACCAAAAGTTATTGATCCCGTCGGGACCAGGAGCAGCAAAGTTCTTGAAGCCTTTGAGGGCTTCTCGAACCTCCTCAGTGGTTATCGGTTGGCGCAGTAATTCGGGCTCAGGCTCTCGATATCTTTCGCAGAAGATACCGAACTGCGCCAGGGCTGGAGTATCTCTGTTGAATGGATGTCTCACCTCATAAATACCCTTCCAAAAGGTTTCCACCTGATCAGCAGTCGGCGGATTGTCAACCACACTTGGAGGCGGTTGAAATAAGCGAGAGGGCTTTTCGCGGAATTGTTTATTTTCCGCCAGCCCTCTCGCTCGCCTCTTTAGTGACTGTTTTGCAGCCACTATTATTATTTTTTTTTTTTTTTTTTTTTTTTTTTTTGCAGCATTCGATTGCTAGGATCATTCAGCTGTCACGAGTTTTTCATATTCGCTTGAGGATATTCAGCTGTTCTAAATAGGTGAGTGTTTTCCTTATGTTTTCTTGGTTATTTAACATATTTTCCATTACAGGTTCTACTCCGTAGTCATTCCTAAGTCGGGTGTACCTTGGGCAAGTGAATATGTGATCAAAAGTTAGCCTAGTATGGCAGTGGTCACATCGTGGTCTAGGGTCTCCAGCTAGGAGGTAAGAATGGGTCAAGTGAGTATGTCCGATTCTCAGGCGGCAAGCGATAACTTGGTCTCGTCTATTCAGGGCCCTCGGGGAAGTCCACTTTTTCACTTCAGGTTTCACAGTTTTCAATCGATTGTCATGAGTCGACCACCTGTCTTGCCATTTTTCATAAATTTTTTCTTTTACAGCACTTTTCACATCGTGGGAAGGAATGGGGATTCCTTCATCTTCTGAAACAAGAGTTGCCCGTTTAGCTGCTGAGTCTGCTTTTTCATTTCCCAGGATGTCACAGTGGCTGGGAATCCAAAGAAGGGAGCATTTCCTGCCTTCTGATGAGAGGTGAGTTATTAATTCTAGAATTCTTGAACCATACGTATTTTTTGTGAACTTGTTTTCTAATGACTGTATGACGCTCAGTGAGTCTGAACAAATAACACATTCTTGTGATTGAGAAAAGGAGAAAAATAGGATGGCTTGCCAGATGGCAAATATTTTGGCAGTAAAAATCGAGCAGAAGGAATTCAAGGTCCAACTGTATTCGTTTTCTCCTACTACGATGGCTGCACCAACCCCATCTCCCGTTTTCGATCCATCTGTGTAAATTATGAGGGTGTTTTTGTACCTCTCTAGTTCAGTTCTGACTAAGATCCTATAGGTCGAAGAGGATGTGTCGTCTTTTTTCCATGTTGTTAAACTGAGATTTACATCAGGAACCGATGTTTGCCAAGGTGGGATCGGTGAAACAGATTCACACAAAGTAGTGTACGAATCGATAGAATATTTTCTACATGCTTCAATATAACGAATTCGTACTGGTCTAGTGATTGTTGGTCTATTCAAATATGCATTGTCTGATGTGAAGCTAGCATGATTGATGTGAGATGGTCGTGAGTATATCCTAGAGGTGTATGTGATTGTTTGAAAATCTCTTCTCAGATCGAGGGGCGGTATGGCAGCATCGCAAAGTACTGATGCTGCAGGGCTTGTTCTGAAGGCTCCTGTTGCTAAGCGCAATGCCGTCAGTTGAAGACTATCCAACTGTTTCAATCTAGAAGGTCTGCAGGAGTTGTACACAATAGATCCATAATCCAGTCGACTTTGAATCAGTGATTCGTAAAGGTTCATCAGGATTTCCCTGTCTGCTCCCCATCTGATACTCGCCATACATCTGATTATGTTTAAAGCTCTCTGGCACTTCGCAGTTAGTTGGTTAATTTGTTCTGCCCAGTAGAGTTTCTTATCGAACACCATGCCTAGGAACTTGATCCAATCTTTCACAGTGATTGGGTGATCTTGTATGTAGAGTTCAGGTTCTGGATGATCTATTCTCAATCTACAGAAATGAATACATTGGGTCTTCTCCCCTGAAAAGAGGAAGCCTCGTGACTTAGCTGACTGGTCTAGGTTATTGATCTCATTGTTCAGGTGTCTATTTATTGTTTCCATAGATTTATGTCTGTAGAGGACGATCAAATCATCTACATACAGAACCTTTTTTATGCCGGCTTGTCTTTCTTCAAGAAGAAAGTTAATGGCGATTGCAAACAGTGAAACACTCAAAACTGAGCCTTGTGGGATCCCATTTTCGAGTACTCTCATCGTCGACTGTATGGCTCCTAATCGTCTATCATCATACGTTATTTCAAAGATGGAAATGTGACAATGATAAATTGACGTTGATACGACGCTGAATGTTGGGACTCATCGCCTCTGAGGAAACCATTTCTTTCAGGATAAATATTTTCAATCTATCAATTGACGTATTATATGGTATTTTTGTTGATTGTCTAATAGAAAACGTTATAATGAAGATGCATATAAGACTATACTGAATTGACGTTTATACTACGCTGGAAGTTGGGACTTATCGCCTCAGAAAATACGTATTTTGGATACGTATGTTTGATGTTGACCATCATTTGTATGACGTAAAATTGATATTTCATTTATGTTTTCGCGGAAAAAATGTTTACCGGGTCAGTCTGCACACTGTATCTCTGTTTTCAATCATCTCACATAGATACCTCTGGAGCATATGAGTTCGCAACGATCATATGAGACGACATCGAAGCGAGTATAACGCACACAACAGGCAGAACAAGAAACTTCGACTCCGACTATGTTTACTTTGTAACTCTGCATTCTAGCATCTTGAATGCCCATTCAAGGAGTATATATGACAGCTCATTATATGCGAGTGGCGTACTATACTTTTTGATATCTACTTAGAACTTTGATTCCAACAATCAAGAGTCGGTAAACCGGAGTGTTCGCCAAAACTTCGAATTTATCAATCTTGATAATGAGTCGGTAATACATCTTATAGGTAGACATTGTCTAGTATTTCCTAAATCGAAATAACGCTTACAACAGGGGGTACAAGAAACTTCGACTTCGACCATGTTTACACCGTAACCTCGCATTCAAGCATCTCTGTATTCTTTTATCTCACATAGATACCTCTGAAGCATATATGTTCGCAACGATCATATAAGACGACATCGTAGCGGGTATAACGCACACAACAGGCAGAACAAGAAACTTCGACTCCGACTATGTTAACACTGTTACTCCGCATTCTCGCATCTGACATGCCTACAACAATAGCAGGTACGATCGCAATGACCATAAGAGACGACTCTGAAGGACTTATAACGTGAACAATAGGCAAGTGGAGAAACTTCGACAACATCAGTCTGCACACTGTATCTCTGTATTCTATCACCTCACATGAATTTCTCTGGAACATATCAGTTCACATCGATCATATGAGACGACATCATAACGGGTATAACGCACACAACAGGCAGAACAAGAAACTTCGACTTCGACTATGTATACACTGTAACTTTGCATTCTAGCATCTGACATGCCCACAGATATAGCAGATTCGATCGCACTGACCATATAGGACGACTTCGAAGGTTATATAACGAGGAAAATAGGCAAGTGAGATACTTCGACAACATCAGTCTGCCTACTGTATCTCTGTATTCAATCATCTCACATAGATACCTCTGGAGCATATAAGTTCGCAACGATCATATGAGACGACATCGAAGCGGGTATAACGCACACATCAGGCAGAACAAAAAACTTCGACTCCGACTATGTTTACTTTGTAACTCTGCATTCTAGCATCTCGAATGCTCATTCGAGGAGTATATATGACAGCTCATTATATGCGAGTGGAGTACTATACTTTTGATATCTACTAAAAACTTCGATTCCAACAATCAAGAGTCGGTAAACCGGCGTGTTCGCCAAAACTTCGAATTTATCAATCTTGATGATGAGTCGGTAATACATCTTATAGGTAGACATTGTCTAGTGTTTCCTAAATCAAAATAACGCTTTCAACAGGAGGAACGAGAAACTTTGACTCCGACTATGTTTACACTGTAACTTCGCATTCGAGCATCTCTGTATTCTTTCATCTCACATAGATACCTCTGAAGCATATATGTTCGCAACGATCATATAAGACGACATCGTAGCCGTTATAACGCACACAACAGGCAGAACAAGAAACTTCGACTCCGACTATGTTCTCACTGTAACTCCGCGTTCTCGCATCTGACATGCCTACAACAATAGCAGGTACGATCGCAATGACCATAAAAGACGACTTTGAAGGACTTATAACGAGAACAATAGGCAAGTGGAGATTCGTCGACAACATCATTCCACACACTGTATCTCTGTATTCTATCATCTCACATCGATACCTTTGGAGCATATCAGTTCACAACGATTATCCTACATGCCTACATTCATAGCAAATACGATCCCACTGACCTTATAAGACGACTCTGAAGGACTCATGATGAGAACAAAAGGCAAGTGGAGATACTTCGAAAACTTCAGTCTGCACACTGTATCTCTGTATTTTATCATCTCATATGGATACCTTTGGAGCATATCAGTTCGCAACGATTATATGAGACGATATCGGAGCGTGTATAACGCACACAACAGGCAGAAAGAAAATCTTCGACTCCGATTATGTTTACACTGTAACTCCGCATTCTAGCATCTGACATGCCTACAGATATAGCAGATACGATCGCACTGACCATATAGAAAGACCTTGAAGGACATATAACGAGATTGGAAGGCAAGTGAGGATACTTCGACAACATCAGTCTGCACACGATATCTCTGTATTTCATCATCTCACATAGATACCTCTGAAGCATATCAGTTCGCATCGATCATATGAGACGACATCAAAACGGGTATAACGCACACATCAGGCAGAACAAGAAACTTCGACTATGTTTTTACACTGTAACTTTGCATTCTAGCATCTGACATACCTACAGATATAACAGATACGATCGCACTGCCCAAATAGGACGAATTCGAAGGACATATAACGAGAACAATAGGCAAGTGAAGATACTTCGACAACATCAGTCTGCACACTGTATCTCTGTATTCTATCATCCTACATAGATACCTCTGGAGCATATATGTTCGCAACGATCATATAAGACGACATCGAAGCGGGTATCATGCACACAACAGGCAGAACAAGAAACTTCGACTTCGACTATGTCTACACTGTAACTTTGCATTCTAGCATCTGACATGCCTACAGTTATAGCAAATACGATCGCACTGACCATATAAGACGACTTTGAAGGACTCATGATGAGAACAAAAAGCAAGTGAAGATACTTCGAAAACTTCAGTCCGCACACTGTATCTCTGTATTCTATCATCTTACATGGATACCATTGGAGCATAGCAGTTCGCAACGATTATATGAGTCGACATCGAAGCAGGTGACTCCAACTATGTTTACACTGTAACTCCGCATTCAAGCATCTGACATGCCTACAGATATAGCAGATACGATCGCACTGACATTATAACACGACTTCGAAGGACATATCACGAGAACATTAGGCGAGTGAGGATACTTCGACAACATTAGTCTGCACACTGTATCTCTGTATTTCATCATCTCACATGGATACCTCTGGAGCATATAAATTCGCAACGATCCTATAAGACGACATCGAAGCGGGGATAACGCACATAACAGGCAAAACTTGAAACATCGACTTCGACTATGTTTACACCGTAACTTCGCATTCTAGCATCTGACATGCCTACAATAATTGCAGATACGATCGCACTGACCATATAGGAGGACTTCGAAGGACATATAACAATGACAATAGGCAAGTGGAGATACTTCGACAACATCAGTCCGCACACCGTATCTCTGTATTCTATCATCACACATGGATACCTCTGGAGCATATGAGTTCGTAACTATTATAAAAGACGACATCGAAGCGGATATAACGCACACAACAAGCAGAAAAAGGAACTCCGACCCCGACTTTGCTAACACTGTAAGTCCACATTCTAGCATCTGCTATAGCAGATACGATCGCACGACCATATAAGACGACTTTGGAGGACTTATAACGAGAACAATAGGCAAGTGAAGATACTTCGACAACATCAGTGTGCACACTGTATCTCTGTATTCTATCATCTCACATAGATACAAGAATGTTAACACTGTAACTCCGCATTCAAGCATCTGACATGCCTAAAGATATAGCAGATACGATCGCACTGACCATATAAAACGACTTCGAAGGACATATTACGAGAACATTAGGCAAGTGAGGATACTTCGACAACATCAGTCTGCACACTGTATCTCTGTATTTCATCATCTCACATGGATACCTCTGGAGCATATAAGTTCGCAACGATCCTATAAGACGACATCGAAACGAAGATAACGCACATAACAGGCAGAACATGAAACTTCGACTTCGACTATGTTTACACTGTACCTTTGCATTCTAGCATCTGACATTACATCTCCAAATACCTTGCTGAAGTAATGTCGGCGTTTCTGCGTGACTGCAAGTACAGCGAAAACATGTCGAACTTTTCTTCATTTGAATAGGGAATACCGGCCATTTTCAACAAATTAAGACAATTTGTGTATCAGATTAAAAGTACTCTTTATGAAAATACAACTTCTACGCTTTTAACTATTCAATGTCAAACTCAGAGCATCCTTAGATTGGAAAAGTGTTACTTATGAAAACCCAATTTTCTGACAAGTAAATCATGGCCTCCTTAGAAAAAATCAAGACCTTACTTTACGAAGTGTGATATTTCTATGAAACTCGAATTTTTTATGCATTTGTGAGACATCACTAGACTGTAAATTTTACGTTTTTTCCAAAAATCGAAAATTCCAATATGGCGGCCATAAGAAAAATGAAAATTGAGGCGGCTTGCGGAATAACAAAATACGATCGTGACATGTCATACATGCTATCTTATTCGTCTTGAAAAAGTGTCCAGATAATGTGACATTTTGACAGCTGTCAAATTAACAGTTTCGGATTTACTGGCGGAAAACGAAATATGCCATTTTCGTTTTTTCGCCGATATTTTCAAAACCAGGTTATCGAATGCACTAAGATTCCTCTGAAACTGTCCCCATTCATCCTCTGCTGTAGGTATAATAGGAGCCGAGATCCCTGTATAGAGAAGCGAATCTGAGACACACTGTATATGACAGCTCATTATATGCGAGTGGAGTACTATACTTTTTCATACCTACTAAAAACTTCGATTCCAAGTATAAAGAGTCGGTAAACCGGCGTGTTCGCCAAAAACATCGAATTTATCAATCTTGATAATAAGTTTGTTATACATCTTATAGGTAGACATTGTCTAGTGTTTCCTGAATCAAAATAACGCATACAACAGGGAGAACAAGAAATTTCGACTTCCACCATGTTCACACCGTAACTTCGCATTCTAGCATCTGACATGCCTACAATAATTATTGCAGATACGATCGCACTGACCATATGGTCAGTGCTTCAACTTCGAAGGACATATAACAAGAACAATAGGCAAGTGAAGATACTTCGACAACATCAGTCCACACACCGTATCTCTGTATTCTATCATCTCACATGGATACCTCTGGAGCATATGAGTTCGTAACTATTATAAAAAACGACATCGAAGCAAGTATAACGCACACAACAGGCAGAAAAAGAAACTCCGACCCCGACTTTGCTAACACTGTAAGTCCGCATTCTAGCATCTACTATAGCAGATACGATCGCACTGCCCATATAAGACGACTTTGAGGGACTCATAACGAGAACAATAGGCAAGTGGAGATACTTCGACAACATCAGTCTGCACACTGTATCTCTGTATTCTATCATCCCACATAGATACCTCTGAAGCATATCAGTTCGCAACGATCATATGAGACGACATCAAAGCAGGTATAACGCACACAACAGGCAGAACAAGAAACTCTGACTCCGACTATGTTCACACTGTAACTCTGCATTCAAGCATCTGATATGCCTACAGATATAGCAGATACGATCGCACTGACCATATGAAACGACTTCGAAGGACATATTACGAGAACATTAGGCAAGTGAGGATACTTCGACAACATTAGTCTGCACACTGTATCTCTGTATTTCATCATCGCACATAGATACCTCTGGAGCATATAAGTTCGCATATCCTATAAGACTAATAGGCAGAACATAAAACTTCGACTTAGACTATTTTTACACCGTAACTTCGCATTCTAGCATCTGACATGCCTACAATAATTGCATATACGATCGCACTGACCATATAGGACGACTTCGAAGGACATATAACAAGAACAATAGGCAAGTGAAGATACTTCGACAACATTAGTCTGCACACTGTATCTCTGTATTTCATCATCTCACATGGATACCTCTGGAGCATATAAGTTCGCAACGATCCTATAAGACGACATCGAAGCGAAGATAACGCACATAACAGGCAGAACATGAAACTTCGAATTCGACTATGTTTACACTGTACCTTCGCATTCTAGCATCTGACATGCCTAGAGCTATAGCAGATACGATAAGACTGACCATATTAGACGACTTCGAAGGACATATAACGTGAACAATAGGCAAGTGGAGATACTTCGACAACATCAGTCTGCACACTGTATCTCTATGTTCTATCATCTCACATGGATACCTCTGGGGCATATATTTTCGCAACGATCATATGAGACGACATCGAAGCGGGTATAACGCACACAACAGATAGAACAAGAAACTTCGACTCCGACTATGTTTACACTGTAACTCCGCATTCTAGCATCTGACATGCCTGAAGCTATTGCAGATACGATCGCACTGACCAACTATGACGACTTCGAAGGACATAAAACGAGAACAACAGGCAAGTGAAGATAGTTCGACAACATCAGTCTGCCCACTGTATCTCTGTATTCTATCATCTCACATGGATACCTTTGGAGCATGGTAGTTCGCAACGATCATATGAGTTTACATCGAATCGGGTATAACGCACACAACAGGCAGAACAAGAAACTTTGACTGCGACTATGTTCACTCTGTAACTTCGCATTCTAGCTTCTGACGATCGCACTGACTATATGAGACGACTTTGAAGGACTTATAACGAGAACAAAAGGCAAATCAAGATACTTCGACAACATCAGTCTGCACACTGTATCTCTGTATTCTATCATCTCACATGGATACCTTAGGAGCATATCAATTCGCGACGATCTTTATAGATTACATCAAATCGGAAATGACGCATAAAACAGTGAGAACAAGAAACTTCGACTATGTATACACTGTGGCTCTGAATTCTATCATCTGACATGCCTACAGTCGATACAGATACGTAAGCACTGACCATATAGAAAGATTTTGAAGGACATATAACGAGATTATTAGGAGAAGTGAGGATACTTTGACAACATTAGTCTGAACACTGTATCTCTGTATTTTATCTTCTCACATAGATACCTCTGGAGCATATCAGTTCGCAACGATCATATGAGACGACATCGAAGCAGGTATAACGCACACAACAGGCAGAACATGAAACTCCGACTTCGACTATATTTACACTGTAACTTCGCATTCTAGCATCTTACATGCCTACAGTTATAGCAGATACGATCGCACTGACCATAAAGGACGACTTCAGAGGACATATCACGAGAACAATAGGCAAGTGAAGGTACTTCGACAACATCAGTCTGCACACTGTTTCTCTGTATTGTATCATCTCACATAGATACCTTGTAACAAAGCAGGCACAAAGTCAAATAAAATGGGCGCCAGTGACTGCTGAGGAGGTCTCAGGGGATGGGTTCTTGGGCCGAATTTCGTAACAAAAACACTAATTTGGTGAAGCAGCTGATATCCTTTTAATTCGGTGCAAATATCCGCCTTATGGGGTACAATTATCTTCAAACTTGTTCGTATCTAAATAACGAAATGAATCGATTTAGTCCTATATAACCTCGTTCATGGGGGAAAACAACCAGCAACAGAATAAAGAGCAAAATTAAACTCACCTAAATAACAGGTACATCGGCTCACGCAAAATAAATCTCTTGGTGCACAGAAAGAACCACTGGTTATCAGATACAAATATAGTACAAAGAATCAGAGTACCTACCGCGAAAATTAATTTCTGTAAATCTCTTTAGCATCCAAAAAGCGCGTGGAGATAAAAAGTGGGACGGCCGAGTTTTTGCCGGTATCGAACGACTTCGCGAATTTAGTTGAAATATAGGAAATCGATATAAGTACGGACATCTGCATTTGAATAGGAAAATCAACTCAATACAAATTGGTAGAAACCTGGATTTCGTTACATCCGCCCTCAAACTATGCAAAAACGGAATATATTGCCCTATATTATTTTTGAATAGTTTC
This sequence comes from Phaedon cochleariae, assembly GCA_918026855.4. Lineage (NCBI taxonomy): Eukaryota > Metazoa > Arthropoda > Insecta > Coleoptera > Chrysomelidae > Phaedon > Phaedon cochleariae. Next base: position 12,506,970 of record OU896722.1, on the reverse strand, counting down.
AATTATAGGAGGAAAATAGGGTTTCAAATGCGACACGTGAAAGGTACCACGTTCTTTTGTAGATTGGGGCATCTCTAAAACGTAGGTGAATAAACTTACCTTCTTCTTGATGCGATAAGGCCCCTCAAAATCAATAGGAACTTTTTCGTCTCAGCTGTTAATGCGGAAGATATGGGGTTAGCTTTAAGTAGCACCATATCTCCTGGGCTATAATCTTTTTGAGGGCGCCCTGGCCTATGGAGACTACGACGTGCAGCCCGGCCCTGCATAGCTTCTTTGGCCAATATGAGTTTAGCAGAAGGTTCAAAATCTGAGTCACCAGGCGGATACTTTAATAAATCGCGGATGGGTGAAGAAAATGAATTACCAAAATGTAACTCTCGGGGGGAAAAACCTGTTGACTCATAAGTGACCGAGTTCAGCAGCTCTGAAAATCTACTCACCTCATAGGCCCACCGAGTGTGCTTCTCACTACAATAAGTTTTAAAAAGACGGGAGAGCTCGCGCATGGAACGTTCTACCGGGTTTGACTGTGGGTGCCGTACCGAGCTATAGACGACTTTGATCCCTAAGGGGGTGAGAGTATCTGACCAAGACTTCGAGGTAAATTGGCTGCCATGGTCTGTTAAGATATTTTCGACCCTTCCGTGTTGACGAAAATAATCCAGCAACAACCGGTTCAAGATGGCCCTTGTAGTGGCTTTTTTAAGAGGGTAAAGCGTTATGAACTTAGAAAAGACATCAATGGCCACACACAGATAAGCAGCACCACCCCTAGATCGCGGAAGGGGCCCATACAAATCCAAGCTCAGTATTTCATTTACCCGAGTAGGTAATATTGGGGTCAATGGAGGGCGAGGCAGGATAGATATTTTTGTCTTTTGACAAACTTCGCAGTGCTTGATAATTTTTTTAACGTCTCGGAAAATATCTCGCCACCAGAAGTCGCGTTTGAGGGCCGTCCAAGTTTTGAAAACCCCGAAATGCCCCAAAGTTTCGTGATATTCCTTTACACATTTCGTCACGGCGATCCTAGGTACACAAAGAAGATACGGCTCTCCCTCAGCCCGACGCGCGAACAAAAAATTATTATGCATTAAGAACCCTTCCGGATGAACAGCCTCCCTATCTTGCAACAACCCGATTATCTCACCGAAATATGGGTCCTCCGCTTGCAACTGAGGCCAGCCTTTTAGATATGATACGAAACCGGGCGACAATTTGAGCAAGCTTAATAATTTGAAACACTTGTCGCTAGGTGTGGATAGACGCGGTGTCGGAAAACGCGAGAGTACGTCGGCGATTACGTTTTCAGAACCTCTCACGAAATGAATAGAGAAATCAAATCCTTGGATGGCTAGTGCCCACCTAGTAATACGTGGTGTTAGTAACCGACAATTTTGAATATAAATTAAGGCTCGTGCATCAGTCAACACATGAAAATGTTTACCGAGTAAATAAGTACGCCATTTGCACAGCGCAAAAATGAGAGCCAAAATTTCTTTTTCACACGAATTGTACGCGCGCTCCCTGACTAACAACAATCTGCTTGCATATGCGACGACACGGCGGACTCCGTTGATGCGCTGAAACAGCTGAGCGCCTAGGCCGAATTCACTGGCGTCACATTGAACGTAGTATGCGTGGGCGTGGTCAGGGTAATATAGAAAAACCTCTTTTTGCAATTCGGATTTCAGAGTGTTGAAGGCACACTCCTGCTCACTAGACCAAAACCATTTGGTTTTTTTCTTGAACAAACGTGATAAAGGTTCTGCTAAAGAGGAAAAATGTTCACAAAAGTTTCTATCGTAATTACATAAGCCTATGAAGGATTGCAGTTCCTTGACATTTTTTGGCGTTGGAAAATTGATGATTGATTCAACACGAGATGGGTCGGGTTTAATACCATCACTCGTTAAAACAAATCCCAAATAATGCAATTCTTCAGGCATAAAACGACATTTTTTGAATTTCAATGTGAAGTTAGCTTCGGCCAAACGCTTGAAAACCCTTTCCAGGTGTTTAATATGATCTTCGAAATTCTCTGAAAAAATTAACAGATCGTCGATATACGGTATAACAAAGCTTTCGAAAGCTGGACCTAGAATTTTAGAAATACATCTTGTAAATGATGACACAGCGGTTACCAAACCGAATGGCAAAACTGTGAATTGATACGTTTGAGTTCCTACACAAGAACCCGTGTATTTTTTATCAGATTTCCTCAATGGAAGTTGCCAGTAGCTGGCACTGAGATCCAAGCAGGTTTTGAAGCGCGCCCCCGAACTGGAAAGTGTTTTTAAAATTTCGTCGATAGGCTTAGGCAATTCGTGATCACGCTCTGTCACTGCGTTGAGTTTACGAGCGTCGAGGCATACTCGCACCGACCCGTCTTTCTTTACGACAGTTACGAGGGGACTAATAAAAGGTGTGGAAGCACGCTCAATCACGCCTAGTTCTTTCATCCGTTTGATCTCGTTGAGCACAGTCTCCCGATGTGCAAAGGGGATAGGGTATTGTTTAGATCGGAACGGGGTGGTATCTGTTAAAGTTATTTGGTGTTCGTACAAATCAGTTCTCCCCGGTATATCGGAAAAAATATTCGCATAAGAAAGTAATAGATCTTTTAGGGTATTCCTCTGTTTATCATTCAAACAACTGATATCCTGCACGAAATCCAAATTTAAGCTACAATCTGCATTATTATTAGGAAACCTTGAAAAACTATTTTGCTTAACTGCCACTACTCTCAAGTTAAAAGGTTCTGAAGGAGCTGCATATTCGTGAACAGTGTTCAGTTCACTCACTGAAATTGTTTTATTATCCTTGGAAAAAGTTATTTTATTGTTGCAAAAATCTACATTAGCATTAGTGGTACGTAAGAAATCTGTCCCAAGAATTATTGGAAAAACCAAATCCGATACCAGCAAAAATTCCTGCTGAAACATGTCATCAGAATTCACGTAAAAATTAATTAATAGTTGATGAGTTATACGTCTCTGTTTCGTACGAAACGCCCCCGTAATTCTTACTCCAGTGACTGGAAAAGTTGGTATATCCTCATGAAAATTTGACAACTGGTTATAAACATCCCCTGAAATACAAGATACTTCCGAACCTGAATCAATAAGAGCCGGGAAAGTTATGTTAAATATTTTTATGGGTATAATTGGCGACCTTTTGTCTATCATTTTATGACTAAAATCACAATCACTAGAAAGTAAGTCATCCACGGGATTATTATTGATTATATTGGCCCTAATAACATTATCTTCTCGATCAACCACCGAGCCTAGTGGTTGAGCGTATCCTCGTTTCCCGAATGTTCCTCTTCAGACACATCAGTTTGAGAAATGTCTAACGTTGCTACATTACTTCGATGATTTTTGTTTAGAAAATTTGGTTTTTGAGGAAAACTTCTATTTTTTTCAAATTTTTGAAATGATGTTGATTGGTCAGAAAAACGTCGATAGTAATCAGCTTGACTAAGTCTATCTAAAGCTTCGGATAATGTTTTTGCACCCACTAATAACACTGAGATATGTTCTGGAAAATGTCGTGCAATTAAACTGATGAGAATGTTCTCAGGAAGAGGTGGTTGCAAATGTCTTGCCATAGCCAGGTACCTTATAAAATATTCAGAATATGGGCCTTTGTCATAAATACCAGATTCCAACTGCAATTTAGTTTGTTGCTGTCTGTTTTCATCCCAGAAAAAATTTACAAATGCATTTCTGAAAGAAACAAAATCTGTGAAACTTGTAAGAAAAACATTTCCCCAAGGTTTCGCTTTACCTTTGAACTTTTCGAGAAGCTGATACCTGATATTCTCGAATGGTTGATTATAAGTTTGTAAAATCATCTCAATTTGATTGATAAAGTCTATGGGGTGCGTACTACCCTCGTTATCAAAATATGGTAAATTATTAACAAGCATCATTATTTTTTCTAAATTATTGACGATTACATGTCTTTCATCCCTATTCGGTAAACTATTATTATTTCCAGGAAAAATATCACGTAAGGAGTTCTGAACGTTTTGGGTAACCATGTTGGAGATTACTGCCTGAAGGTCTTCGAGTGTTGGCGGTAATGGAGTATATGATGGAGGAGGCGCAGTATAAGGCACACCATTGTTTTGATGAGAATAAACTGGAAATTTCCTACCTTGGTTCGAGGAGGTAGATAGGGGAGTATTCGAAGGTGGAGGAGGTATTGGTGGCACTCCCTGCGATGCACGACTCAAACCAGGTGGTTGTCCTCGAAACCCTTGCTGGTCACTAAATCGGCGAGGGATGGCTCCTGTTCCTGAGGACCTGTTCACACCTGGTTGTACTTGAGGTTGAGGTGCTATCGGCGTCGATTCGTTGCTTCCGACATTTGTGAATGACCCATGAAGATTATTCCCAATATCTTCTAAAGGATCAATATTTGTCCTCAGGCGGGAGCGCGTCAGAGGCGGCGACGGAAAACCGGCAACGGGATCCCTCTTTGGTGGTGTCATTCTCCTCAAATTGATTTTTGTTTACGAAATCGGTCCCGCTGTTGGGCCCAGAGACCTCCTCAGCAGTCACTGGCGCCCATTTTATTTGACTTTGTGCCTGCTTTGTTACATCTGGCGCCCAACGTGGGCGTCAGGGGATGGGTTCTTGGGCCGAATTTCGTAACAAAAACACTAATTTGGTGAAGCAGCTGATATCCTTTTAATTCGGTGCAAATATCCGCCTTATGGGGTACAATTATCTTCAAACTTGTTCGTATCTAAATAACGAAATGAATCGATTTAGTCCTATATAACCTCGTTTATGGGGGAAAACAACCAGCAACAGAATAAAGAGCAAAATTAAACTCACCTAAATAACAGGTACATCGGCTCACGCAAAATAAATCTCTTGGTGCACAGAAAGAACCACTGGTTATCAGATACAAATATAGTACAAAGAATCAGAGTACCTACCGCGAAAATTAATTTCTGTAAATCTCTTTAGCATCCAAAAAGCGCGTGGAGATAAAAAGTGGGACGGCCGAGTTTTTGCCGGTATCGAACGACTTCGCGAATTTAGTTGAAATATAGGAAATCGATATAAGTACGGACATCTGCATTTGAATAGGAAAATCAACTCAATACAAATTGGTAGAAACCTGGATTTCGTTACAACCTCTGTAGCATATATGTTTGCAACGATCATATAAGACGATATCGAAGAATGTATAACGCACACAACAGGCAGAACAAGAAGCTTCGACTTCGACTATGTTACTTTGTATTCTAGCATCTGACATGCCTACAGTTATAGCAGATTCGATGGCACTGACTACATTGGACGACTTCGAAGGACATATAACAGGCAAGTGAGATACTTCGACAACATCAGTCTGCACACTGTATATCTGTATTCTTTCATCTCACATGGATACCTCTGAAGCATATATGTTCGCAACGATCATATAAGACGACATCAAAAAAGACGACATCGAAGCGGGTATAACGCATACAACAGGCAGAACAAGAAACTTCGACACCGACTATGTTTACACTGTAACTCCGCATTTCTGCATCTGACATGCCTACAGCAATAGCAGGTATGATCGCACTGACCATATTAGACAACTTCGAAGGACATATAACAAGAACAATAGGCAAGTGAAGATACGTTGACAACATCAGACTGCACACTGTTTCTCTGTATTCTATCATCTCACATGGATACCTCTAAGGCATATCAGTTCGCATCGATCATATGAGATGACATCGAATCGGGTATAACGCAGGACTTATAACGAGAACTATAGGCAAGTGAAGATACTTCGACCACATCAGGTTGCACACTGTATCTCTGTATTATATCATCTCGCATGGATACCTTTGGAGCATATCAGTTCGCAACGATCATATGAGACGACATCAAAACGGATATAACGCACACAACAGGAAAAAAACAAGAAACTTCGATCTCAACTATATTGACACTAGGGCTCTGAATTCTAGCATCTAACATGCCTGCAGTTGAAGCACTGATTATATAAGACGACTTTGAAGGACATATAACGAGAACAATAGGCAAATGGAGATACTTCGACAATCCTTCTCTGTATTCTCCCATCTCACATGAATACTCACGTAGCATATTAGTTTGCAACAATCATATGAGATGACATCGAAGCAGATGGGTATATTCCGATTCAGATTTTCGATATTTTGTGCCGTTCTCGAGATATTTGAGAAGATATTGATATCGGGACTTTGAAAAATTTCATCAAAAATAATACTTTTCCAATTTTTTCCAGTAAAGAGGCAATTCTGAGTTACAATTGATGAAGCCTTTTTCGTTGGTCGTCTTGATTTCTATCGAATTTTGGGCGGAAAACATACACTTGTCACTCACCTTTGTTTATTCAATGAACTTTGAATTATTTCGCGTCATGACGTCGTACTAATTTCTTTGTTTTTCGTGATACGGTGTTCGGACTTTCTCCATGTGGTAGTCGTGCGAAAGTCGACAAGGGTGTTGGAGTATTTTTCGATTTATATCCTCGATGGTTTGTGCCGTTCTCGGAATATTTTAGAAAATATGAATATCGGGACTTGAAGAAATCTCATCAAATATATTGCTTTTCAATTTTTTTTTCCAGTAAAGAGACAATTTTGACTAACAATGAATTGAGAATTCTTTGTTGATCGTCTTGATTTCTATCGATTTTGGGCAAAAAACATACACTTGTCACTCACTTCTTTCTTTCAATGAACTCAGAATTATTTCGCGTCATGACGTCGTACTATTTTTTTTGTTTTTCGTGATACGGTGTTCGAACTCTCTCCATGTGGTAGGCCTTTGCGAAAGTCGACAAGGGTGTTGGGGTATTTCTCAATTCAGATTCTCGATGTTTTGTGCCGTTCTCGAAATATTTTAGAAAATATGAATATCGGGACCTGAAAAAAATCTCATCAAAAATATTACTTTTCCAATTTTTGTTTTCAGTAAGGAGGCAATTTTGAGTAACAATTAATGAAGACTTTTTCGTTGGTCGTCTTGATTTCTATCGAATTTTGGGCGAAAAACATACACTCGTCACTCACCTTTGTGTATTCAATGAACTTTGAATTATTTCGCGTCAAGACGTCGTACTAATTTTTTTGTTTTTCGTGATACGGTGTTCGGACTTTCTCCATGTGATAGGCCTTTGCGAAAGTCGACAAGTGTGTCGGAGTACCTTTCGATTCATATTCTCGATGTTTTGTGCCGTTCTCGAAATATTTTAGAAAATATGAATATCGGGACTTGAAAAAATCTCATCAAATATATTGCTTTTCCAATTTCTGTTTTCAGTAAAGAGGCAATTTTGAGTAACAATTAATGAAGAATTTTTCGTTGATCGTCTTGATTTCTATCGAATTTTGGGCGAAAAACATACACTTGTCACTCACTTCTTTTTTTCAATATACTCAGAATTATTTCGCGTCATGACGTCGTACAAATTTTTTTTGTTTTTCGTGATATAATGTAAGGACTTCCTCCATGTGTTAGGTCGTTGCGGAAGTCGACAGGAGTGTTGGGGTATTTTTCGATTCAGATTTTCGATATTTTGTGCCGTTCTCGAAATATTTGAGGAAATATGAATATCGGGACTTTAAAAAATTTCATCAGAAATAATACTTTTCCAATTTTTCTCTTCTAGTAAAGAGACAATTTTGTGTAACAATCAATGAAGAATTCTTCGTTGATCGTCTTGATTTTTATCGAATTATGGGCAAAAAACATACACTTGTCACTCACTTCTTTTTTTCAATGAACTAAGAATTATTTCGCGTCATGACGTCGTACAAATTTTTTTGTTTTTCGTGATATAATGTAGGGACTTTCACCATGTGTCAGGTCATTGCGGAAGTCGACAGGAGTGTTGGGGTATTTTTCGATTCAGTATTTCAGTCTAGTGATGTCTCACAAGTGCATAAAAATTTTGAGTTTCATAGATATATCACACTTCGTAAAGTTAGGTCTCAATTTTTTCTGAGGAGGCCATGATTTACTTCAGAGAAAATAACACGCATATGAAAACTCATAAACGCATTGAGATTTCAATAGAACATGAACGTAAATAACGACTTCTCAACAAATAAGATATTTTGGGACAAATTCCCAACTATTGGTGTTTAAAAAAAAAGTCATTGATTAACAATTGAACCTTTGAACAACCTACAATTAGATACAAATTGAAAATGAAAATCGCAACAGAAATATTTTACAAGTTGTAATGTGATGTCATGTAAAGTAAAATATAATTATGTTCCTTACTGCTCTTTAAATGATTGTTAATTTACAAATTTGCAAAATGACGTCCATTTGCATCGAGACATTTTTGACAATTGGTGACTGTTTTCCTTACAACCCTAGCAAGTGTATTACCGTCAATATTTCCGAATGTGTCCAGAACTCTTTGTCGCAAGATTTCTATGGTCTCGAGGGCCAAGATATTGGACCATTCGAAGAGATAATTCTTTCGTCAAATTGCTCTCTTAAGAAGTTCCTGACTTGAATGGTGTTTTTCCCGGACATCCATCTTGTTGAAACCAGGTTATTTTAAACTCATCTTCGGTTATAGTAGCTCGTAAAGCCGGCACAACCTGGTTTCGCAAAAGCTCTAGGTACCTCTGTCCGTTTAGGTTGTATTCAAACACGAATGGTCCTATGAGTCGATTTTCTGAAATGAATAATAATAATTCATAACAGGTGCCCAATTGAAAAAGCTGAGTCAGATCAAATTACCGATGACCCCACGCCAGAAGTTACTTCAAAATCTAGTCTGTAGACGTCTCTCTGCCACTTCGTGAGGGTTTTCCACAGCCCAATGATGAGTGTTGTGCTTATTAAAAACTCCACAATTCGTAAACCTACTCTCATCGGACCACAAGACATGATTTACAAAATCGGGATTTTCATTACACTTCCTAGTACACTACCCACAGAAGCGCATTCGTCTTGGAAAATCAGTTTCCTCAAGTCCTTGCACTATTGTGGGTTCGTATGGATGGTACTTATTCTCATTCAACACTTTCTGTACCGTTGATTTTGACACACCAATTTCCCGTTCTACAGTTCGTACTGATGCTCTGGGATTTTCGTTGACAGTTTGTGAAATGTTTCTGTCGCGATTTTCATTTTCAATATTGGTTAATTGAATTAACTACGATTTTCCTGAATTGAGTTTTATGAGGCTGCCGTCGTTCGGGATACATCTCCAAATACCTTGCTGAAGTAATGTCGGCGTTTCTGCGTGACCGCAAGTACAGCGCTAACATGTCAAACTTTTCTTCATTTGAATAGGGAATACCGGCCATTTTCAACAAATTAAGACAATTTGGGTATCAGATTGAAGGTATTCTTTATGAAAATACAACTTTGACGCTTTTAACTATTTAATGTCAAACTCAGAGCATCCTTAGATGGAAAAAGTGTTACTTATGAAAACCCAATTTTCTGACAAGTAAATCATGGCCTCCTTAGAAAAAATCAAGACCTTACTTCACGAAGTGTGATATTTCTATGAAACTCAAAACGTTTATGCACTTGTGAGAAATCACTAGACTGGAAATTTTACGCTTTTTCCAAAAATCGAAAATTCCAATATGGCGGCCATAAGAAAAATGAAAGTTGAGGCGACTTGCGGAATAACAAAATACGATCGTGACATGTAATACATGCTATCTTATTCGTCTTAAAAAAGTTATACTTTTTCATACCTACTAAAAACTTCGATTCCAAGAATCAAGAGTTGGTAAACCGGCGTGTTCGCCAAAACTTCGCATTTATCAATCTTGATAATAAGTCGGTTATACATCTTATAGGTAGACATTGTCTAGTGTTTCCTGAATCAAAATAACGCATACAACAGGAAGAACAAGAAATTTCGACTTCCACTATGTTTACACCGTAACTTCGCATTCTAGCATCTGACATGCCTACAATAATTATTGCAGATACGATCGCACTGACCATATAGGACGACTTCGAAGGACATATAACAAGAACAATAGGCAAGTGAAGATACTTCGACAACTTCAGTCCACACACCGTATCTCTGTATTCTATCATCTCACATGGATACCTCTGGAGCATATGAGTTCGTAACTATTATGAAAGACGACATCGAAGCGGGTATAACGCACACAACAGGCAGAAAAAGAAACTCCGACCCCGACTTTGCTAACACTGTGAGTCCGCATTCTAGCATCTGCTATAGCAGATACGATCGCACTGCCCATATAAGACGACTTTGAGGGACTTATAACGAGAACAATAGGCAAGTGAAGATACTTCGATAACATCAGTCTGCACACTGTATCTCTGTATTCTATCATCTCACATAGATACCTCTGGAGCATATCAGTTCGCAACGATCATATGAGACGACATCGAAGCAGGTATAACGCACACAACAGGCAGAACAAGAAACACTGACTTCGACTATGTTCACACTGTAACTTCACATTCAAGCATCTGACATGCCTACAGATATAGCAGATACGATCGCACTAACATTATAAAACGACTTCGAAGGACATATTACGAGATCATTAGGCAAGTGAGGATACTTCGACAACATTAGTCTGCACACGGTATCTCTGTATTTCATCATCTCACATGGATACCTCTGGAGCATATAAGTTCGCTAACACTGTAAGTCCGCATTCTAGCATCTGCTATAGCAGATACGATCGCACTGACCATATGAGACGACTTTGAGGGACTTAAAACGAGAACAATAGGCAAGTGAAGATACTTCGACAACATCAGTCTGCACACTGTATCTCTGTATTCTATCATCTACATAGATACAAGAATGTTAACACTGTAACTCCGCATTCGAGCATCTGATATGCCTACAGATATAGAAGATACGATCGCACTGACCATATGAAACGACTTCGAAGGACATATTACGAGAACATCAGGCAAGTGAGGATACTTCGACAACATTAGTCTGCACACTGTATCTCTGTATTTCATCATCTCACATGGATACCTCTGGAGCATATAAGTTCGCAACGATCCTATAAAAAATTTTATTGTTACAAGGGTATATCCCCAAAGAGGAACTGATTATACAATTCTCTTGAATCAATTCAATATTATTTCTTTGAACACACGACGAATCATTATAACAGTTTCATTTCTATGCAACTTGATACATAACAAGATATCATGTGCTCCCCTTTTAGAAAATATCAATCTCCACACTCCACGTATGAATACTAGACATGAAATGACATTCTATTGTGAGAATAGTAGAACAAATATCAGTTTCAGGGCACCCGTGACAATAATGTGTAACAATTTCAATTTAATATGTAATATGTGCGATATTAATAATAGTACCCTAAAATCAATTTTGAAATGTATTCTCCGAAGAACCTTTCAACTGTAATCTTGATTTATTCCTCTTATTTTCTTTTACATTAATATTCTATTCTTTCATCATTGTTTGTGATTTTCATATATTTATATATATAGTATATCTTTTTATTTTTTATTTTGATTGAGAAATAATTTTGGTTTTGTACAACTAGCGTTACTTTTAACATTTCCTGTAATTGGGTGTATACCTGTTGGAAATAAAGTGCTATCTATCTATCTATCTATCTATCTATCTATCTATCTATCTATCTATCTATCTATCTATCTATCTATCTATCTATCTATCTATCTATCTATCTATCTATCTATCTATCTATCTATCTATCTATCTATCTATCTATCTATCTATCTATCTATCTATCTATCTATCTATCTATCTATCTATCTATCTATCTATCTATCTATCTATCTATCTATCTATCTATCTATCTATCTATCTATCTATCTATCTATCTATCTATCTATCTATCTATCTATCTATCTATCTATCTATCTATCTATCTATCTATCTATCTATCTATCTATCTATCTATCTATCTATCTATCTATCTATCTATCTATCTATCTATCTATCTATCTATCTATCTATCTATCTATCTATCTATCTATCTATCTATCTATCTATCTATCTATCTATCTATCTATCTATCTATCTATCTATCTATCTATCTATCTATCTATCTATCTATCTATCTATCTATCTATCTATCTATCTATCTATCTATCTATCTATCTATCTATCTATCTATCTATCTATCTATCTATCTATATATCTATCTATCTATCTATCTATCTATCTATCTATCTATCTTTTTTCTCGGACATTTATTGATTTCTGTCCTCGCCTTCTTTTGTTTCAATGATCTGTCTGATAACTCTGTATGTTTTTCTCCACGCTTCTTCACTGGCTATGAGATTTCTCATCATGTTTTCAGCAGTAAAAGCAACTCCAGTTGATTGAAAGTACTCTTGCCGTGTTCCATTCCATCTAGAGCACGTGAAAAGTGTGTGCTCGGCATCGTCTTGCTCGCCACAATATGGGCATTCCTCTGATATTGCTCTCCTGCGGTCGAAAAGATACTTTCTGAAGCATCCATGGCCCGTAATGGCTTGTGACAGAAAGTAATCAACCTCACCGTATGGTCTGTCAATCCAAATCTGAATGTTTGGTATCAGGCGATGTGTCCATCTACCGAATTTCCCATTGTTCCATTTTTTTTGCCATCGTGACATGAGATTAGCTGCTGCTGTAACTCTATTCTGCCCGCCGTATTTCTCTGTTCTTTCTTGAATCAAGAGTTCTATCGGTGGGACCCCCGAAAGAACGCCTACTCCCTCTGCTGAGACTGTCCTATATGCGGAGCAAATTCTGATCATCATTTTTCTTTGGACACACGTGAGTTTCATCATCAATTTCTGGTTGTCTATCACTGTGGACCAGACAGGAGCTGCGTACAGAATCTACGAGTGAGCGACACTTAGTAGAATTCTCCTCTTCGATGATCGGGGGCCTCCGATATTTGGCATGAGTCTCGACAGGCTCGTTACTGTCTTTTCGGCTTTGTTAGTAATATATCTGATATGTTCCGCAAATGTGAGCTTTGTGTCCAACCAGACTCCCAGATATTTGATAGCGCTTTTTGGTGATACTAGTAAACCTTCCACTTCGAAGTGGATTGGCAAGATTTTTCTCTTTGTGGTGAGTAGAGCCGCTTCTGTTTTTTCTGGTGCCAATTTGAGATTGTTATTCACCAGCCAATTCGATACACTTTGCAAAGCTATGTTAGCTTTATTCATCAGGATGTCTTCCCCTTTAGCAACAACCACCATTGCTACATCATCTGCGAAACCTATCAGAGTAACTCCAGGAGGTAAATCTATCCTCAACAGACCGTCATATAGGATGTTCCACAGAGTTGGACCTAGAACTGACCCCTGTGGAACTCCACTAGTGATTTTTTTTGTTTTAAACGAATTTTCTGCCTCTAGTATGATTTCTCTGTCTGATAGATATGACGCTATTACGTTTATGAGGCTTTCATCAACTCCCCTCTTTCTGAGCTCATCGAGAATTCGTTGCCAACTGGCACTGTTGAAGGCGTTCTTGATATCTAACGTTATCACTGCACATAGTCGGCGATGTGCATGGCTGAATGCCCTCTGCGTCGCTCTCGCTATTTTCACCACTTCATTGATAGCATCCGATGTTTGCTTCCCTTCTCTGGAACCGTACTGCCTTGGTGATAAGTCTCCCGTGCGAACCAATTCTTCTTTCAATCGGATGAGAATCAATTGCTCGTACAGCTTACCCTCGACGTCCAATAGACATATCGGTCTGTACGCGGCTGGGTTTTGTAGGAGTATATTTCCTTTCCTAAGGAGAAGCAGTTTCGCCCGCTTCCACTCAGCTGGGAATTTTGCTTGTCTCGCTAGACCATTATATACCGCTAAAACGTTTTCTACTTTATTCTCAGCATATGCTTTGATAATCTCCGGCGGAATGTTTCCAGGTCCAGGAGCTTTATTTTCTTTCAATTTACGATTCGCAATACGTAATTCATCTAAGCTAAAGTTTCTAAATATCACAGTATTATCACAGATAAATGTTACTGGCGAATGTACCGGGAATAAGTTATCCACCACTTCTTCCACGGTAAACATGGACAAAGACGATCTTGGTGGGTAGCCGATGAGGCTCTTCATCACAATCTTGTATCCGTCGCCCCATATATCACAGTCAATTTTATCACAGATAAGCTTCCAGTGGTATCGTTTAGAACTGTTGATACTGTTTTGTAGTACCTTTTTACTCTGTTTGTACTCTTCCCAAAGACGATGGCTCTCAATTGGGTCATTTCTTCTGGCACTTCTTGTATATTGACGTCTCTTACGGCAACAGTCTTCTCGGTTTTGTGAGATCTCGTCGTTCCACCAGTAGGCAGGTAGACGTTTTCCTAGGCTTTTCTTCCGGGGCATAGTTTCATCACAGATCTGAGCTAGCTTTTCTGAGAAATTTCCCGGAGATATATTAGCGACTTCCTCTTCGTCTTGTGCCATCAACTGTTTCAGTTTTTGCTTATTCAGCTTTTTAGTTTGCCACCCTTTATCAATATGAACAGTTCGTATTTTTGGTTTCTCGACGACTTCGAATGATATGTATCTGTGATCACTCAGGGATTCTTTGTCAATTACTTGCCAGGACGTTATCCTACTTTTGATACCTGCAGTAGCTAGAGTCAGGTCAAGGATCGAGGTATAATTTCGTCTCTGAAACGTTGGTTGGCTGCCTCTATCTATCTATCTATCTATCTATCTATCTATCTATCTATCTATCTATCTATCTATCTATCTATCTATCTATCTATCTATCTATCTATCTATCTATCTATCTATCTATCTATCTATCTATCTATCTATCTATCTATCTATCTATCTATCTATCTATCTATCTATCTATCTATCTATCTATCTATCTATCTATCTATCTATCTATCTATCTATCTATCTATCTATCTATCTATCTATCTATCTATCTATCTATCTATCTATCTATCTATCTATCTATCTATCTATCTATCTATCTATCTATCTATCTATCTATCTATCTATCTATCTATCTATCTATCTATCTATCTATCTATCTATCTATCTATCTATCTATCTATCTATCTATCTATCTATCTATCTATCTATCTATCTATCTATCTATCTATCTATCTATCTATCTATCTATCTATCTATCTATCTATCTATCTATCTATCTATCTATCTATCTATCTATCTATCTATCTATCTATCTATCTATCTATCTATCTATCTATCTATCTATCTATCTATCTATCTATCTATCTATCTATCTATCTATCTATCTATCTATCTATCTATCTATCTATCTATCTATCTATCTATCTATCTATCTATCTATCTATCTATCTATCTATCTATCTATCTATCTATCTATCTATCTATCTATCTATCTATCTATCTATCTATCTATCTATCTATCTATCTATCTATCTATCTATCTATCTATCTATCTATCTATCTATCTATCTATCTATCTATCTATCTATCTATCTATCTATCTATCTATCTATCTATCTATCTATCTATCTATCTATCTATCTATCTATCTATCTATCTTTGGAAATATTAGTGGGATGCAGTCTGGACCAATGGATTAATTAAATTTCTTCGTTATTTGTCGAGCTTTCGAAAATTTTTTATTTTCTTTATCAAGACTAACTGAAAACATCGAATGGAACAATATATAAATGTACATCAATTGAAATTGGTATACTTACAAACATGAAATTCTATATAAAATTAGCACAAAAAGGAAACATAGGTGTATAAATAAAATGAAATGATTTGACAAAAAAATGTCATAGATGATGGTTGACTCATTTGAAGATGTTGAATACAGAGTGAGATAAATACTGATATATATAAAAATACTGATATATAAAAAATGTTTGTAGATTATATATAAAACATGAATCATTCAAGGAGGACGAGTTGATTTATTATCTTTTTGTTTCTTTAGAAGGAATGTATAAATGGTACTAAGATCGTTGATGTCTGTTCTTTTGTTCATCGTTTTATCATTTTCATTAATATGTACCATTTCAAGAAAGAGGCGTTTGTTGAGATGTTTTTCATAATCCAGAATTTTGGCATTATCATAATTCATTATATGATCTTCATCTATAACATGTTCAGCAAGGCTACATGATTTTAAATTTCTTCTACAATCACTTTTATGTGAAGTGATTCTGTCTTTTAACATTCTACAAGTTTGACCAATATAAACTAGATTACAATTATTGCAGGGAATTTCATAAATAATATTCGATCTATTTTTGACTGGTACAGGAGTTTTCAATTTGGTATGAAGATGAAATATTGTTTTCAAATTTGTTTTAGCGAATTTAATATTTGTTTCATTTTTAAAGAGACTGATTAATTTGGGAGTTAGATCAATTATGTGTGGTAAAGATTTGAATATTGAAATTTGATTATTTCTTGGTAGGGGAACGTCAACATTAAATGAACTGAAAATAATTTTATTAACTAATGATTTTGGATACGAATTTTCGATAAGGATGTTTCTTAATTCTACTAGACATTCATTTCTCAAAGTTACGTGGGTGACTTTTTCTACTCTATTTTTGAGGTTACGTATTAAGTTAATTTTCATTTTCATTGGATGATGTGAATGGTAATTAATAAAACGATTACTATTGATTGGTTTCCTGTACCATCTAGTTATAATTATATTATTGTTCGTTCTAATCAATTTCATATCTAGAAAAGGAACTGATTGATCAATTTCTTTTTCAACAGTGAATTGAATAATAATAATATAGATCAATTAACTTTAATTTTCAATAGATGCAAGATATATTTGAAACAACATCCAGAAATTTGCATTATCAATAGTGATAAAGGAAACGTTACTGTTGCTATGTACAAAGATGATTACATAAGAAAAAGTCAACTTCTACTCAATGATACTAAATATTATAAACCAATCAGAGCAGATCCATCTTGTACATTACAACAGAAAGCTAATAAAATTGTTTCTGAATTGAAAAATAAAAACATGATAGAAGAAATTAATGCTAAGAAACTCACAATTTATAATTCAGTTACACCACGATTTTATACTCTTCCAAAGATACATAAGCCAATTTTATCTATGAGACCAATTATTTCATCTATAGATTCACCAAACAGTAAAATTACAAATTTATTAACTCAAATATTGACCAATGCCTACGACAACAACACTCCTTATCATGTGAGTGATTCTTTTTCTTTCAGTGAATTCATTAATAATTTTCAGTTACCACCTAATTACGTTCTAATAAGCCTAGACGTTGTATCTTTATTTACAAACTTACCACTAGAACTAGTTAAGCTTTGTATTGAAAAGAAATGGGATTCAATTAACAATTTTTGTAATATTGAAAAAGGTATGTTCATGAAAATAATCGATTTCATTTTTGACTCTACATGTCTAGTTTTCAATGATAAATTTCATAAACAAATATTTGGTACTCCTATGGGATCGAGCATTTCTCCAATAATATCTAGCTATGTTTTAGATGAACTCCTTGATTATTGCATAGATAAAATTACCTTCGATATTCCATTTTTGAAAAGATATGTAGACGATCTAATTCTTTCTGTACCAGAAAATTGCATTGATGAGATTCTCAATATTTTCAACAGCTTTAACACTAATATTCAATTCACTGTTGAA
This sequence comes from Phaedon cochleariae, assembly GCA_918026855.4. Lineage (NCBI taxonomy): Eukaryota > Metazoa > Arthropoda > Insecta > Coleoptera > Chrysomelidae > Phaedon > Phaedon cochleariae. The sequence continues at coordinate 12,489,288 of OU896722.1, read as the reverse complement.
AAAGAAATTGATCAATCAGTTCCTTTTCTAGATATGAAATTGATTAGAACGAACAATAATATAATTATAACTAGATGGTACAGGAAACCAATCAATAGTAATCGTTTTATTAATTACCATTCACATCATCCAATGAAAATGAAAATTAACTTAATACGTAACCTCAAAAATAGAGTAGAAAAAGTCACCCACGTAACTTTGAGAAATGAATGTCTAGTAGAATTAAGAAACATCCTTATCGAAAATTCGTATCCAAAATCATTAGTTAATAAAATTATTTTCAGTTCATTTAATGTTGACGTTCCCCTACCAAGAAATAATCAAATTTCAATATTCAAATCTTTACCACACATAATTGATCTAACTCCCAAATTAATCAGTCTCTTTAAAAATGAAACAAATATTAAATTCGCTAAAACAAATTTGAAAACAATATTTCATCTTCATACCAAATTGAAAACTCCTGTTGATATTATTTGATATACCTTGTATATAATGGTTGTTATGAAAAAGACGAGTAAATGATATATTTCGAAAGTAAAGCAAGTCCGTCGTTTTACTGAGGAATTATTACGTTTGATTGAGGAATTATTACATTTGGTCCTTCGTACAATTGAATTCAGTCCTGTGGAAGATGTCCAAGGGAGGAGAAGAACAACTTTTATTAAGATCTGGGAAAATAATACCCAAATTATCGGAAAATGGTCATTTGGAAAATGATGACAAATTGATGACAGAAGAAAATGACAAAAAGTCAGTGGATAGCAGAGCGACAACTCGACGATCTACAAGGAGATTGATTTTGAGAGCTGAACTTGAGGCTATGAAAGAATTGAGCGTGATAGAAGAAAAAGAGATCGAATTAGAGAAGAAGCGACTAGAAAGAAGAAAGGAACGAATAAGGTTAGAGCTAGAATGCAAGAAATCTGAATTAGGGGACGAGCTTGGATCAGACGTTGGATCACTCGCTTCTAGTTCAGTCAGGAAAAACGAGTACGTTCAAGAATGGGTCGAGACATCAGGGGAACCAGTCGAGGAAACCAACGAGACTTCGAAGGAATGTACTTCTAATAAAATAGATTTTTTGGAAAGATTAGTGACTAGGCAATCGATTAATAAAGATTTGCCACCTTTTTCAGGAAATCCAGTAGAATGGCCCAATTTCATAAGTCAGTTCAGAGAGACAACAGAATTGTGCAAGTTCTCTAATCGAGAAAATGCTGGTCGACTACAGAAGGCATTGAGAGGGAAGGCAAGAGATGCTGTTGCCGCTTTATTGAACTTTCCTGACGAAGTGGACCGCATCATGAAAGTGCTTGAAAAAAGATTTGGTAAGATCGAAGATATCTTAGACCAGGTATTTGCTCAGGTAAAGAATACTAGACCTATAAGGGATGATAATTTGGACAATATTATGGAACTATCCAACTGCTTGCAAAGCACAGTGGTAATTCTCAAAAATTTGAATTGCAAGGAATATCTCATTAATCCTCAAATCATAAGAGAACTAGTTGACAAACTACCATTGAGTTTGAAGCTACAGTGGGGAAAATATATTAATAATCTTAAAACAACAGTCATATCAATTGAGCATTTCGGAAATTGGCTCGAAGAATTTATTGAAGAATTTGGATATATTCATTCATCACTCGATAAAAGGGATAAAAGGCAGAAACATATATTCACCATAAAAACAAATGAAAAGAAACCAATCAGTTGTATAGTATGTAAGAAAGATCATTATCTAGCAAACTGTGATGATTTCAAGAAAATGAGTTCTGAAGACAGATGGAAAGTTACAACTGGAAATAGATTGTGCTTTTCATGTTTGATTCCAAAACATCAAACAAGTAGATGCAATAAAAAAATGATGTGTGCTGTAAATAATTGCCAGAAATATCATCACAAGTTGTTACATAACGAAAAATTATCATCGGAAACCATCAACATAAATGAAACTATTTGTCATGCCACCCAAGATATTTATGATAAAAGAAGTGTGATGCTCAAAGTAGTCCCCGTAATTCTAGAAGGTCCTGGAGGAAAGATTGAAACATATGCTCTATGCGATGAAGGCTCAACGATCACCGTAATCGAGGAATCAGTTGCTGATTACCTACAATGTACTGGTGAGAAAGAAGAATTTACAATGAGATGGACAAATGGCACAACGAAAACTGAAGAAGATTCTCGGAGAATTTCAATTCAGATTTCTGGAAAACATGTTGGAAAATCATTCATATTAAAAAATGTAAGAACTTTTCGAGATCTCATGCTACCAATTCAGACAATCGACGTGGAACAGTTGAAGAGAGATTACAAATTTTTAGAAGATTTTGAAATCGACTCAAGATATGCGAAACCAACCATTCTTATCGGACAAGATAATTGGTCACTGATAATTGGAAGAGAAGTAATTTATGACACTTTTGATGGCCCAGCAATATCGAGAACTCAACTGGGTTGGATATTACATGGAACTCTGCCAATAAAACATAGAGTTGATGATTTTAGTTTCCATATATATACAGAAAATTCGTCCATAGACCAAAATTTACATAATTTGATAAAAGAATATTTTTCCATAGAATGGAATGGAATATACCCAGAAAAATATGAAAGGAAATATACTGAAGACAAGACAGAAAAAGAGAAGTTGGATAAGGATATAAAAAGAAATGAAGATAACAAATGGGAAGTTGGACTGATTTGGAAATCAGAAGAGATAAGTCTACCAGAAAGTCGAAGAAATGCATTGAAGAGACTCAAATATATAGAAAAAAAAATGGAGGGAGATGCAACATTTTCAGAATCCTATTCAAATGCAGTCGAGTCATTCATAGAAAAAGGATATGCCAGAAAACTCTCCTCAGAAGAAAGCATGCTAGAGACAAATAAGACATGGTATTTACCACATTTTGCTGTGTATAATCCGAATAAGCCTGGGAAACTAAGACTAGTTTTCGATGCTGCAGCTAAGTGTAACGGTATAAGTCTCAACGACAATCTTTTAATAGGTCCGGACTATTTCAATAATTTGACAGAAATTTTAATGAAATTTAGAGAAAAAAGAGTAGCATTTTCTGCCGACATTAAGGAAATGTTTCTCCAAGTCAAGATAAAGAAAGAAGACAGACATGCACAAAGATTTCTTTGGAGAGGGAGAGAAAGAAATAAAGACGCTGAAGTTTATGAGATGACGTCCATGATTTTTGGAGCAAAATGTTCACCATCGCTAGCTCAAGCTGTGAAAAACAAAAATGCACTAGAATACAAAAATCAATACAGTGAGGCAGTTACAGCTATAGTAGAAAGACATTACATGGACGATTATTTGGATAGTGAAGAAGATGAAGAAGGAGCATTGAAGAAAATCAAAGAAGTTATAGAAATTCATAGAAATGGAGGTTTCCAGATATGCAACTGGATCTGCAGCTCGAGAGAAGTATTAGCTCAGATTCCAGAAGATTTACGAACAAATTCCACTAAAAATATAATGGAATACAACGACCTACCTACAGAAAGAGTACTAGGTATGTGGTGGGATTCTCAGAATGATACGTTCAAGTTTGAATTACAGATGAACAAGATCAATTCAAAAATACTTAGTGGACAGAAGATTCCAACTAAAAGAGAAGTGCTGAGAATATCAATGTTGATTTTTGATCCACTTGGTTTTATTATCCACATAATGATACAGGTGAGAATATTGCTCCAGGATATATGGAGGCAAGGTATAGCATGGGATGAGGAGATTTCAGGGAATATAGTTGAAAGTTGGCAAAAATGGCTGAAATCCACTGAAGCAATCAGATCTATGGAGATTCCCAGGTTCTATTTTCATTCAGCTGTATCATCCGCTCAACTCCACATATTCTGTGACGCTGGAGACAAAGCATATGGAGCAGTAGCATACTTTCGATACCTGATTGGAGAGAAAATAAATGTCACCTTCGTTACAGCTAAAGCACGAGTGGCCCCACTGAAGTCCATGAGTATTCCAAGACTGGAGTTGATGGCTGCTGTGATAGGCGTTGGACTAAGCAAGATTATAAAACATTGTCATAGAATATCTGTAGAAAAAACATATTTTTGGTCTGATTCGAAAACTGTTATACTGTGGCTACGTTCTAATTCTAGAAACGTTAAGAAATTCATTTCATTACGAATAGAAGACATATTGGATCATAGTAACAGAGAAGAATGGAAATGGGTTGACACAAAAAATAATGTTGCAGATTACTTAACAAAAATCCGAAAACCAAATAATGAAATATGGTGTGGAGGCCCAGAGTTTTTGAAAAAAAATGAGAGCTATTGGCCCATTGAAGATTTTGGAGATGAAGAATGTCTTGAAGAACAGAAACAAAAACATGCATTTGTAGGATTACTAACAGAATTCAATGTATTACCAAAACTAGAACGATTTTCAAAATTTACGAAATTGATTAGATCTACAGCTTGGATATTACGGTTCATTAAAAACTGTAAAATCTCAATCGGAAAACTGGAAGAAAACAAAAATATGCACGAATTATATCCTGAAGAAATATGGGAAGCAGAGAAGATATGGTTGAAAGAAATTCAACAAGAAATGTTTGGAAAAGATTTGAATAATATGAGACACACTGAAATCAAGAAAGACAGTAGAATTTATAAACTATCACCATTTCTGGATGATGACCATATATTGAGAATGAAAGGTCGTTTGAAGCATGCACCTGATTTGAAAAATGAACAGAAAATTCCGATTATTCTTGATGATAAACATAGATTCACAGAAATGTTAATCGATTATTATCATCAAAAATTTGGACACACGGGAGTGGAAACGGTGATTAACGAAATTAGATCGAAATATTGGATTACACATATTAGAAGTGCTGTGAAGAAAAGGTTCAGAAGTTGCGTATTTTGCCGAAACATGAGATCGAAACCCTCAGTACCAGAAATGGGAGAGTTACCATCTGCAAGAGTTACTGGATTCATCAGGCCTTTTACGAACTGTGGCGTCGATTATTTCGGGCCGATGACTGTTAAAATTGGAAGACGACATGAAAAAAGATATGGCGTACTCTTTACCTGTATGGCTACTAGAGCTATCCACCTGGAATTAGCTCACTCACTGGATACGGATTCTGCAATTATGGCCATCAAGAGAATGATATCCCGAAGAGGTTGTCCAGCAAACATGTATTCCGACAATGCGACCAATTTCCGAGGATCTGACAACGAAATCAAAAAATCAGTTGAGAACTTTGCACATGATAAAATAATCGAAGAACTGACTATGAAAGGGATTAAGTGGCATTTTCTACCTCCTGTTTCTCCAAATTTAAAATAATCGAAGAACTGACTATGAAAGGGATTAAGTGGCATTTTCTACCTCCTGTTTCTCCAAATTTTGGAGGGGCGTGGGAGAGATTAATAAAAACTGTTAAGATGTCCCTGAAAATTATACTCAAGGAATCGGTACCGAAAGAAGAAACACTCAGAACACTGCTTTGCGAAGTCGAACACACTGTGAATAGTAGACCATTAACTTATGTTCCCACAGATTCGACTGATCAAGAATGTTTGACCCCTAATCACTTTTTGATTGGTAGTTCTTCTGGTACCCCAGTCCTGGAGATGAAAGCTTTTAACGCAAGAAAACAATGGCAACTAGTTCAGAAGATGGCAGATAACTTCTGGAATAGGTGGCTCAAAGAATATCTTCCCATCCTGAATCGACGAAGCAAATGGTTCGACAATTCCGAAGAGCTGCAAGTAGACGACGTCGTAGTTATAGTGGACAGTAATAATCCAAGGAATTGCTGGCCAAAGGGCAAGATTGTAGACAGGCATCCTGGTAAAGACGGTAAAGTAAGAGTAGTCGACGTGAAAACTGCAGCAGGAGTATTCAGACGACCGGTCAACAAATTGTGCAAGATTGCAGTAGCAGATCCTGAAACCCCTATGAAGAATAATGATGAGTGACAGCCCTAGATGCTCTTGGTTGATAACTTCGGGGGGAAGAATGTTGATATTATTTGATATACCTTGTATATAATGGTTGTTATGAAAAAGACGAGTAAATGATATATTTCGAAAGTAAAGCAAGTCCGTCGTTTTACTGAGGAATTATTACGTTTGATTGAGGAATTATTACAACTCCTGTACCAGTCAAAAATAGATCGAATATTATTTATGAAATTCCCTGCAATAATTGTAATCTAGTTTATATTGGTCAAACTTGTAGAATGTTAAAAGACAGAATCACTTCACATAAAAGTGATTGTAGAAGAAATTTAAAATCATGTAGCCTTGCTGAACATGTTATAGATGAAGATCATATAATGAATTATGATAATGCCAAAATTCTGGATTATGAAAAACATCTCAACAAACGCCTCTTTCTTGAAATGGTACATATTAATGAAAATGATAAAACGATGAACAAAAGAACAGACATCAACGATCTTAGTACCATTTATACATTCCTTCTAAAGAAACAAAAAGATAATAAATCAACTCGTCCTCCTTGAATGATTCATGTTTTATATATAATCTACAAACATTTTTTATATATCAGTATTTTTATATATATCAGTATTTATCTCACTCTGTATTCAACATCTTCAAATGAGTCAACCATCATCTATGACATTTTTTTGTCAAATCATTTCATTTTATTTATACACCTATGTTTCCTTTTTGTGCTAATTTTATATAGAATTTCATGTTTGTAAGTATACCAATTTCAATTGATGTACATTTATATATTGTTCCATTCGATGTTTTCAGTTAGTCTTGATAAAGAAAATAAAAATTTTCGAAAGCTCGACAAATAACGAAGAAATTTAATTAATCCATTGGTCCAGACTGCATCCCACTAATATTTCCAAGAATATTATTATAGAACAGTCACGAAAGCTTCCCCTTGTTATCTATCTATCTATCTATCTATCTATCTATCTATCTATCTATCTATCTATCTATCTATCTATCTATCTATCTATCTATCTATCTATCTATCTATCTATCTATCTATCTATCTATCTATCTATCTATCTATCTATCTATCTATCTATCTATCTATCTATCTATCTATCTATCTATCTATCTATCTATCTATCTATCTATCTATCTATCTATCTATCTATCTATCTATCCATCTATCTTTTTTTTTTTTTTTTTTTTTTTTTTTTTTTTTTTGTGGAGGAGGGGAAATCTTGCATGAGACGCCGACTAGTGTCGGCAGTGTCGGATTCATACCGACTAAAACCCCTCCTCTTGGCTCACTCTTCTCACTGGAACCGCGTTTGCATTACTTCAGTGAGAGAGTTGTCTAGTTGTCTACGTTTTTGTTCAATTCTCTTTCATTTTATTGTCTCTCTTCCCTCTCCTTGGTTTCTAATATTTTTCTGGCTGACCTGTAGGCACGTTCCCAATTTTCTCTCGTTGACATAAGATCTCTCATCATATTGGAGGCGTTGAAAACCATTCCACTCTCACGAGCGTAGTCTTCTCGTACTCCTGCCCAGTTCACACAAGTGAATAGCGTATGTTCCGCGTCATCTTGAATGCCGCAGTAGCAACATGTGTCTGTTTCTGCTCTTCGACGTTCGTACAAGTACTTCCTGAAGCAGCCGTGTCCTGAAAGCGCTTGCGTCAGGAAGTAGTCAACTTCCCCATGAGGTCTGTCGATCCATTGTTGGATATTTGGTATCAGTGAATGGGTCCACCGACCATAGGTTCCGTTTCTCCACTTATCCTGCCACCTGGTCATGAGGTTTGCTCTAGCAGTCTTTCTATCCACTCCTGAGTATCTTTCCCTTCTTTCTTGTATCAGGAGTTCAATCGGGGGGACTCCTGCTATGACTCCTGCTCCCTGTGTTGAGATCGTCCTATAAGCACAACATATCCTTATAGTCATTTTCCGCTGAACGCTGGAAAGTCTTCTCACAAGTTTCTCATTTTTTGTAACCGTATGCCAAACAGGGGAGGCGTACAGAATCTGAGAATGTATCACACTTGAAAGAGTTTTCCTTTTAGATGCTCTCGGTCCTCCAATATTTGGCATCAGGCTTGTTAAAGCAACAGCAGTTTTTTCGGCTTTCTCTACAACTTTATTCACGTGCTCGGCGAAGGTGAGTTTGGTGTCGAGCCAGACTCCTAGATACTTGATAGCCTTACTAAGCTCAACTACGGTGCCTTGTACTTCGAATCGTATAGGACCTATCTTCCTTTTCGTAGTCAGGAGAACGGCTTCTGTCTTCTCTGGTGCAAGTTGTAGATTTTTATGCTTCATCCAGTTCACTATTCTCAGAAGTGCAGCGTCCGCTGTATTCATTAGTGTCTGTTCATTTCTTGCAACCACTATCATGGCAATATCATCTGCGAAACCAATAAGCGTTGTATCATCTGGTAATTCAGTTTCCAATAGGTCATTATATAGAATATTCCACAGGGTAGGGCCTAGTACTGATCCCTGAGGAACACCACTGCTTATACTCCGAGACTTTGTGGTTCCTTCGGCCTCAAGTATTATTTCCCTGTCAGAGAGGTATGATGCTATAACACTCACAAGACTTTCTTCGATTCCTCTATTCCTCAATTCATCCAATATAATCTGCCACGATGCGCTATTGAATGCGTTCTTAACATCCAATGTGATCATCACGCAGATTCTTCTATGGTGGTGCGAGTAGTCTGCTGCATCATTCGCAATTTGTATCACCTGATTTATGGCATCTACTGTTTGTCGGCCTTCTCTGAAACCATATTGTTTCTCGGACAGGCCTCCCGTACGTGTTAATTCGTTTTTAAGTCTTGCTAATATGAGTTGCTCATACAGTTTTCCCTCTACATCCAATAGGCATATTGGCCGGTATGATGCTGGGTTATCCAATGGTTTGTCGCCCTTCCGTAAGAGCACTAGTCTTGCTCTTTTCCATTCAGCTGGAAAATTGCCTTCGCTTGCGAGCTTATTATATACTGCCAGAGTATAACCTGCTCGTTCCATGGTCATCAATTTTAATATTTCTGGTGGAATATTTCTGGGTCCTGGCGCTTTGTTATTCTTCAGCTTCTCACATGCGACTTGTAGTTCTACTGGAGTAAAATTTAAAAACCTAGCATTAATATCACAGTCAAAAATCACAGATTGATGTGTCGGAAAAAGGTGATTCGCCACTTCTTCCATCTTTGGTAAACTCAAGCTCACCTGCGGTGGATACCCAATCATTCCTTTCATAACAATTTTGTATCCATCCCCCCAGATGTCTTGATCTATATTTTCACATATGGCCTTCCAGCTAGCTCTTTTAGCATTTTTGATGCTATTTTTGAGTCTGGTTTTACTTTCCTTGTATTCTTCCCATAAGTGTTGATTATTTTGTTGGATTCTCCTCGCGTTCCTAGTATATGTCCTTCTCCTATGTACACATTCCTGGCGGAGTTCGGAGATTTCCTCATTCCACCAATAAACTGGTTTGCCCCTCTTGACTAGTTTTCTTTTTGGCATCGATTTATCACAAAGTTTGACTAGATTTTCTGAAAAGTTGCCTGCAGACATCATATTCTCTCCCTCCTCCATTTCTAGCAGCGCACATTGCAGTTTCTGCCGGTCAAGTTTTCTCACTTGCCAGCCTTTGACTTTCTGACTACTGATTCGTGTTGGTGTTCTTCCTACTATTTCGAATGTGATGTAGTTGTGATCACTCAATGTTTCTCTATCGCTTACTTGCCATTGGTTTATGCTAGTTTTGATATCGTTCGTTGCCATTGTCAGGTCAAGTATTGACGAGTAGTCTTGCCTCTTGAATGTGGGTTTATTCCCTACGTTAACAATAGAGAGATCGGTCGCGGCTATCCATTCGGTTATCACTTGTCCCCTCCTATCTGTTGTATGCATACCCCATTGTGGTGATTTCGCGTTGAAATCACCAGCAACAATGGCTTTACCATTGTTGGCTCTGATGAGGCTACCTATTTCTTCCAATGTGCCTTCCAAGTCCTGGATATCATCATTCCCGGAGCAGTAGCAACTGAATATTGTAACGCCTCTGGTCTGTACATAGGTGAAACCTGGACCGAATCCTTGAGAATTTATCATAACATTATTACCAACACATTTTATTGCAGAGTCTATTTCTTCATCAAACATCCAGTCTTTTCTGTGCTTGATAGCATTCCGATTTGGTTCTGACATTATTATCATTTCCACTCCAAGTTCCTTGGCAGTTGCAAGTGCCAAGTCGTGTGCTGGGCGGCTTCTATTTGCATTAATCTGAAGGACTTTGAGCATTATCCGTATGTTGAAGTGGTACCTCCATCTTCCTCCTAAACTCCTTTCTCATTCTGCATCTTGCACTCCCTGACTGATGCCCTATCTCTCTACAGTGAACACAGTATGATTCATTGTGGCACTCACGTGCTTTGTGTCCTGCCTTGCAGCATTTCAAGCACATACTTTCTCTATCTGGTCCGTTGCAGTCAGCTTTGACGTGACCGTACTCCCAACATCTATAGCATTTGGAATCCTTCGTTCGCTCGACTACCCTACAATTTGTCCAGCCAATTCGAATCACTCTCATCCGTACAAGTTTATCAGCATTCACCTCGGACATCAGAATTGTTGCATTCTGTTTATTTCCGAACGCTGGACGCAAGGATTTAACCTCGAAAGCTTCTGGCTCGATCGCAATTGCGTCACTGATGGCCTTTCCAATTTCCTCGACTGTTACAACATGGTCCATATCCTTAACGTGGAGAATTTTCTTGCTTGTGAGTAGTGACGTCGTTACTTCTGGAATCTTCTCCTTCAGCTCCCTCTTCAAGATTTCAGCTTTTTCAGACCCATTCTTTACTGTGATCAAAAGTTGTCCTTTTCTAGTCTTGAGTATATCTTTGATATCGACTCCAATGTCTTCGGGGTTGAGCGATTTCCTGACCGTTGTCAGTAGCTCTGCATATGATTTACCTTCCATTTCATTTCCATTCTATCCATCTATCTATCTATCTATCTATCTATCTATCTATCTATCTATCTATCTATCTATCTATCTATCTATCTATCTATCTATCTATCTATCTATCTATCTATCTATCTATCTATCTATCTATCTATCTATCTATCTATCTATCTATCTATCTATCTATCTATCTATCTATCTATCTATCTATCTATCTATCTATCTATCTATCTATCTATCTATCTATCTATCTATCTATCTATCTATCTTTTTTTTTTTTTTTTTTTTTTTTTGTGAGGTGGGAAGCTTTATGCCGCCAGGTACTTGTTCTTCCTTTTCCTGGGAGTGTGGGACTCCCCGACTCCAGATGGTGCGTGCCGGGTATACCTCACTAAACCCACCTCATGTGTGCTTCCGCTTAGCGGAACATCAGTGTTGATGGTACTTCGCTAAACGACGCTGTCCATTTCTCCTACTGCATGCCATTTTGCTGTCTGTGTTGTCTCTCTTCTTGTTCTTTTCTCTCCATAATCTGTTTGATATATCTACTAATTTTGGTAAATGATCTCTCATTCCTCAGCATTATGTTGATAATATTTATCGGTGTCAGTCTGATATCCATATCCGTCTCTATTTGTTGTCTCAGCCGTAACCATCGTTCACATTCAAAAATTGTATGTTTTGCATCGTCCACATTCTGACAGTAAATACATCTATCATCGTCGGTTTTCCCTATTCTGTGAGTATATGTTCTGAAAGAACCGTGTCCTGTAAGGAACTGCGTCAGAAAATAGTCCGTACTCCTATAACTACAATTTACCCAGCCTTCTATATTTCTTATCAATGTCTTTGTCCATTGAGCATCTCTCATATTGTTGTTCCATATTTCCTGCCACTCTCGGATGGTTCTCTCTCTCTCGTTTTTCCTTACTACTTCTCTCTCATCTGACTCTGTATTATATATGGCTATTCTTTCTTTGATCAATAATTCCATAGGCGGGTTACCAGTTATAACTTGGAGAGCACGTACTGAGACCGTTTTATAAGCACTCGCCACCCTCAGCAAGCTTTTTCTTTGGACCGATTCTAGCGTAGCTCTGTTCCTTGTCTTTCCAATCGCCTCTGACCATATAGGTGCCGCATACAAGATGGTAGAATTTATGACACAATTCATGATTTCTCTTCTGCGAGATAAAGGTCCTCCTATATTAGGCATCAGTCTAGATAGAGCAGATATTTTCTGTTCCGATTTCTTTCTGATGAATTTGATATGTTCTTTGAAGTCTAGCTTATCATCCAACATAACTCCCAGATACTTGAGGGATTTGCCATGGTTCACCGCCGTTCCTTCCATGTTGAACTGGATACCGGTACGATCCCTTTTCCCCTTAAGAATAACTGCCTCGGTCTTCTGAGGGGCGATTTTCAGTCTATGAGTTCTCATCCAATTTGACACCCTATATAATGCCATGTCCGTCTCGTGCACTAATTCCTCTTTGAGATCCGCTTCCACCAGGATTGTTAAATCATCTGCGTAGGCTATAGAGGTTACACCCCCATTATACACCATCATTATCATATCTGTTGTTTCAGTGGAATAGTTCAGGATTATATGTACCATAATCATTTTCGTTGGCACATAATATAATATATATATATTTTTTTTTTTTGCAATTTGGTGGGAGGGAGCGATAGAGGTTCTGCTTGCTGCGTCTTAGTGAATATTAAATGAAGGTAGGACATTTGAATTTACAGTCGATCTTTACAGGATTTTACGAATTTTCAGAATTAGTATTAAATATGGACTTGGATATTGTAGGTGTTACTGAAACTTGGTTGTCGAATGATGTGGGAGCTGATGTGTTTGTTATACCGGGCTATTACTTTTTGAGAAAAGATAGGCTTACTAGGGGAGGTGGGGTAGGATTCTTCATAAAAAATCATATCAAATGTCAGTTGATGAATATTGATTTGGAGCTATCAAATCATGCATGTGAGTATTTATGGATTAAATTTAAAATTAATCGTAGATTCATAACTGTTGGGGTGTTATACAGACCTCCAAAAAATAATTCACTGAAAGATTTTGTTTGTGACATAGAGAGCATTTTAAGTAACTTTATCCCTTCTTCTGATGTTGTGATTTGTTTGGGTGACCTCAATCATGACTTACTTTTGCCAAAAAATATAATTAGGGATTGTTTCCACTCATATGATTTCGTTGAACTAGTTAAAGAACCGACCAGGGGTAAAGCTCTATTAGATCCAATTTTCATTAATGATAAGGACATCGCTATAAGCGGAGGAACAATAAGTGGGGATCTGAAATCGGATCACAGTCTTTCTCACTGTATTGTTGATTTAGAATCAACTGAAAAAGCTAAAAATAAATTCGTCACATACAGGGATTACTCAAATTTTAATTCTGAAGCTTTTCAAGGAGATCTACATAAACTACCATGGTTTGAACTCTTGAATGAAACTGAGCTAGATAGAAAAGTGGAAATTTTCAACGGATTTTTATTCCAAGTTTTTGACCTTCATGCTCCAAAACGATCGGCTAAAGTTACAAAACCACGTGCTCCTTGGCTAAATCAACACTTGAAGGATGCGATAAAGATGCGAAATAAAGCACTGAGTAAATTTAAAAAATCTCGCTTAGATGGTGACTGGGAGGACTATAAAAGATTACGTAATTCAACACTTACGCTTATTAGGAATGAGAAAAAAGCATATATTGATACTTTTTGTAGAAATAATGATAGCAGACGTGTTTGGAAGACATTGAGAAATCTTAAGGTGGCTCAGAACAAAAGTAATTCAATTCCTGACGACATTTCAGATCCTAATAAAATTAATGATTTCTTTGCTCAAATTTGGTCTGGTTCGTCGGATGATAACTGTACGGATGCTATTGATTTTTATGAGAATGATGATTCATTTCAAGGAGCTGATAACTTTCAGTTCAAGATGATCAGTGTGGAGCAAACCCATGATTATCTTTCGCAAATTAAATCTGCAGCTTATGGTATTGATGATTTATCAATCAATATGATTTTACACTGCAGCCCTTTCATTGACCCTTTCATTACACATTTAATTAATTACTCTATCGAAAAACAAACATTTCCTACACTATGGAAAATTTCTCTGGGGCGCCCTTTACCAAAAATATCTAAACCTACTACTCTATCAGATTTGAGAATAATTAGTATTTTACCGTGTCTTTCAAAAATTCTAGAGAAACTCATGGCTGCGCAAATCACTGATTTTGCCAAGGAAACGAACATTATTCCATCATCTCAAACAGGTTTTCAAAAAAATCTTAGTACCTCCGATTCACTTGTCAGAGTGTTAGATGATATCATTGCAGGATTAGACAAGAAAGAAAGCTCCGCACTTGTTCTACTTGATTTTTCTCGAGCATTTGACACAATAAATCACAAACTCCTTCTGGCAAAATTGACTTCCTATGGATTTTCTCATGATGCTTTATTATTGATAAAATCTTATTTCAGTAATAGAAAGCAAAAAATATTATCCAACGGTAATCAGTCTGGATACGTTAATATCACAACAGGGGTTCCCCAAGGTAGCATTCTTGGACCACTATTGTTTATAATTTATACAGCTGATATTTTGAAATCTATAAATAAATGCAGTGTATGTGCATACGCAGATGATACACAAATTGTCATTAAATTCCCTGTTGATAAGTTAGAGCAAGCGCAACTTGATCTCAATTACGATCTCAACGTTATCTCCTCTAAAAGTTCATCACATAATCTGAAACTGAACTCTACAAAATCGAAGTTACTAATTTTTTCACCTCGCAATCAGTACGAATATATTAAATCTAATCTTTTAGTTAGCATCAATGGAACTCAGATAAACGTTGAACACTCTGTGAGAAACTTAGGATTGGTGTTGGACGATGATCTCAGTTTCAAATGTCATATAAATAATTCACTCAAAAGGAGTTTCACATCGTTGAAAGTTTTATATTCAAACAGATAGTTACTGAACCCAAAGTTACGTAAACAATTATGTGAGAGTCTAGTTTTATCCCAGTTTACGTACTGTGACTTTCTTTATGGACCTTTTCTGGATGCAGCGTTCAGAAACAAGATACAGAAAGTACAAAACTATTGTATCCGATTCATTTTTGGTCTCAGAAAATATGATCATGTTAGTCAAAAATTAAAAGAGCTCAATTGGCTAAATATGGAAAGTCGTAGAAAGTTACACTTGGCAACTTACTTACAGAAAGTCATGCAAACAGGTCCGGTGGACATAAAAAGTAATCTAGTTCCACGGTCTCAAGTTCATTCCGTGAATATAAGAAAAAAGACAACCATAACCATTCCACATCATTCGACAACTCTCTTTCAGAAAGGATTCACTTACAATGCTATAAAATTGATCAATTCATTACCTGACAATATAATGAACCTTAGTAAGTCTGCTTTCAAGCATCGTTTCAAGCAGAATCTCTTATCGGACCTACCGATCTAATCAATTATTCTGATGTGAATGGTATGATTCAAAGATGTAAGTCTGTAATAATTTAGTAAATTCATGTAATGTAACCATGTCATTATCACATAATCTTTTCTTACATGCTATCTTATATTATTCAGATCATTATGGGGTTAGATGTAAGAGTAGCCTAGCTAAATTTCGCCCCTTAATGATCATAACAATTGTATTTGTTTTCATCATACTTTTATAAATAAAGTCGATTTATTATTATTATTATTATTATTATATATTTGCTGTGATCTGTACAGCTTCTGGAGGGATTCTATCCGGACCAGATGCCTTGCCAATTTCAATTTGGTTTACTGCCTTCGCTAACTCTTCTTCTGTGAATGGTGGCGGAGGGGTGATATTATCGATTCGTCTCGGTTGAAGATCTCGGTCGCAGGCTGGGAAGAGTATCTCCAGAAAACTTTTTCTCTTCTCTTGTGTTATATCATAAGGAGGTTTCAGTTTCCCGCAATGATGCATCACAATTTTATAGGCCTGTCCCCATACATCCGATTCTAGATCAGCACATAGTTTCTTCCAATTGTCTTTCTTCACTTTCCTTATAAGTCTCTGTAAATTCCTTTTCGCTGTTTTGTAGCGCTCTTCCGCTCTCTGCTTTCCTTGCGGGTTGATGTTGTTATCGCTGTTTACCCTGGTATATAATCGTCTGAGCGTGTTGCAATCTCTTCTCAGCTCCTCAACTTCTGCCGTCCACCAATACGGTTTGCTTCTTGTTGCATCCTCATTCATTTGACACTCCCTAACCACTTCAGATATTTTTCGTGACACCAATGTAGCCGAACCCGAGAGTCCATGCAGCTCTGTTCCAATCATTTGCTCAAAACGTCCTTTGTTGAACCAGACTTTTGAGTATTTTTTAGGTCGTGTATTATTGTTTGATCTTCCAGTCTCCAATTCGAAATATATGTGGTTATGGAGAGTGAAGAATTCACCTCTCATGACCATCCAATTTTGTACTTTGCCAATTAGACCTGAGGTTACTCCTGTAATATCGATATATGATTTGCTATTTCCTCTTTCGAAAGTTGGTATCGAACCCATATTCACGAATGTTATATCTAATTCGGCTGCCCATTCTTCTAGGTATTCTCCTCTTCTATCCGTAACTGGTGAAGACCATAATGCTGATTTAGAGTTCAAATCTCCTGCTATTACGGATTCCTTATCATTGCTCCTTATCTGTGTCATAATCTCGTCGATAAATTCTTTGAATTCGTCAAAAGGAGAGTTGGGCGAAAAGTAGCCACAGAAGATCGAAAACTTTTGGAAGTCTACTTTCAAATACCCATTTCTACGTTCAACGGACTCAATACCAACTTGCTTATTTATCACTTTCACTGCTACATCTGCCCTGATATCTCTCAGGTAATCATCTCCTGCTGAGATCGCTACATTGGGTTCGGATATAATGACTATGTCAATATCTTTTTCGAAAGTCATTATGTTGACTATATCATGCGCACGTCGCGACCTACTTAAATTAACTTGTAAAATTGTAATGATTATGTGTGTTTATCCTCCTATTCTAATTTATTATTTTTCTCCTATGACGAGACTGGTTCGTTTTATTTCTTATTAGGTTTCTGAAGACTGGGCATTTAGTTTGATCGTTACGATGCCCCTCGACATCACACGATAGACAATAAGGTTTTTCTGTACACTCCCATGACTTATGTGTATTTTTTCCACATTTCCTACATACATCCGAGATATCTTCCCCTTTGCAATCCTCTGTTTTATGCCCATACTGTAGGCATTTGTAACATCGACTTAACATAACCCTCTCTCTTAGTCTGCAACTTAGCCAACCTATTTTAATTCTTCCTCTTTGTATTAAAATGTCTGCTATACTTCTTTGTTGAACTGCTATCGTAGCATTCTGTGTTCCTTTCCAACTCGGTCTTAGTGATCTCACTTCTATATATTCTCTGTTTATTTCTCCTACCTCCCTGACTAATGCCTCCAAGATTTCTTCTGCCTCTGTTGTCTCATCTATGTCACTGATATGAATTTGTATTTCCTGTCTGTGAATTCTGATATCTGTTATATCCATTTTCTTCTTTATCTCGTTTTTTAACAAACTTGCAGCGCCTTTGGTTCCCATTACCTCGAACATAAGGTCACCTTTGCCCGTCTTCTTTATATTTTTTATATTTATGCCTGTATGATCTATATTAACATTTTTTTTTATGTCTTTCAGTAGTTCAGCGAAAGTTTTTCCTTCACTTTTGACTACAACTCTATCAACTGCCGGTTTCTGTTTATTTGGGAGTGAGCTTTCTATTTTCATTCCTATTATTTCTATTGCTATATCCATATTTCTGAAAACGTATTCTATCACTTTCCTAACATATTGTCCAGTAGCCTCGTGATTTAAAATCACAGTCAGTAGGGTTGTTTGGTGTAGGACTAGATTCTCCTTCAGGCCTCGAATTTGTTCATACAACTGACGAATTGAATCACTCTCTGTACTCGGATTTTTCCATGGGACTATATATAGTGCTCTCGTTTTTTCTATTTCGATTCTATCCTTGGTGGTTATTTTTGTGGTGTTGATCTGGAAATTTACTTCTCCATTACTATTAGTGATAAGTTCAGGTATCTCAGGGAATTTAATTTCCAATGCACTATACATTTTGTCTTGTTTTATTTCTGCTGGGTCGAGTATCACAGCTAAATCACATTCTTTATTCATTGCTGTTACATCTATTCTTCCGATTTTCGTGCATCTATAAATTTCTTTAGGCCAGTCTTCGTTTATGATCTCTTCTAGATTTTCGGGTCCTTTATCCTCCTGTATCTTGTCTAATATTTTGTTCATGGACTCGTATTTAGACGTCTCTGATTCCTCCTCCAGTTCCTTTTCCGATACCTGGGTACTTATTGTCACCATTTCTTTCTTTGTTGTTTCTCTTTCATTTTTTTGGGTCAGATCCACGCGATTTTCTTCTTCTATTGCCTCTGCCAACCACGTTTTCAGATCCTGACTGCGGAAATTTGAAACACACTTGTTCAGGACCTTAGCGATATCAATCAGTTCAGTCTTAGGTTTATACATATCTTTCAATACAATATTGAATGTCTCAATTTGTTTGAACATCATGTCCAGGTTTTTTTTTAAAGCCCCACCAAATGAATTTGGTTCTTTCTCGGGCGTACTATTTCCCCTTTTTCTTTTAAGTTCTTTCTTAAGGGCTCCTTGCATGATTTGTTGTGTATCATCCGTTTGTTCGTCCATTTTTATCCCTTCAATCCTGCCTGTATCTCTCAAATCTGATGATGAAAGT